>SJXQ01002688.1:47368-220877 GCA_006408695.1 Aepyceros melampus
GGGGGGGGAGGGTGGGGAAGCAGAAGGCAGAGAAGAAAGATGGCTGAAAACAGTAACATAATGAAATAATAAGAACATAGTCCTTGTAATATTGGTGATAAGAGAATTTCCTGAGCAAGATAAAAAAACTTCAGAAGTCAGAAAGCACTAAAAGTTAAATAATTTAAATATAGTAATGATGAAAATCTGAAAGTTGAAAAATGTACACAGGAATGGATACAACAGTTTTGTTTTTTTCAGAATTAACTGTAGCAGGAACATGAACAAAAAAGTTCAAAGAATTCTAGTGTATATTAAGTACACTGGGACACTCATTAAAAATGCACTTATACTAAAGACTTCCCCGGCAGTCCAGTGGTTAGGACTCTATGCTTCTATTGTAGAGAGCATGAGTTCAATCTCTGGTAGGGGAACTAAGATCCTGCAAGCCATACAGCATGGCCAAAGGAAAAAAAAAATGCACTTACTAACCTAACTTCATGCAGATATTTAATCAAACCTCTGTTACTTGAAACCCTCAGGTAATTAGCTCAGGAACAGCTAAGATAGTCTGATTTGCAGCGTAGCTCAGTGGCTTGCCTTCTACAGGGAGGGTGAAGATGACTAGCATTTTTGATGCTAGTGCCCATTCCCTCTGCCTTCTCCTTTAGAACAATGGTTTTGGGCTTTGCCTAGTAAGAGTTACCTAGCAGAGCTGCTGGTCAAACCCATTAATGTGTTGCCAGCCCATTTTTTTCCTTAATGAAAGAGAATGGATTAGAATATATCAGAGTACAATATAGAGTACAATACTTAAGCCTTTTAAGTTATTTCTGTTGTTGTATATGTTCATATGTGAAGTATACCAGATTGCAGTATAAAACTTATTGATTAGTTTTCAAATAGCTTGAAAGCCACTGACCTAGAGTGTTTGTTAAAAACAGATTCCTGGTTGACTCATCCAAGTAATTATTGTCAGACAAGTTTGGGAAGTATTGCTTTAAAGAGATATAAACTCCTGAGAAACAAGGTTTCTCTCCAGAATAGCAAATCCCTAAAGGTCCCATGTTAGCTATCATTTTCTTTATTCTTCTAAAAAGCTACTTGGAGAAAACACATGAGAGGTGGTCTGTGGAATTCAGATAAGAAACTAAATGTGTTAAGAGTTTTGTTTATGTAATTTTTTTTAATAACTTATTTCTTTATATAAATAAATGATCTTTGCTTATTAATGGCTACTGTAGCTGAGTGGTACACACAGTCATTTTCAGTCTCCTTTCCTCATATTGAAAAACACTGGAATTTCTGGCCACTTGTACAGGATTTTCACCTCTCTAATCTCAGTGTCTTCAAATAAGTATTCAGTGAAAATATATTTAATGTTTGGAGACAGGAAAATAAGTTTTGTAGCTTATTTAACTTTGTGAAATTTTATTGATGATGTGCTTGATCTTAAATTCATTGTAGACATTGTCTGAGAGTGTCACATCAATCCAGGGTGGTTGTGTAGGGAAAGATGGCTATGATGAAATCGTGGTATCCACATACTCAGGTAAGGTAAATGGAAATGGTAATAGCTAGTTGAAAGAATCAATCATAAAAATATAAATTTGATAAATTGCTTTTAAAATATATAAATTTGATAAATTGCTTTTTTTTCAGTTTATTAGTAAGTATCCCTTACCTATAGCATTAAAAGCTTTATTGGTTAAAAATAAGAAAGAAAGGAGTGTTATTGATTTACAAAATAATTTATTAATGCTTTTTAAAAAAATGTTTAGTATATCTCTAGTATCTTTGAAAATTAAATGATATCCTTTGACTTAAAAATTATTATTTACTGAAATTTAGTTTGTTTTTTTACTATGTACATTTCTTATAAAACTTACTTTCTTTTGAGTTTGTCATTTTTGGATTTCCACAATAGTTATATGAGATTTTAACTTTCCATGAAAGTAATTTTTGAAAGACAGCTCTTTTTTGCATTTGCTAGACTATGTTGACTTATTTCATCCCTGAAAACTAAATTTATAAATTAAGAAGTAAAGGATTTCTTTAATTGCAGTATTACAGATTTCAAGCAAATCAAAAATGGTATCTGAAGTAATTTCCTTATAGTTTGAATATCTTTCAGCTTGATTTCTTTTGTTTTTTGTTTTGTTTTGCTTATGCTTTTTTGAAAAAGAATAAGTCCAAAACCTAATGAGGTTGATGTTGGTGGACAAAGGGGCATGCATTTTGGCCTTAACACTGGCAGCACTTAATGGTGCATGATTTAATTCATTTCTACAGGCTGGGTTACAGGTCTGACAACAGAGCCTATTCATAAGGAAAGTGGACCAGGAGAAGAATTAAAATTTAATCAGGAGATGCAGAATAAAATTTCTTCTTTACGGTAATTTTGGATTTTAGTTTGCCTTTTTTTTTTTTCCATTTCATGAAGTATGTGATTGTTGTTTTCTTTCTTACTTATTGGTACTGTATATTTTACTGGAAGAAATTATATAATTAATTAGTTTATCACCTTTTTAAGTGAAAGTTTATCCATTTGAGAACATTAGCAGTAGAAATACACTTTTTATGTGGTTTTTTTCTATGTTGAGTTTTTCTTAGATCAAAAATCTAAGAAAAATCTAAGAATATGTTTTTGCATTTGTCTATTATAGAGTTTTTTTTTTAATAGACATTAGAAAGTAGCCAATATAGATGGCTCCATTCCTCATTAATTCTAATATTCACTGCTATTGTGGACCTTTCTGAATCTATACTTTGGCTTATAAGTTTTCTTTCTGGAAGTGAGTAATGTTAACTCCTTTAGACACAAGGATCACTTTCACGGCCTGTTCAGTTTGACAAGTCCTATGACAAGAGCCTCAAGGAAAATTGCTTCATATACTGAAGAAGTAGGAGTTGCTGAAACTTTTTTTTTTAATTTTTTTACTTTACAATATTATATTGGTTTTGCCATACATTGACATGAATCCACCACAGGTGTATATGTGTTCCGCATCCTGAACCCCTCTCCCACCTCACTCCCCATCCCATCCCTCTGGGTCATCCCAGTGCACCAGCCCCGAGCACCCTGTATCATCGAACTGGACTGGCGATTCATTTCACATGTGATAATTTACATGTTTCAATGCCATTCTCATATCATTCCGCCCTCACCCTCTCCCACAGAGTCCAAAAGACTGTTCTATACATCTGTGTCTCTTTTGCTGTCTCACATACAGGGTTATCATTACCATCTTTCTAAATTCCATATATATGTGTAAGTATACTGTATTGGTGTTTTTCTTTCTGGCTTACTTCACTTTGTATAATAGGCTCCAGTTTCATCCACCTCATTAGAACTGATTCACATGTATTCTTTTTAATGGCTGAGTAATACTCCATTGTGTATATGTACCACAGCTTTCTTATCCATTCATCTTCTGATGGACATCTAGGTTGCTTCCATGTCCTGGCTATTATAAACAGTGCTGTGATAAACATTGGGGTACATGTGTCTCTTTCCATTCTGGTTTCCTTGGTGTGTATGCCCAGCAGTGGGATTGTTGGGTCATAAGGCAGTTCTATTTCCAGTTTTTTTAAGGAATCTCCACACTGTTCTCCATAGTGGCTGTACTAGTTTGCATTCCCACCAACAGTGTAAGAGGGTTCCCTTTTCTCCACACCCTCTCCAGCATTTATTGCTTGTAGACTTTTGGATTGCAGCCATTCTGACTGGTGTGAAATGGTACCTCATTGTGGTCTTGATTTGCATTTCTCTGATAATGAGTGATGTTGAGCATCTTTTCATGTGTTAGCCATCTGTATGTCTTCTTTGGAGAAATGTCTGTTTAGTTCTTTGGCCCACTCTTTGATTGGGTCTTTTATTTTACTGGAATTGAGCTGCAGGAGTTGCTTGTGTATTTTTGAGATTAATTCTTTGTCAGTTGCTTCATTTGCTATTATTTTCTCCCAGTCTGAAGACTGTCTTTTCACCTTGCTAATAGTTTCCTTTGTAGAAGCTTTTAATTTTAATTGGGTCCCATTTGTTTATTTTGGCTTTTATTTCCAATATTCTGGGAGGTGGGTCATAGAGGATCCTGCTGTGATTTATGTTGGAGAGTGTTTGCCTATGTTCTCCTCTAGGAGTTTTATAGTTTCTGGTCTTACATTTAGATCTTTAATCCATTTTGAGTTTATTTTTGTGTATGGTGTTAGAAAGTGATCTAGTTTCATTCTTTTACAAGTAGTTGACCAGTTTTCCCAGCACCGCTTGTTAAAGAGATTGTCTTTTCTCCATTGTATATTCTTGCCTCCTTTGTCAAAGATAAGGTGTCCATAGGTGTGTGCAACTTTTAATGATTATTCTCCTTACTTCAGCCCTTGCCAACTTCTTGGGGGAGTGAAAGTCAATCTTTTTTTGGTGGTAGTTGCTACAGAAGTTTTTGAGGCAACAAATTGCCACAAGTACTAGTTCACTAAAGCCACACCACCAGTCCACCACAAACCAATTCACCAGAGTCACTAGGATCGAGAAAGCTCTGATGTTGTGCAGTAAGGATACCAAGTAGAATTAATGAATTGCTATCTTATGCCCTCAGTACTATACCTTATATTTATAACTAAGTCAACCCCTTCCTGATTTCACTGGAATGTATGCGTATGAGAAGGTTATGTCTGTTTTGTTCATAGAGTCACTCAGTAAATATTTCTTGAGTGAATGAATCTTTTCCTTGGTTAACTGCACAAATCTCTTCCAAGATCCTTCCCAGACTTTCCCCCTAAACTTGAGGTAGCTAAACCTCATATTGTTCTCTCCCAGTTACTGTTTGCTTCATTTGCATTTGGCCTTTCCTTTTAACTGGAGCAACTCAAAGCAGTGCCTGCACAGTTCAGTCTCCAGCACTTAGAACTTCAGCTGGCTCATGATTATCATTGATACTCTGCAGTCTTTGTTGTCTGTCTACTCTATAATGTTTTTCTGAAAGGTACATGTTTATTGATTTCACACATTTTGTTTCTTCTCATTAAATATAAGTTATTCTACCCCAGAACAATCAGTTTGTCTTCTGATTAGTACTACATGTAACTGAAGCCAGACTCATGTGTATTTGCAGCTTGCCTTGATTCTTAAAACTCTTTATTAATTTGCTGGTATGGGGCTGAGAAGATATTTTAGTTTTTAGATTATAGATAGATAATATGGAACCAGTTGGTCAGTGATAGAAGCAAAAATTTTGTTTCTATTTGTGTTATAGTTCAAATGCAACCAATTAAAAAATCCATTTTGCAGAAGTAAATGTCTGTCAAATTTTTGTAAACATTCTGAGGACCTCAAATGGTTATAGGTGACAAAGTTCTGTATTTTCCTCTAGGAGTGAAGTGGAACAGCTGCAATATAAAGTGCTACAGGAGAGAGAGAAATATCAACAGTCTTCTCAGTCAAGCAAAGCAAAATCAGCAGTACCTTCATTTAGTATAAATGACAAGTTTACATTAAATAAAGATGATGCCAGCTACAGCCTTATCTTAGAGGTGCAGACAACGATAGATAATGTCTTAATACAGGTAAGTATGCATGATTTTTTTGTTTTATGACTGGATATATTTTAGTGTCCACTAATTATTTTGGACACTTTTAGTTTTAGACAGTGATTTTAAACATTTATCTTAATCTTCCATTAGATAATCAGTTTGCTTATAGATTATTTAAATTATATCTTTACTTTCACCCTATACATATTAAACAAAAGGCTGGTGAACTTAAGTTTCAGAAAGATTGAGGAAGGACATTTAGGATTTTGTTCTTTGGATAGCCTTTAGGAAAATTTTAACAGATGTGATTTGTAAAACTTCAATATTTAATATCCTGAATAGGATCTTTAAGTTCCAAATACTAAAGTAAGAGTTTACAGTACAGACTGCTCATTAACCATCAGTTTCCAGATAGGTCAGTAGGAAGAGCAGATGATTTCGAAGGGTAAAACCTAGAGATAATAATGTATCGCACTGTTTTTCAATTTATTTAATTACTTTTTTTCTTATACTAGAAGAGAATGGAAAAGGATGATAGTAGGATGAATGGAAAATAAGAGTAAAGAGGAGGAAGAAGACAAAGTTTGAAAAGATATTGGGGAGGGGGAGGATTATTAATTAAAACTTAAAGGCAGAATTTCTCTTAAGTAATGTTAGCTCAGGGACTGCTACACTGAACAACTCTAGGTGCATCATTTATGTAGAGCACAGCGCAAACTCATTGTCCTAGAAGCTACCTCTCCAGAATAGATTAAAAATCACCCTCTTTCTGTGTTACAGGTGAAATAAAAAACTGTAAAAATGAACTGATATAAATAAGCATGGGCTTCCCAGGTGGCACTAGTGGTAAAGAACCCACCTGCCAATACAAGAGATATAAGAGACTCGGGTTCTATCCGTGGGATGGGAAGATCCTCTGGAGAAGGGCATGGCAACCCATTCCAGTATTCTTGCCTGGAGAATCCCAGGGATAGAGGAGCCTGGCAGGATACAGTCCATGGGATCATGAAGAGTCAGATATGACTGAAGCGACTTATCATGCAAGCATGCATAATAAACATGTCCATATGTAGCCCATGGTAGCATTATTAGCACTGACAGAAAGGTCTAAGAAGACTATACTTTAAAAAGAGCAGTGAGAGATTAAAATCTGTAATCTCTGATTAGTCCACATTAGAAAAATAAGTCATAATATGACATTTATTCATATTATATTTATTTTCTAGAAGTATATATTATCAAATATAAGTTTAGAGAGTTCATACTCTCATATTTAGAGATTAACATTAACTAAAACCAAAGAAAACCCTAAGAGAAAATATGTGTTGAAAAATTTCTAGCTTTCTACCTGAACCTTTCTTTTCCTTTTAATATTGATTGTAGAGTGATGTTCCAATAGATTTACTTGATGTGGATAAAAATTCTGCTGTTGTCAGCTTTACCAGCTGTGATACTGATGTGAGTAAAAAATATAAAGAATTCTTTAGATGCTTTCATTTTCATTATGCCATTTTGTATGAAACCTGTAACTGCTATTAGGGTCATTGTTCCTTCAATATTTCCTTCCATAACCTTTCCCTCAAAATCTGTTTGTATTCTCTTTCCTCTGTATTCAGATAATCCAGAAACTGGAGTGTTGTCTTTTAAATTCTTTTCTTTTTTCTGATCTGTTTAATCCAATTATAGTGGATCCCTCCCTCTTATCTGCTGTAGATACTGTGCATTCTAAAAGCCCCAGTGGATGCTTGAAATTATAAATATTACAGAACCCTTGAATAATACTGTTTTTTTCAGTATCATTACTTTTGCACTTTGGAGCTATTATTAAATAAAACATGGGTTACCTGAACACAACATGTCATCTGATAACAGAGATGGTTACTAAGTGACTAATGGGTAGGTAGCATATATGACATGAATATGCAGGATAAAGGACTGATTCATGTCGTGGATGAGATGGAGTGGAATGTTACAAGTTCTCATCACACTACTCAGAATGGTGTGTGATTGTGTAAGCAAAACTTATGAGTTGCTTATTTCTGGCATTTTCTATTTAATATCTTCAGACCATAGTTGACCATGGGTAACTGAAACCCCAAAAAGCAAAACCACAAATAAGGGGGAGACTACTGTAGTCACTGATTTCTGTCAGTTCTCACTCCCTTGCTCTTAGCTGTCTTCTTTGCTTCATTTCCACTTCTGTTAACCTTCCAGCTTTCACCATGCTTGCTTGAACCACCAGCTTGCTTGTATCCACCAGCTTCTCTGCCTTCAGTATTGCCTCTCAATCACAGGAGATGCTGTGCATTTCCATCCAAGAGGCCTTCCTAAAACACAAACATCACTGTGTCATTTCTCTTCTCACAACCTTTAAAAACCTTTCCTGAGCTGCATGTAAGTCTAGACCTCTCACTGTACCATAAAAGCTTTCCATAATTCAGCTCTGATTACAACTCCAACTTCATCTCTCACCAGCTGCTACCTTCCCTCCCAGGCACATGATTTCTGCCAAACTGAAGTTCTTAAAATTTCTTCAAATGCTATATAGTTTCACACATTCCTACAGTTAAACACGATCTGTTCCATCTGCCTGCCTTTCCACACTTTTTCTTGCTGACTCTTGCTTACCCTTCATTCAGTAGACATTTATTGAACACCTATTCTGTGCAGAGTACCCAGATGAGCCCATATCCGAGCTTTTGGATGCATTTGCTGTTCACTTCTCTCTACGTTGGTACTGGCTGACTAGCAGTCTCGGTGCTAGGTTCAGCTCCTGAGGAGATGTTAGGGTACAGAGAAGGTCTGGGGAAGGCAAGCCAGAGAAGAAAGTGTGACTGGAACAGGCATTAAAAAGAGAAGGATAGAAAGAATAGATAAACAACAAAGTTGATAGTTATATTAGGGAATAATTTTCAAAATAATTTCAGAGTAAAACTTTTTTTTGATAAAAGATTTATCAAAAAGCACTTGTGTTGTTATCATATATGCTTTGCCATTCCTGTTTGAGAATAAGACACAAAAGATTAAGACCTACATTTTTATGATCATTACCATTCAGGTATGACCTAAATCAAATCCCTTATGATTATACAGTGGAAGTGACAAATAGATTTAGGGTCTAGATCTGATAGATAGAGTGCCTGATGAACTATGGAATGAGGTTCGTGACATTGTACAGGAGACAGGGATCAAGACCATTCCCAAGGAAAAGACATGCAAAAAAGCAAAATGGCTGTCTGGGGAGGCTTACAAATAGCTTTGAAAAGAAGAGAGACGAAAAGCAAAGGAGAAAAGGAAAGATATAAGCATCTGAATGCAGAGTTCCAAAGAATAGCAAGAAGAGATAAGAAAGCCTTCTTCAGCAATCAATGCAAAGAAATAGAGGAAAACAACAGAATGGGAAAGACTAGAGATCTCTTCAAGAAAATTACAGATACCAAGGGAACATTTCATGCAAAGATGGGCTCAATAAAGGACAGAAATGGTCTGGACCTATCAGAAGCAGAAGATATTAAGAAGAGGTGGCAAGAATACACGGAAGAACTGTACAAAAAAGATCTTCACGACCCAGATAATCATGATGATGTGATGACTAATCTAGAGCCAGACATCTTGGAATGTGAAGTCAAGTGGGCCTTAGAAAGCATCACTATGAAAAAAGCTAGTGGAGGTGATGGGATTCCAGTTGAGCTGTTTCAAATCCTGAAAGATGATGCTGTGAAAGTGCTGCACTCAATATGCCAGCAAATCTGGAAAACTCAGCAGTGGCCACAGGACTGGAAAAGGTCAGTTTTCATTCCAATTCCAAAGAAAGGCAATGCCAAAGAATGTTCAAACTATTGCACAATTGCACTCATCTCACATGCTAGTAAAGTAATGCTCAAAATTCTCCAAGCCAGGCTTCAGCAATATGTGAACCGTGAACTCCCTGTTGTTCAAGCTGGTTTTAGAAAAGGCAGAGGAACCAGAGATCAAATTGCCAGCATCCGCTGGATCATGGAAAAAGCAAGAGAGTTCCAGAAAACATCTATTTCTGCTTTCTTGACTATGCCAAGCCTTTGACTGTGTGGATCACAATAAACTGTGGAAAATTCTGAGAGATGGGAATACCAGACCACCTAACCTGCCTCTTGAGAAATCTCTATGCAGGTCAGGAAGCAACAGTTAGAACTGGACATGGAACAACAGACTGGTTCCAAATAGGAAAAGGAGTATCTCAAGGCTGTATATTGTCACCCAGCTTCTTTAACTTCTATGCAGAGTACATCATGAGAAACGCTGGACTGGAATAAACACAAGCTAGAATCAAGATTGCCGGGAGAAATATCAATGACCTCAGATATGCAGATGACACCACCCTTATGGCAGAAAGTGAAGAGGAACTAAAAAGTCTCTTGATGAAGGTGAAAGAGGAGAGTGAAAAAGTTGGCTTAAAGCTCAACATTCAGAAAACGAAGATCATGGCATCTGGTCCCATCACTTCATGGGAAATAGACGGAGAAACAGTGGAAACAGTGTCAGACTTTATTTTTTTGGGCTCCCAAATCACTGTAGATGGTGACTCCAGCCATGAAATTAAAAGACGCTTACTCTTTGGAAGAAAAGTTATGACCAACCTAGATAGTATATTCAAAAGCCAGAGACATTACTTTGCCAACTAAGGTCTTCTAGTCAAGGCCATAGTTTTTCCTGTGATCACGTATGAATGTGAGAGTTGGACTATGAAGAAGGCTGAGCGCTGAAGAATTGATGCTTTTGAACTGTGGTGTTGAAGACTCTTGAGAGTCCCTTGGACTGCAAGGAGATCCAACCAGTCCATTCTGAAGGAGATCAGCCCTGGGATTTCTTTGGAAGGAATGATGCTGAAGCTGAAGCTCCAGTATTCTGGCCACCTCATGCGAAGAGTTGACTCATTGGAAAAGACTGATGCTGGGAGGGATTGGGGGCAGGAGGTGAAGGGGACGACAGAGAATGAGATGGCTGGATGGCATCACAGACTCAATGGGCGTGAGTCTGAGTGAACTCCGGAAGTTGGTGATGGACAGGGAGGCCTGGCGTGCTGTGATTCATGGGGTCGCAAAGAGTCAAACATGACTGAGTGACTGAACTGAACTTTGCCATCCCTGTTTGAGAATAAGACACAAAAGATTAAGACCTACATTTATTATGATCATTTAAAAAAATCAAGTTAGTATGAACTTCAGATCTTTAATTCCTAAGTTATAGTAAAAAATTAGCCCGTTTATATCAATGCAGGATTTGAGTATTTTATACTAATTTAAAACCTGTTTTCTAGAATGATGACTTAAAAAACAAATCTTATAGAGATTTCAAACATATACGAAAGGAGAAAGAATAGCACAACCTCCATGAACTCATCACTAACTTTAACATATGGCCATTCTGCTCTTTACCCTCTTCTCCCCATCCCAAACGAAACTCCAGACATTTTGTCTCTTTTAATTAGTCATTTTATCTGTAAACACTGAGATGCATAACATTTGTTTTTAATTACACAAAAGTATATTTATTTTTAAGTTGACTTATCCTCTGTGCTTGCTGAGTTTAAAACACTTGAATTTTCTTTTAATACCAGCATTCCTTTTATTTCTTCAGGTACTTATTAAAAATAGGGAAATATCAGTACATGAAAATTGCATATCAAATAGTTCATGTTTTGTCTGATTTGCAATTCATGAACCCAGAAATACTTTTTTTGTTTGTTTTTAGTAGTTTATTATTCTATTTTAAGAAGTTACATTATATGAAGTAACCTGTCCAATTTTATTCAACAAACATGTATTGAATGCCTATGGTCTAACTTGACACTGTGCTATTTGCTGGAAATACATAGATGAGATCTTTCTCAGTTGTCCATAAGTATGTGTGAAAATCAAATATGTTCAACACTGAACATTTATGTTTTTTGCCTTTATAATATAAACATTAGGAATTTGCACTATCAGTTAAATTTTTGGAAGGACAATTAATATTTTTAAATGTTATGAGAGAAATTCAAGATGGAAAGAGCACTGAGCTATAGATATGAATTTGAATTCCAGTGTTATTGCTTACTGGCTTTTAGGAAAGTTACCTAACCCTTCATGCCCCATTTTCTTCATCTGTTAAAACTTCCCACATAGGTTTGTTTATAGGAGTAAGCATAAAGCTCATAGCACAGTGCCACCCAAATCACAGGTGCTCAGTAAAATGATAACAGTTATTATTATTATTAATGCTGTTGTTATTCTTAAAGACATGGATTCATTCTTCTCCTCAACTTCTGAATTATTCCTAGTCAAATGACAATTTTCTCCTCGCCACTTACCGGTGCCAGGCAAACACCACAAGACTAGAGCTCAAGGTAAAAATGTTTGAAATTACCTTTACTTGAAAGTTCAAACTTTGTTTTTCCTTGGTAAGTCTTGCAACATGTGATATCATTTCTTTGCATTAAATTTCTCCCTGAAACAAGCATTTTGAATAATGTCTTTTGAATGACCTGTTTTTGAGAATCTGAGGTTTCTGTGCTGTGCTTAGTTGCTCAGATGTATCCAACTCCTTGCAACCCCATGAACCCTAGTCCATCAGGCTCCTTTGACCATGAAATTCTCCAGGCAAGAATCTTGGAGTGGGTTGCCATTCCCTTCTCCAAGGGCATCTTTACAAACCAGGGATTGAACCCAGGTCTCTTGCATTGCAAATAGATTTTTACCTATTTGATTTTAATTCAGCCCAAACCACTGTCTCTTCCATTAACACTCAACTAATTACATTCACTAAAATTTTTACCAATCCTAAATTTCCTCTAGCTGGAAATATTTTCTCTAATTTTCTATTATGGAAAGTTTCAAACATATATAAGAGTAAATGATTCCTGCTTAAGCAATGATCAATTCATAACAGTCTTATTTTTGCTGTCACTCTCTGTTCCAATTTATTTTGAAGCAGATACAAAATGTAATTCTTTTTGTAAGTATTTCATTATATATGTTTAAAAGATAAGAACTCTTTTTAAACCTACACAATACTGTTATCAAACCAAAAAATTAGTAATTCCTTAGTATCATCAAATGTTTAGTGTAGTGTAGTGGATTTTGCTTTTAATTTAACATTTGATTCAGTCATAGTCCAAATAAGGTAATTTGGTTACTGAAGTATCTGAGCATTTGCCCTGTTTTTTCCTATTTTCTGGATTTTTCTGATTGCATTCAGTGATGGCATTACTATCTATCTATTCCAGGGAAAATCTTTGAAGTTTCCTTTTGCAATGTACTAGGATAATCATTTTTATAATTAAATACTGTTTTTAACACACAAATATATTTTAGTTTTTAGTGTGAGATTAAAAAAAATTTTTGGTACATTTATGATACAAAAATTAAGGACTATATAAATTTTTCCTGGTATTGCTGATGTTCTGAGACTCAAAGTAAGATTTTTTTCAAGAGAGATGCTATTACACAATAACTCTTTCACATCTGGTTAATGAACTTCCATTTTCTGCTTGTCTAACAAATTGGCAAAAATTTGGAGAAAGCAGCATCATTAGTGACAGGATGAGCAAAAGGACACTGTCAGTCATAGCTGAAGAAAATAATTGTTAAAGCCACTTTGGTAAAATAGGCTATAGTCCCACTTGTTGGAATCTATTTCATAGCAATAAAGTCATAGTCGTGTGCCCACAGATATATGTATAATTAACTGCAGCATTGTTTGTAGAAGCAGAAAGTGGAATCAAAGTGAACACTCAGTATTTAATGTTTGGATAAGTAGCTCTTTATCCATTCCATAGAATATTGCACAGCTGCAATAAAGAATGAGCTCATCTATTCCTTTTAACGTAGAGCAATTTCCATGAAAAACACAAAATGCAGATAAAAGTTTTATATATGTATATACATATTATCTATAGTATGAAGAAATGTATAAAAAGAATCATGGCTGTCTGGTATGATAGGTCATACAATAGGGGAAAGATTTGGGTGGGATGTGAGGGGGAGGGAGATGATAGTATTAGGAGAGGCAGAGATAAGGGAAGATATTAGAAATGAAAACAAAGCTGTCTATGATATAAATAGAATTTATTCACGTGAAATTATGCATTTATTTTTGTACATCTGCATAGAGAGATGTATGAAAGGTTGACTATCAAAATAGCAATAATGATCATCTCTAGGTGGTAGGATTTCAGATGACTTATATGTTAATCCTAATTTTTCTTCATTGTTTGGATTTTTAAAATAATGAATATGAAGTATATAATGAGAAAACATTATTACTTTTTAAAAATATTATGAACAATTGTGTTCTTTTTTAAAAATTATACTCTGTTTATAGCTTTATAAAAAATTGGCTATATTCCCTTTGTTATACTAATTACAACATTCAGAAAACCGATCATGGCATCCGGTCCCATCACTTCATGGCCAGTAGATGGAGAAACAGTGGAAACAGTGGCTGACTTTATTTTTCTGGGCTCCAAAATCACTGCAGATGGTGACTACATCCATAAAATTAAAAGACTCTTACTCTTTGGAAGGGAAGTTATGACCAACATAGACAGCATATTAAAAAGCAGAGACAATACTTTGTCAACAAGGGTCCATCTAGTCAAGGCTATGGTTTTTCCAGTGGTCATGTATGGATGTGAGAGTTGGACTATAAAGAAAGCTGAGCACTGAAGAATTGATGCTTTTGAATTGTGGTGTTGGAGAAGACTCTTGAGAGTCCCTTGGACTGCAAGGAGATCCACCAGTCCATCCTAAAGGAAATCAGTCCTGAATATTCATTGGAAGGATTGATGCTGAAGGTGAAACTCCAATACTTTGGCCACCTGATGTGAAGAGCTGACTCATTTGAAAAGACTCTGATGCTGGGAAAGATTGAGGGCAAGAGGAGAAGAGGACAACAGAGGATAAGATGGTTGGATGGCACCATTGACTCAATGAACATGAGTTTGGGTAAAGTCTGGGAGTTGGTGATGGACAGGGAGGCCTGGCGTGCTGTGGTTCATGGGGTCACAAAGAGTTGGACACAACTGAGCAACTGACTGAACTGAACTAATACTAATTATGAATTTATTGTGGAAAAATTTATGTGCCAGTTTAAGCTTACCCCTTAAAAAGAAGCCCTAAAGATACAGCTTTATCAGATGAATTTTTTATTTTCCTCCCGTATTTTTATTCTTTATCCTTTCCTTATGTTTTCTCTCTTTGCATTCAGAGAAATATTTTTAGTGTAACATTTGCAAAAAATTCTTGCTTTAAATTTTTATTTATGTTTCCCATTTTAAGGTTTTTATTCTTTATCCTTTCCTTATGTTTTCGCTCTTTGCATTCAGAGAAATATTTTAGTGTAACATTTGCAAAAAATTCTTGCTTTAAATTTTTATTTATGTTTCCCATTTAAGGTAAAACATTGATTTGTTTTCCCCCCGTCACATGCCAGGGAAAGTATGAGTTGATATGTCAGTTAAGCGGAGAAGGCAATGGCACCCCACTCCAGTACTCTTGCCTGGAGAATCCCATGGACAGAGGAGCCTGGTGGGCTGCAGTCCATGGGGTCGAGAAGAGTCGGATACGACTGAGCGACTTCACTTTCCCTTTTCCCTTTCATGCACTGGAGAAGGAAATGGCAGCCCACTCCAGTGTTCTTGCCTGGAGAATCCCAGGGACGGCAGAGCCTGGTGGGCTGCCGTCTATGGGGTTGCACAGAGTCGGTCAGGACTGAAGCGACTTAGCAGCAGCATGTCAGTTAAGAAGCTGCCTTTGTAAACAAGAGTTTCTACAGTCCGTTTCATGAGCTAGAGCAGGGAGGAGTTGAAAGGGGCGGCAGGAGAGAGAAGCTGGACTGCTTTCTAATTCCTCTAAAATTAGGTCTTCACAGTTATATGAATTAGAGTTTTCTATAAGTGTTTTAAATTCTCAAGCTATCCAACTGAAAAGGTACAAAGAATTTCCTAATCCAAATATGTCATAATTAGATTATGAGTATGCTTTTCTGTTTTCATAGAAAGTTAAGAATTAAGTTATTGGAAATTTTTTTTTTTCCCTTGCAATAGATTTTAAAAAAAATTTTTGGCTGCACAGGCTCCTCATTGCAGCATGAAGGTTTCTCTAGCTGCAGAGCGAGGGTTTCTCTTGTGGCACACGGGCTCTAGAGAGCTTGGACTCAGTAGCTGCAGCTCACAGGCTTAGTCCCTCTGCGGCATGTGGTATCTTAGTTCCCTGACTAGGGATCAAACCCGTTTCTCCTTCATTGGAAGGCGGACTCTTAACCACTGAAACACCAGGGAAGGTCCCTTGCAATAGATTTTTATAATAGCCATATGCTGTAATGCCCCCATTTCTGAGAGAACTAAGTGTTAAGTTATTGACTCACTTATCCTTTCAACAAAAATGTCTACATTTTTACCATTTTTTAATGTGAGTCTTATACAGTGTTATACACCTATGTTTTTAGATGTGATAAGGTGGTGTATGAGATTGTTTATCTTTTGGAATGACAAATCTATAAATTCTGTGGTAGGGATGACTTCAGCTCAGTTCAGTCACTCAGTCGGGTCCAACTCTTTGTGTCCCCATGGACTGTAACACACCAGGCTTCCCTGTCCATCACTAACTCCCAGAGCTTACTCAGACTCATGTCCATCAAGTCGGTGGCACTATCCAACCATCTCATCGTGTTGTCCCCTTCTCCTCCTGCCTTCAGTCTTTCCCAGCATCAGGGTCTTTCTCAATGAGTCAGTTCTTCGAATCAGTTGGCCAAAGTATTGGAGTTTCAGCTTCAGCATCAGCCTTCCACTGAATGTTCAGGACTGATATTCTTTAGGATGGACTAGTTTGATCTCCTTGCAGTCCAAGGGACTCTCAAGTGTCTTCTCCAACACCACAGTTTGAAAGTGTCAATTCTTCTGCGCTCAGCTTTCTTTATAGTCCAGCTCTTACATCCAGACATGACTATTGGAAAAACAACAGCCTTGACTATATGAACCTTTGTTCACAAAGTAACATCTCTGCTTTTTAATATCCTGTCTAGGTTGGTCATAGCTTTTCTTCCAAGGAGCAAGCATACCTCCTTTGAGTATTTGAGTGTCTCCTGTGGAGGTCCATGTCAGAGGGATGACTTACAGATGGATTAATTTTGCTCATGATTGCTAAAATCTTTAAAAATTTTCTTTGACTATAGTGGTAAAAAGTTCCTGTTGAATAGAATGTCATTATTTCCATCAGCGTGTTACAGAAGAAATTAAAGCCTAAGTACTTGATTACTTGTGTTGAACATTTTAAAGATAGCATTATGTTGCTAGATTATTCTTATTTCCTTTCCTCTTTTGTGTTAAATCAGATTCGCTCAATTGAAGGCCAGTATGGCACACTTCAAGCATATGTGACTCCAAGAATTCAACCCAAAACATGTCAGGTCCGCCAGTACCCTATCAAACCCCTTTCACTCCATCAAAGAACTCACTTTATTGATCATGACAGGTAGGACAAAGGGAGAGTTTGTTTTCAGGATACTACATGATGCATATAAACTTTCTTGTTATTTTGTTCTGGTAGCAAATTTGTACTTAAAATAAATAAATTCTATGTACAGGTTTCCCCCGCTATCTGAAAGTAGGGTATTTTGATGAAACCTTTCATATGCCAAAATAGCATAAAGCAGAGAAGCAGTTACCTTAGGACACATCTTGCTAAAAGATGCTTAGCATCAATTGTGATAAAGCATAGATGATCACAGAGTTCAGAGCTCTGCCACCTGGTGCTCAGAAGCTGAGTGTAGCTCCTGGAGGAGGAGCTTGGTGGGCCTTTCTCGTGCTGCTGGGGTGCGGGCTACTTCTCTTAACAGTTTGCTGCAGAACAGATGCTGAGGCTATTTTTGCTTTGTACCTTTTTTTGTAAAAGCAAAAATCTTCTTTGGATTTTTTTTGGTTACTGAAAATAGGTACTCATGTAGGCCTTACATAAAATCAAAGTGGTATAAAGTGAGCTTTCAAAAAGCAGGGGATACCTGTGTTAATATTTCTAATAGAGATGAATCTTTGTCTTCTTTTAGAGGCTGATTTGAGCTGGGCTCTCCTTGGATTATAGTCTTATATATGTTCCTACATGACGTTCTGGAAATAATTTAACTCTCTGGGTTTTGGTTTGTTTGTTTGTTTTTATCTGAAAATAAGGTTGGTGTGGAGATCTCAAAAGTTTCTTCTATTCTGTATTCTCTTAAAATTCTTTCTGTACCTTTAATTCGATAAACTTGTATTTTCTTAACTGTCCATTTGATTCATTTTACATTTATTTAATTTACTTTACAACCTTTTATGTGTATGTGTGATTTGCAGGATAGAAATTTAATTCCATATCCTTGCAAAATAGAAGGTATCATTCCTTAACTTTCCTAGTGGCATGCAGCTAGTGTTTCAAACCCACATCTCGTCTTAAAAAAGCCCAGTTCTTTACTTTCACATTATGCTGATTTTTTTCCCTAACCTTGTATATGTTTGTAGTTTGTATAGTAAAAATACTAGATGAACTTATGAAAGATGGAATTGACCTAAGTAAACTGAATTTTTATTTGTAAAGGCATGTTATAATGGAAACAAGCTACTTATGTCATTTAACAGTTAAAGTACAGGTATAGCAAAATATTTATCTGATGGGTAAGATTAACCTGAGAAAATTAAATGGCTGCTTTTATGTTTGTAACTACTATTGCAAAATTCTGTTTTTTAATGTATTAAGTACATATAAAACCTCTATGTATTCCCACACAAATATATGTACTTCTATTAAATTGCAGACCCATGAATACATTGACTTTGACAGGCCAGTTCAGTTTTTTGAACTTCACTCCTGGGTGGTTTTTTGCATGCCTGAAGTTCCTGAAAAACCTCCAGCAGGAGAATGTGTGACATTTTATTTTCAGAACACCTTCCTGGATACACAACTTGAAAGTACCTACAGGTGAATAAAACTTATTTGTGTTTCACATGTGGTTTTACATAAATGAAACTTCTAAATTTTCATATGTTTTAAGACAGTAATTTGCAAATAATATAATTTGAAAACTATACTGTTCAAGAGAATCTACTGAAAAGCAAGTGGGACTAATGATTGACTAGCAATAAATATGAAAGATCAATATGTTTCCCATTCTCAACCATAACCAGTTAGAAAACAAAATTTTTTTTTTAATGTTTCAGAGCAACAATAACAAAATATTCATAAAAATATGTGGGAATGCTCTTTTTTAGAAATATGTAGAACTTCATGAAGAAAACTTTAACATTTTATTGACATAAAAGATTGATTAACGTGAAGACATTGTAAACATGCAAGTCCTTCTCAAATTGACTTTAACATTTATCCTAATTCCATTTTGAATTGCAAGAAGAATGACCATTGAGTTTCTTTATGCAAAAATAAGAAATGGCTCAGAATTTGAAATCTTAGAACATGCAGGCTTTTGAAGCTACCACATTATGAAGTGAAGGTCATCATTCTCTTACACTCTTCCTCAAGCTCACAGTTGCCCTCTTGCCCTCTTCACTGTCACTCCCTCGCATAGGCCTCCCTACTTTCTGTTTCTGAATATAGTGGAAGCCAAAATTTTCTTCTCCTCTGTTCTTTTTCAGAATATGTTGGATAAGGCTGATTTCTCTGTAATGTGCTTTGACCTTGTACCCTTATACTTTTTCCCATTCTCTCACAGCTATAGGTTGGTATTGTCTGTTTGATCTTTTGTTTTTATTTTAATTTTGTTGTTTGGAGGGGAGAAGGCTTCTTATCTTCCCTCTGTTTCTGTCTCTTATTGTTTCCCTGAGCAGTTTACTGAGGTATTCTACTTCCTGCTTTCTAGCTGAACTTTACCACGCTAAGTTCAGCAAACAGCAGTGAACACGTAATTTTACCTTTGAATATAGCCTTTGGGACCAAGAACTCTCCAGAAATCTAATTGGCTTTATTTCTTATATGTATTTATTTCCCCAAATTTTGCTTATATAATTGGTTTTAGCATCAGTTCTGAGGGGCCATTTCACTGTACCCTCTAGGGGATCTTATCTGTGTCTAAGCTTGGAATCATGACTTCTGTTTTGGAGTATGACAGCGAACCTCACACTTTAATCGTAGTAGACAATTTGACAGGCCCTTGGCATGTTATATATTTTTACAACAGCACATCTTTTCTTTTTATCATTTTGTATCCTTAAATATTCTTTTCTTAACAGTCAAAACTCTGCTTATCTTTGAAGGTCCAACTCAATAACTACATTTTTGAAGTTTTCCTGGATGCTCTTCTCTGTTCCCATAGCATTTTATTCTTACCTGTCTTAGATTTTTATTGTTACTTGTTTGAAGTATGTAATAATTTTTATGCAAGCTAGTCTCTAAACCAGATTGTAAGCTTCTGGGCAGAGTTTATTTCTTTATTATTTGTGTTTGTATCCTCACATGTCTAACATATGACTTTGAACATAGTGTTGTTTAGTCGCTAAGTCATGTTCAGCTCCTTTGTGACCCCAGGGACTGCACTTGGCCAGCCTCCTCTGTCCATGGGAATTCTCTAGGCAAGAATACTGGAGTGGGTAGCCGTGTCCTCCAGGGAATCTTCCCAATCCAAGGATCTAACCCAGGTCTCCTGCATTGCAGGCAGATTCTTTACCACTGAGCCAGCTGGGAAGCCCCTTGGACATAGTGGTACACTCAATAAATGTTTTTTGGGTACCTGATTAAGAAATATATATTGAAGAAGACCCTGCACTCTGACTCCTAGGCATATATCTGAAGAAAAACATAATCCAAAAGGTTACATGCACCACAATGATTACTGCAGCACTGTTTACAATAGCCAGGACATGGGAACAACCTAAATGTCCATCAACAGGGAATGGATAAAAATTGGTTACATATATACAATAGAGTATTGTTGTTGTTGTTCAGTCGCTAAGTTGTGTCCAACTCTATGCTCTCTCCTGGGCTGCAGCACACCAAGCTTCCCTGTCACTGTCTCCCAACGTTTGCTCAGATTCAAGTCCATTGAGTTGGTGATGCTATCTCACCATTACTCAGCCATTAAAAAGAATTAAATAATTCCATTTGCAGCTATATGGATGGAACCAGAGAGTGTCATAGTAAGTAAGTCAGAGAAGGAGAAATATGGCATGACATCCCTTATATGTGGGATCTAAAAAGAAATGATACAAATGAACTTACTTACAAAACAGAAAGAGACTCACAGACTTAGAAACCTAACTTATGATTGCCAGGGGGAAAGGTTAGGGACCTTGGGAAGGTCATGTACGCACTGCTGTATTTATTTATTTATTTTTTCACACTGCTGTATTTAAAATGGGTAACCAAAAAGGACCTATTGTATAGCATATGGAATTCTGCTCAATGTTATGTGCCAGCCTTGATGAGAAGGGGAGGGGGTCTTACAGGAGAATGGATACTTGTATATGTATGGTTGAGTCCTTCACTCTTCTCCTGAGACTACCACTACATTTTTAATCAGCTATACCTCAATATAAAATAAAAAGTTTAAAGTTTGCATTTAAAAAAAGAAAAAAAGAAATATACTTTGGAGACAGACATACTTAGGTTTGAATCTGAGTCTGTGACTCACCAGCTATTCAACCTTAGCTATGTTACTTTCTGAGTTTCAGTTTCTTTTCTGAGGAATGGAAATAATAGCACTTACTTCACTGAATTGTAATGCTTAAAGGAAGATAAACTGTGTAAGTCATTCTACAGTGCCAGGTACCATATATGTATTTAATGTGAAATTTCATTAAAGTTGAAGACTAGTGGGAAAAATCTCATGATTTCTAAAATACAATTGGGATCAAAATAAGTGCCTATCATTAATCTTTCTAGAAAAAAAGAATTAGCATTTGTCTATAGCTAGCAATATGAAACCAAATAAAAAAGGCCAAATTAAATATGTAAAGATAGTATATATTAATTAGGAAAATTTTGGTCATCATAAAAAGGAACCAAATGTAAGCAGGCTTAACTAAATAAAAGGAATTTATCAGCTTGTGGGCTTCCCTTGTAGCTCAATCGGTAAAGAATTTGCCTGCAGTGCAGGAGACCCAGGTTTGATCCCTGGGTTGGGAAGATCCCCTGGAGAAGGAAATGGCAACCCACTCCAGTATCCTTGCCTGGAAAATCTCATGGACAGAGGAACCTGGCAGTCCATGGGGTCGCAAAGAGTCAGGCACGACTGAGCGACTAACACAACACACACATAACTAAGTAATCTGCTTTCAGACACAGCTGGATCAGAAGCTTAACTGATCCCTTTAACCCTCTCCATCCTAAGACTTCATCGCTTTTCATTGCTCAACTCTGATTCTGTCTGTTCTTGGTTTTCCAATGTGGTGCCATGGGGGCCACCACCAACTCCATCCAGCTTTATGTCTTTTCATGTACCATAGCCTCACTTTGCCACTAGTTCCAGTAAAAGCCCCACGATTGATTATCATCGTTAAAACATGAACCACTGCGGTCATGAAGCACACTGGTAAAAGCCTTTTCCTGAAGTCCCAGAATTAGGGTTGAGGCCAATGAAACTATAAGGATTGAGAAGGAGGGGAGACAGAGAGAGGACAAAGGAGTTCCCTAAAGAAAAAGAAGGGTCCTGTGATTATAGATGTTACTCTTAGGTTTGATATTTGAGGATGAAGCATGGAGTCATGTTGTTAATCTATGTGTTACATAAGAACTGATATGAAAGTAAGCAGTTCTAAATGCATTTTATATATATAAGGTATTAGCTATTAGAAATTTTATTAGTGAAAATGAATTAAGTTTTAACTGAAGGACTTAAATTGTCATATCTTTAGGAGGCATATGTCTAACATCTTTTACTCAGTTTTACAAGTATATTTAGAACTTGAATTACTACAGTGGTAGTAGGTTACATGTTAAATATGCTTTACATTAATAGTGGGATGTGTATATAAAGAAATTTAAAATTAAATGAACTCTAAACACAAGGTTCTACAAAATATGTATTTATGGGACATATTTATTTGATGTACTTCCTTCTAAAACTGTTTCTTTAAAAATATTAATTTTATAGAAAAGGCGAAGGAGTTTTTAAATCTGACAACATTTCTACTATATCCATCCTAAAAGATGTGCTCTCTAAAGAAGCTACAAAAAGGAAAATTAACCTCAACATATCTTATGGTAAAAGAAAAGCATAAAAAGAATCATTCTTTCTGTTTTGGGGGTTTGTTGTTACAATAAGAATGTTCCTGATCAAAGTGACTTATCTAATTGTGCCTGCCTCAACTTCTTCTAGAGATAAATGAAGTATCAGTCAAACACACATTAAAGCTAATCCACCCAAAGCTGGAGTACCAGTTGCTTTTGGCTAAGAAAGTACAGTTAATTGATGCTTTAAAAGTAAGTATGTCTGCCATGGATTCATGATTATTATTTTATTGTGATCGGATTTCTAAAATGGTAAAGAACTTAAATTTTTATACTTTAAGTCCACTTTACACTGGATTGAATTTTGAAATTAAGGTGCTTTTATTTTTTATTTTAAATAAGGAATTGCAGATTCATGAGGGAAACACAAACTTTCTGATACCAGAATATCGCTGTATTCTAGAAGAGGCAGATCACCTACAGGAAGAATACAAAAAGCAGCCTGCGCATCTTGAAAGACTCTATGGTTAGTGGACTATTCTACCATACCTTGCCATATTCTTTTCTATTGGCTGTTTGCAAGGTTCACACGAGGGAAGATAGGCGGAAGGAGATAGGCAAAGATTAAGGCAGTCATGACTGAAACAGTCACAGCCAGTGTACTGCACAATGTATTTTGTCGAGTTGGTTTTAATGTTTAATATTTTTACTTGATAATATACAAGTAAACATTAACAAATGAAGTAAATGTAATGCAATTAATTTATATATATGAAGAAACTTGATAGATACCTTATGAAACATTATAATTTAGGCTGTATTATATACTAATAATTTTCAGTTTCCATTGCTATTTTGAAGTATCAAAATACAGCATTTAATATTTTTATGCAAAATTGAATAAGGGTTATATATGTGTTGTGTCAATTTATAGTCTAAAATTCATTTTGCTTTGGTGGCAAGAAGTTGAGTGTTTCACAATATATTGAAAAAGCAAGAGCAAGAGGGAGGTGTGAGGAGGCAGAGAGAGAGGAAGGAAAGAACAGCTTAAGGAAATTTTTTTTTCAGTCTTTACAGAAGACCTGATATGCATAGTATACCTATTTATTTATGCATCTCTATAATCAGTTGGGATATTTAATCCTTACAACAGTGCTGCAAGATAGATGGTGCTGTCTCTGTTTTTCATATTTTTAAAAACTGAAATCTGAACTTAAGAATTTGCCACAGAAGTAGCTTGTGGCAAAGCCTTCATTAGGACCTCCTTGCCCCAAGATGCATGCTTTTTGCACTGTGCCAAGTCTTATATGGAGTCAGTTGGTATCATCTGTCCATATTGATCCTTAAGATCTTCTTAATAATTTATTTTATGCGCAAAGACTTGGTCACAAGCTATAATAATAATATCTGATATCTTAATATTTACCATGTGACAAGCACATGATCTTTTATCCTCATAATAACCTAAAAGATGGGTGTACAGAATTGTCATCTCTTATCACCAATTTTGCAGTCCAGAAAGCTTTGAAATCAAAAGCTTTTTTTTGATAAATCATTTGGCAATAAATCTAACTTGATCTGAATTAATAACAGAACCTCACATAAACTGCTATGAGGTTTTTTTAAAATTCCACTTAGTGTGAATATTCATATATTTTGTTGCAGAAATGTTGTTTTGTTGTCAGATGCTGCCACTTACTTTCCATGAGTAATATGCCATACATATGGTATATTCCTTTTATTATCTTACTAAAATATGAAACACTATGAAACACAACTTATATCAGAGGCTTTAAAGGATTTGACAGCTGAATTATTTCTACTGTACATATGTCCAGATCTTCGAATCTAGAAATATTTGTCTTCAAGTCAAATCCCAAGAATGTTACTTCAAATAAAACTGTAAGGAACAAAATCTCTCTACACTATGTCTAAATGGTCAAACTGGTGGGGAAAAAAAAGAAAACCACTTGTAATTTTATATATATCAATAGGAATTTAAAACTGGCCAGCAGTTGATTGTCTGAACTAATAGCTTGTAACCAGTTGTTAAGAGAGTTATTAGCCAAATTATTTATATTTTGCAATTTGCCATAAGATCCCCCCAAATACATATTTTTTAATGCACCAATCCTTTCAGGTGTGTTATGTTAAACAGTAGAAATTACAGGTGCTAAGAAATTCTCAAGTAATCACTTTCATTAAATAATGTGTGGTTAATCGAATTAATCAATGACAGAAAATTATCCTTTTTTCTTTGTAGGCATGATCACCGATCTTTTCATAGATAAGTTCAAGTTTAAAGGCACCAATGTAAAAACCAAAGTGCCTCTTTTACTGGAAATTCTGGACAGTTATGACCAAAATGCACTGATTGCTTTCTTTGATCAAGCTGCATGAAATATAAACAAGATAAAGTTCCAAAGAAGTTGTCTGTTTAAATGAAAATTGTTAAAATAGAATTACAAGCTAACTGTACATACTTTTATTTCAAGTGCTTTTTATTTTATTTTATTTTTTTTTCAAGTGCTTTTTAATACCATCTAAAGTAAATGAAGTATGACTTGTTTTTTGTAGCACTTTTATTTATTTTTTTACAAATGTAATTTTTTTAAAGAGAATTTTTATTTAAAAAAATGGAGTGATTATAACAGATTTTAATGAATTTTTTTTTTCAAGAGGCTGTTTTAACTTTCAAATCAAAAAATATTGTTTGGAAAATAGACACGTTTAAATTTTTAACAAGCTAACACATATGTATAAACTGCTTTACAGTTTTCAAAATGTATGTACATATGTGACCTCAAGTGATCTTCATAGTATGTTGATTATTTGTCAAATCATATAAGAAAACTGATTCTCAGTGAGATTGTGTTTAAGAGGACATGCTGTTATTTCATAAATGTGGGACCCAAGTTCTGGTGCCTCAATTATGTTTTGGTTACTATGTGTGTTGTCAACTAGGTGATATAACCTATAATTTTTTTTTCTAGGAATTGAGATTGATTTACAACTGATTTTGCTGTTGCTTGGTAATGTTTTGTGACTCATACTCAGTTTGTTAAATACTTGGGTTGCCTCATTGCTTTAAATTGTGGCTGGGGAAAATCAGACCTTGCACATATTGGAGGGATTTTAACTTGATGTGCTGTAACCAGTAGGGCTATACAAATGTACTACATATGAATAGTACAGAAATAGTGATGGCTTCTTAGATTTTCCTGCACTACTAAATACTAATTTCCTTTTTTATCATATATGGAGGAAAATATGTTTAATATTATGGAAGTCATCAATCTTAATTCATATTTATTCATATTTAGGTGAATATTATACTTAAGATTGTGCTATTTAAAGTGGCATAAGGATTATAATAGAAAATAAACTATTCTGTGTTTTCGAGAAGGGCACACTTATTAATTTGTTGGGAAACAACAATGCTCCTCAGTTATATACCATTATATTTATTAGTTATGTTCAAGTCTTGTTGTATATTAAATGTGAAAATTTGTTAAAGGCTTGTATTTTTATCAGTTTTATTTTAATAAGGTCATTTTTTTTTTTACTATATTTAAACAACCTTCATTTCTAAATGGAACACAATTATATCTAGGTCACTGGAATTTCACTCCGTGCTTTTTATTGGCTGCCATACCTTGGGGGGAGGGGGGGAAGATGAAAGTTAATGGCTGTCTAGTTGAATTTCTTGTATATTAGTTTGTTACGTATATCAACAGCAATTCAAGGTGGCAGTTTAATTGCCTCTTCCTGAAGAAAAATAAAAAGGATAAGACTGAAGAAGCACAAAAGTGGTAAGATGACACTATAGTCATCCACTTGAGTCTCAATTACAAAGCAATGTGTGAAATGATTTATGCACGTTACTTAATACTAATGATAACTTATAACGTGTAGATATTATCACCCCAGTTAACAGATAGGAAAACTGAGAATCAGAACATTGAGTAACTTGAACAAGACCACCAGGCCAGTATGGCCGGATCCGATTTTAGACCTTGAGAAACTTCAGCCAAGCTAACTGGAGTTCCTATGGCTAAAGGCCGGGTGGTGATGGTGTGGTCTTTAAGTGATGTTTGACTCTGCGACCCCGTGGACTAACCCGTCAGGCTCTCTGTACGGCCCACTAGTGATCGCTAAAGTGTAACTCAGTTTGCACTAGCGGCCACCCCTACCCTAAGACAGGAACAGAGTAGCCGCGGTATTTAAAGCCACCGTAAGCCTAGGCCCCGCCTCCCTGCCCGGCGCAGGCGTCCTTCCTTCTGCCGCCGTTCTGTGTTTCTTCGTCCCGCTCCGCCCCTGCTCGGGTGCCTTCGCCGCCGCCTTCATTCGCCTGCGACCGCGGCGCCCCGGGTGACGTCACAGGGACCGGCACCTTTCATTGGCCCATTTCAATAGTCGCGGGATACTTGAACTGCGGGAACAGCCGCAGCTCCGGCGGGCTGCTCGCTTCGTTTCGGGGGCGTCCTTGTCCCTCCACGACCGGCAGTTCTTGCCTCCGCCTTTCTCAGTCTCCTCGGTCCTACACGGTCCCGAGCGGACGGGCAGGCTGGCTCGGGCTGCGGCGGGCGGGTACGGCTGGAGTGTTCCTCGGCTGGTGTGCGGGACGCAGTGCACGCTGCTTGGCGCCGGGCTGATCCCGCCGCGCCCCCGGGAGCAGTGATGTTGGGCAGCTCCGCGCACGGGCCTGCGGCCCGCGAGGCGGGTTCGGCGCTAACATTGCAGCAGACGGCGTTCCAGGAGGACCAGGAGAACGTCAACCCCGAGAAGTCGGCGCCCGCCCAGCAGCCCCGGACCCGGGCTGGGCTGGCGGTACTGAGGGCCGGGAACTCGCGGGGTCCAGCGCCCCAGAGGCCTAGACGCGACGGGTAAAGCAATGAACGATATCCCCAGGAGGGAGGGCCGAGCGGGGGTTTTGCACGGGTTTAGCCGGCAGAGGAGAGTGGCGAGAAAGCATTCCCTGGGCTTTTCGCGGGAGGCCAGGATCTGGAGTCCCTTGATCCCTGGGTTTCTAGAGTGTAGGACGCCACATTACTCTCATTATTACTCTTCCATACTGTTCCTGACAGCGCTGTGCATTCATGCTGCCTCTCAGCTTTCCATTGGGAGTATTTTTCCATAGATAATGGGATCAAACCAGGCCCCACAACGTTGAGTATGGTCTTTGCCCGCCTCCGCGCCTTTCTGCTTTAAACCCCAGGCACTATTCCGACCTTCTTCATCTTCCCCATATGGATGAGTAAAGAAACTACCTCTACTTTGGGCAAAGATATAAAAAATACTTTGCTTTTGGTCAGTTCCGCCATCTTACTGAATTTGCTTCGTTGCTCCACCCTAGGGTGAAAAAGGAAAACCACTTGTTTTTTGCCATCTCTGTTAAATTTGGCATCTTTCGGCCTGCCACTCCAGCCATCTCTGGCCTAGTTTTGCATAATTCCATTTGGTGTGACTCTGAAATCTTCGGTGTCACAGGAATGCCTATGACAAATTGAAGCTTCTCTTCTTTCTCCAGCTACTCAAATTTCCTTGCCTGAACTTTGCCCCCAAAAGTTTTAATTTTCCTGATAGAGGATTTGGGACTATACTTAGCAGTATAAGGGGATGAAAGTAAAATTCCACTTAATAGGCTCAAAGCGGTTAATTATTTCATTGTAGGTTGCACCTCTTAAGGATCTTCCTATAAATGATGAGCATGTCACTGTTCCTCCCTGGAAAGCAAACAATAAACAGCCTGCATTTACCATTCACGTGGATGAAGCAGAAGAGATTCCAAAGAGGCCAACTGAATCTAAAAAGTCGGAAAGTGAAGATGTCTTGGCTTTTAATTCAGCTGTTACTTTACCAGGACCAAGAAAGCCACTGGCACCTCTTGATTACCCATGGATGGTAGTTTTGGTAAGTTTTGAAGAAAACTTGAATAAATGTAATTATTAAATAGGTTGGATTAATATTTTCCTTCTAAGACATTTTACCTGAGCCTTACTACATTATGAGTTAGGCATAACAAGTTTAGAAAGGGTGTGATTTATCTCAGGCCTCACAGCTAATCTGTGACCTGGTGACCTCCAAAAAGATTCTAATCCCATGCTCCTTCTGGTACACTGCTGCTGCTGCTGCTGCTAAGTCGCTTCAGTCGTGTCCGACTCTGTGCGACCCCATAGACAGCAGCCCACCAGGCTCCTCTGTCCCTGGGATTCTCCAGGCAAGAACACTGGAGTGGGTTGGTACACTGCTAGTCACATCAATTTCATTAGATCCCAAAGACTTAATTGACCCTTGAAATATTTGCTTGGTTGGGAGAATATATTTCAGGTAGACTAACTTTGTTCATACCATTTCAGAGAATGCCATCTGAGGATGCAGCTTTAAATATTGAGATAGCCAACATCCCGCCCAGCTCTAAAATTTGTTTCTGTAAAACCCGTCTGAGTGATTGTCTAATATCAGAAAGACAGTTGTCTTCCTGTGAGTCAGAGTAACTGCTATGGACAACTCTGTCTACAGTTTGTGCTGCTTTACCATCAGGCTGTGGGTTCACTGGGCAGCTCACTGAATTCAGTATCAGTTTTAGTTGTATAAACGAGAGGTATAGCAGAGAAGTACTTCGGAAATACAGTAATTTGTGTATTCTTATTTAAAATTCACAGCAAATTTTAACCTCAGAGTAAACTTTGAGCTGAAATAATAATGGATGACATTCATTGCCTCCAAAGATGAATTTACCAATCACCCATTGATTGTACCGTTAATATGTTTGAACTGCCCATGACAAATCTGATTTCCTCTTTAGCACACTTGTTAGCCCTGCTTCTAATTGTTGCCTGGATTATGCTTTGCAAATGTTAGACTTTGGGGTCTGCAAACTCACTTATGACAAATCCTAGGTATTATCTCAGAGTTTGATTTTAACCTTGTTCTAACAGAACCACTGTCTTCCTGTCATGTGAGGTGAGTGATGGTTAATAACCTGCTCCTCAAATTCATTTTCCAGTTAATGGTCTAACAATATTTTAATTAAGATCATTCCAAAACTAAGTAGACAAGAGGTACTAAGATGGGAGTTAAATCTTCTATGTATTTTGTCATAAGAAAACTCTTTTAGTTGGATGAAATAAGCTCATTGGTAGTATGGAACTCCTTACAAGGACAATCATTTTTAACTCTTAAGTTAACTTAACTGTATTTTTGAATTGTCCCAGAGTCTCCACATACTATGGAAATGTCAGTTGTATTGGAAGATGAAAAGCCAGTGAGTGTTAATGAAGTACCAGACTACCATGAGGACATTCACACATACCTTAGGGAAATGGAGGTAACTGCTCCCTGAATCTACTCTTTATACTGCTGTTTATTTACTATGGGGAAATGAAATTAAGATGATGTTTTTAAATTTTTTAACAGCCAGTTAATTTCTCTAATACTATATTTAAGTTTCTAGCATGTAGCTGGTATCTGTTAATGATAGAATATCTAACTGCAATTTTAACACTCAACAGGTTAAATGTAAGCCTAAAGTGGGTTACATGAAGAAACAACCAGACATTACTAACAGTATGAGGGCTATCCTCGTGGACTGGTTAGTTGAAGTAGGAGAAGAATATAAACTGCAGAACGAGACCCTGCATTTGGCTGTGAACTACATTGATAGGTTTCTTTCATCCATGTCTGTGTTGAGAGGAAAACTTCAACTTGTGGGCACTGCTGCTATGCTTTTAGCCTCGTAAGTCCAACTTGGTTCATTGGATTAAAAGTGATTAGTATTTTTCTGTGTAGGGAAGAAATTGTGATTTAAAATAAATATATTTGGCAAGTGTGATGTTTTAACATATAACACAAAGCAGGACTCGCAACTATGTGAGCGGTGATAGTGTAGAGGAAACTATCAATTTAGGACATGAATTTGCCTAGATCAGTCTTTCAGGGACTTAAACCTACAGACTGGCAAGATTTTAATACACTAGGACCAAGTTACAAGCAAAGTATGGTTCCTTCCACAGAAAAGTACCTTCTGTTAAATAAGCAAAATCTTACCTTTTCCCCATTAAGATATGAAAACTAAAATATAAAGCATTTTTCTCAGGAAATTTCCTACATTTTCAGTTTGATGACCTTGCTCCCATCTTGGGAAGTCAGTCTCTCATTTCCTTAGACTTTAGTGGAAGACATATATGGGGGCTTTTAATTAGCATTTAACCAGTTTCAGCTAAAAATGATCAAGTATCAGTGGAAACAGGGAACTGGTTTCAGATTCATTCCATTGATTCTGCTTAAGGGACTTCAAGTTGGGATAAACAAGCTTGCTTTTCTTTTATAAGGACTAATTATTCCTTTCATTGTAGAAAGTTTGAAGAAATATACCCGCCAGAAGTAGCAGAGTTTGTATACATTACAGATGACACTTACACCAAGAAACAAGTTCTGAGGATGGAGCACCTAGTCTTGAAAGTCTTGGCTTTTGACTTAGCTGCACCAACAATAAATCAGTTTCTTACCCAGTACTTTCTGCATCAGCAGCCTGCAAACTGCAAAGTTGAAAGTTTAGCAATGGTATGTTCCTTTCATTCTGTTGAATGAAGATTCTAAGGTCACAATTGGGGCAAGCTCTAGTTTCACTATACAGTCTTGGTCAAGGAATATAGTATTCTGGGACAGATAAGTGCTGCAGCACATGAGAGCAAGCCCATCACTCGCAAAGGATAATGTAAATTGGGTAAGCACTGGGGATATCAAAATGGAAAATAAGCGGTAGCCAGAAGGGTTGTTCTAAAGGCTAGAAGAAAAATACAGGATGAGAATGAAGCAAAACAATGCAGTTGTGGATATATTTATAAAGATGTGACTGAACATTTTTATATGGTTGCTATACAGCCAGTAAAAGACAAGAAAAAAAGGTCAGAAAGGGAGGACTTGAGGTTTGAATTCCAGAGCTCTTATGATCATAAAGTATTTACTTTTTCATTCCAGTTTTTGGGAGAGTTAAGTTTGATAGATGCTGACCCATATCTAAAGTATTTGCCGTCAGTTATCGCTGCAGCGGCCTTTCATTTAGCACTCTACACAGTCACAGGACAAAGCTGGGTATGTATTACATCTTCACACGTCTACTTTTTGATTTTAAATGCCTGTGCCAGATAAGTAACTGTCCTAGACAATTGATAGTTGTCTAAATGTACTGAACTGGAAGAGTTGTTCAACCATCTACTCTGTTTAAAGCGTCCTGTCTTAGAAAGCTTAGTTACTTTTGCACATTTGAAAGATGTGCTTAAAGAATTTGGGCAACAAGGCCTGCCACTGGCAGGGAAAATTGTAAAAACTGAAGTCAGCAAAAAGGAGCTTAAGAAAACTGGCAAGCGTTCAGTTCAGTCACTCAGTCGTGTCTGACTCCTTGTGACTCCGTGGCCTGCAGCATGCCAGGCTTCCCTGTCCACCACTGGAGGTGTTAAATACTTAAGTTTAACAAAACTCAAGCTTAATGCCAACTACTAACTTGTGTTTAGTGTCTGTTACAAAAACAAAGTCCAATAGTTTTCTCCTCCCTCCTGCAGCCTGAATCATTAGTACAGAAGACTGGATATACGCTGGAAACTCTAAAGCCTTGTCTCCTGGACCTTCACCAGACCTACCTCAGAGCACCACAGCACGCACAACAGTCAATAAGAGAGAAGTACAAAAATTCAAAGTAAGAATCAACAGCAGTAGATATTACACGTTTGCTTTTCCAGGCTATCCTACAGTTCAGAGTTCCTTAATATTTAACTTTTATTATTTAAGCAACCACTCTCTTAGCAGCCATGTGTTTTGAGCTTTCTGTCCTATATTTGAGGGAGAAGAGGGGAGAGGAACAGGACATGCACGCATGTTTGGGGGACCAGACTGGCTTTGTAAATATTAAATCAAGTAGGCAGAAATCTGAGTTTCTGATATGTGTATAATTCCATGATCTGCTTCACCCAATGAATGTTTACTAAAATGGATTTTTTTTTCCCCTACTTACAGGTATCACAGTGTTTCTCTCCTCAACCCACCAGAGACACTAAATGTGTAACAGTGAAAAGACTGCCTTTGTTTTCTAAGATGTAAATCACTCAAAGTATATCATGTATAGATTTTATCTTAGGTTTTAATTTTACAATCATTTCTGAATACAGAAGTTTATGGTCCAGTACAAATTATGGTATCTATTACTTTTTAAATGGTTTTAATTTGTATATCTTTTGTAAATGTAACTATCTTAGATATTTGGCTAATTTTAAGTGGGTTCTGTTAAAGTATTAATGATGTCAGCTATCAGGATAATAATTAATAAATTGATTTGGAAAATTTGGTTTGTAAGTCAAACTTAATTTGAAGTAAAAATTTGACTTCAGGATTTCACTCGAAAATTCATCAGGACTGGGAAGGCTTCTCCTTCCGACACACAGGTGCTGACATTCACTTCCTTAAGAAACTGGGCCAGCTGTGACTTGGGAATAATCTGAGACTGTCAGGCCTCTGTACACACTTCTTCATTTGTCAGCTTTTAGTATCCTTGACCTACCAAAATGACAGCTATTTAAAACCTGTAGAGTTCTCCAGACATTTATTTTAAAGCATAATGTAAAAAACTGTATAAAGAAGTAGATTTTATGATGGATTTGTGAATAAAATACTCAATTGTTAGCACTGAATAAATACCTCTTTAATAGTTATATACACAAATATACAACTATGTAAACTTTAATTGGCCGCTCTCTTCTTTTTTCTTTTCTTCACTGGCTTTTTACTTGGTGCCTTTACTTGTGTTGCACTGATGGTCTGTGTTCTGTGAACAAAGTAATGTTTCAACAGTATTAGTACTATGAGCTGATTCCACAAATGGTTTTTACCAACCTTACTTCCGACACTGCCCCCTACTTTGGTGATCCAAACTTTACTTTTTTCCAGTAGGCTGGATATTTACCAACTATGGCAGAAGAATACTGTAACCTTGAAAGGCACCCATGCAGATGTTAGAGAAAGCATAGAAAGAACATCTGGATTGCTAATGAAAAAGTGTTTAGAGGGTAAGATGACAATAAACCAGAGAGCAAGCCTCTAAAAAGTCTTGAGTACACATTTGAAATAAATGAGAAATTAATTACCTTATTTTCTTTGGATTCTTATCTGGTTCTAAAATGATCATTTCTTCTTCTTCACTGTCTGAGAGCACTATAGGGGCATCTTTAAGAAAATGTTAGAGGAATTAGATTTCAGATAGAAGAGGCCCAGTCATTTTGGCTGGAGGCTTACAGATCTGTTTGGTTCTTCCCTTCCCTGAGTTTATTCATTGGAGCTCTGAAAAGCCAAGTGTGCTGCTTTCACAGAAAAGTTAGGGGGGTAAATCTATATATTTTATAGATACAGTGCATCTTTTATAGAACTAATCTGGAAACAAGTCAATATGCCAACTGAATTCCTTGTGCTTTCTAAAAGACTTTTGCCAAACTCCTCCAGAAACTGTGTCAATTTAAATTCCAAAAAACAGTATATGAAGAATCCATTTCCTTCAAATCCATTTCTGATCCACATAAGAGTTTTCCATTTCTTACTTTGTTCATATGTGTGTGCTAAGTTGTGTCACTGTGTCTGACTCTTTGCGACCCTAAAGGACTTGTAGGCTCCTCTGGCCCTGGGATTCTCCAAGCGAGAAAATGAGTGGGTTGCCACTTCCTCCTCCAGTGGATCTTCCCTACCCAGGGATTGAATCCACGTCTCAGGTCTCCTGCATTGGCAGGTGGACCACCTATATATATAAAGGCATATATAGTTAAAAAAAAAAATAAAGTATCAAGCTGAGTAAGGGTCCCAATCTATGGGGAATTTTTTTTTTTTTTTTGCCTTACAAAAAGCCCCCAGTAGGTTCTCAGTAATATTTACAGGCAATAATCTTCCTCAAAGGCAGGCAGGTATGTGCAACTATTTTCTCAGCCAGATTCAGTAACTGTCCTTTAGGTCTCTACCAACCTACTTTATGTCCACATAAATAATTCATGCAGAATTTGACTTTTTTAAAATATCCACAGGTGAGAACCATTTCTATAGTTCTATTGCTTTCAGGATGCCAGGAACATCTAGGACTACCACTGTTCATGCACATTTAGAATGTTGTGAAGTCTCATACAGCTCTTTTATGGCAGCCCCATGTGGCTACTTAACTGTATCAATTAAAATTAAGTCTTCGGTTACACAAGCCACATTTCACTGCTCAACAGCACTGGCCTAGGGGCTACTACGCTGGCCAGTGTAGACAGAACATTTCTAACTGCAGAAGGCTGTACGGACAGCACTATTCCAATACATGTGTGACACTTCCTTTTTATATTTGAGGCTTCCCAACTGACTCAGGGGTAAAGAATCCGCCTGCCAATGCAGGAGATGGGGGTTTGATCCCTGGGATGGGAAGACTGCATGGAAGAGGAAATGGCAACCCGCTCCAGTATTCTTGCCTGGGAAATCCCACAGACAGAGCCTGGCAGGCTACAGTCAATGGGGTTGTTAAGAGTCAGAGGCAACTTGGCGACTGAGCATGCACTAAAAACTATAAAAAGAAAAAAGTGTGCACGAATGAGCTTTAAGAAACGTATCCTTTTACAACTGGCCTGGATATATAATCAAAAGAAGAAAAACCTTTTATGCCACTCTCCTCACATATCAAAGAATACCACCATTCTACAAAGTATATTCTTTAACATTTGTTCTTTAACATTTAGTCCCTCTAAATAAGTAACTGCTAATATAAAAATAAGATTCCTAAGATACACACACACGTGCACACACACACACACTACATACAGCCATAAAGTGTCACATACCTTGGCTTCCAATATTAGAGACTTCTACTCCTGTGTCCATTTTCATACCATCAAGAATGATAGCTTCATCACTGCCACCTTCATCCTCGTCTTCCTTCTCAGAGTCTTCAAGATGACCCCAGGAGTTTTCTATTCCCTCTCCAATTTGGGCAGTCCCAGGAGTCCACAGCACAGGTTTAGAAACACTTAGCAAGTTAAGAAAATGAATAACAAATACACTGCTATTTGATGCAGTGTTGAAAAGAATTAGAATGAAAGTTCTCTTCTGTTAAGTCTGAAGTTCACCTCAAATTATTAGAAAAAAAAATTATTAACGGCTATACTATGGATGGCTGAACAATGAAGAAAAAATGTAACTCAGGTTAAGATTTTATGGACAGAATGGGTGACAAATATCAAGACACACACTGGCTTAGAACATTTCAGTTGTAGTAACAAATTTGGTGAATGAATCAACTTTAAGAACAATGTAATGATGTATATATAGGGTTTGACTATGTCACTGAGATTCAAGAATTTTTCCAAAGGAAAATAAAACACTGAAAGTTGTTAAAATATAAAATTTTCTGATTTCTGAGAAGAGAAGTTGAAGAGAAGGTAGATGTTACACCATCAATTTACCTCATCACTATCTTCTCTTGTAAATGTTTTTTTCTAACAGTGTTTTCAGAAAACAAATTTCAGTATGCACGTACTTCACACAGCCCTAATCATGTCACAAGTATTATAAATCTTGTTTTTACTGGAAAAAAAAAAAATCACCCAGTAAAGATACACTTCTGAAGGAGGTTCAGCTTCAGAAATGATTTCTTCTGCTTTCTCTTCTACATCGGAGGTATCAATAGGGGCCTTTTCCATTTTAAATGCTGTAATCCTTTGATTTGCCATAGATTCTGCAAAGCCAAACTTTCCACCTTCTTTCCTATGTGGATTTTTTTAGGGAGTGGGGAAGGAAAGGGAGAATGAGATGGAAGAGAAGACAGGGAGGAAAAAAAAGGTAACTATTTTATCCTTTTGATAGATGAGAGACATTGGATGAGAAATCATTTGACTAACAATCTCACCCATTTATTTGGCCTATCAACTCAGATAATAGAAAGTTACTATAATTAACCATTTATTAAACCACGTGCCAAGCATGTGCTATGTGCTTGAGGTATATTATTCTCCAAACCTCAAACCAGCCCCATCAGCTAGGCAGTAACCTCCCAGACCACAGCAGACATGAAGTGCCAAGACACAGCTATCACTTAATGTCACAGACTAAGAAGAGATGGGGATCAACCCTCTTGTGTTCTGTTAGTGTAAGTTACCAGATTCTCTTTTTCCTAAGAAAATTTTTTTTTTTTTTTTTTTTTACAAAAAAGCATTGTGTAGCTTTTCAGTACAGATTATGCTTAAATGGTGTGCAATACAATGAACAGTCTGATCAACTTTCAAAAACATTAAGTACTATATTCAACTGAGACTATTAGATAAGGAAAGATTTGAGTGTAGAAACTGTACGGTTATGCTTGTACAAGAAAAGTCGTTAACAGAAAAATTTATAACAAGATTTCTAAAAAAAAAATAAACTTACCTAACTTTCTGGTCGTTCTCCAAAGCTTTCTGTATTAGCTCTGTAATTTCCACTACTTTCACACCAGCTATTTTACTACATCTCAAAACCTATTTATAAAAGTGAATGCTATTATTTAAAGACAACAAATCAGAGTTTTCTTTAGCAAAACTAAAAACATAAGATTAGTTTTTCTACCTTTGCAATTTAAGCCTTACTATTTTTCCAAATTAGAAAATAATACAATATAAAAACACAAATTAAGGCAAGATGTAAGAGACTTAATTAAGGGAACTGACCCGAAAACTTTTCTATGAAAGAATGTAAGATACCACTAAAAAGGCCACACATACACTCACTTCCTTTCTGTAAGTGATCCCTATCTCTACGCAAGATAGAGCTGCAAAGTATCCCCTCAGAAGCTTTCATAAAGCAGATTCCCAGGCCTCGGACCAGTGGATCAGAATCTCTGGAAATAAGATTTACTGTATACTTAATTTATGCTACACAGTCCAAAGTATCCATATTGATCCTTACATTCTCCTAACAAGAAGGTGCTGACAGTAAGATTACTTCTTATCTTACAGATAAAGAGACTGAAGCACAAAAAGATGAAGTAATCTGCTGAAGGTCAGTTAGTGTAAAGGCAGAGCTGGAATTCCAACCAAGTAGCCTTTGTGCTCCTAACCGCTGCACCATGTGCTACGTGGCAATCTATTTTCTAAAAGCCCCCACATGAACCTTATATGCAGCTGGATTTGAGAATTTCTGCCCACTGTACCCAAATCTCAAAAGTAAAATTTATACCTAAATCTACTTTATGACACTTAAAAAAAAAATAGGGATATAAATCTCTTTCCTCACTGGGAAGAAGAGTATTCCTATATGTAGAGGGGCTTAGACTGTGGAGCGCCACACACAGGGGAGGAAGGGAGGAAGGATCCTTGTAGCATAAGGACAACAGAGCGTAAAGACAGTCATGAAACCAGAGTCTAACAGAGCCTAGGATCAATCACGGAAAATACCTGTTGGATTTTAGGCAAAAATCAAGAAAAAACTTCTAAAAATATGAGACCTATTCTTAATGGAACATCAATCAAAATACTGACTTGATCTTTTAGCAGCATTATACCACCACTGGACTGGATGGTACAAATCTCTCGATGTTTATTCATGGCAATCACCAGCAAGCCATCCATTACACGTTCTTCTCGTTCACTGGGATCCACCAATAAATATGTTCTGAAATGAATGTTAAGTTTACCTGAACAAATGTGATACTGAGTGGTTGTCAATTTTTTTAAATCGGATAATTGCTTTATAATACTGTGTTGGTTTCTACCATTTATCAACCATCTATCAGCCATAAGGATGCCTATGTCCCCTCTCTCCCAACCTCCCAGCCCATCCCACCCCTCTAGATTGTCAGAGCGCCAGATCTGAGCTCCCTGCGTCATACAGGGAGTGTCCACTGGCTGTCTAATTTTATGTATGGTTGTTTCAAAGCCACTCTCAATTTGTTCCCTCCTCCTTCCCTGCGTCCACAAGTCTGTTATCTGTGTCTGTGTCTCCATTACTGCCCTGCAGATAGGTTCATCAGTACCATCTTTCTAGACTCCATATGTATGTGTTAATATATATTTGCCTTTCTCTTTCTGACTTAGTTCACCCTGTATAATAGGCTCTAAGTTCATCCACCTCATTAGAACTGGTTAAATGTTTTTCCTTTTTATGACTAATATTCCATTGTGTATATGCACCACAGTCTCTTTATCCATTCATCTGTCAATAATCATCCAGGTTGCTTCCATGTCCTGGCTATTGGAAATAGTGCTGTGATGACACTGGAGTACATAGTGTCTTTTTCAATAATAGTTTTCTCAGGGTATACATATATAAATAAATAAATGTATATATATATGTCCAGTAGTGGGATTGCTGGGTTGTGTGGTGGTTTTATTCCTCATTTTTTAAGGAAATTCCATACTACAGTAGTTGTATCAATTTGCATTCCCACCAACAGTGCAAAAGGATTCCCTTTTCTCCATACCTTTTCCAGCATTTATTGTCTTTAGATTTTTTCATGATGGCCATTCTGACTGGTGTGAGGTGATACCTCACTGTAGTTTTGATTTTCATTTCTCTGGTAATGAGCAATGTTGAGCATCTTTTCATGGATCTATACACTATGTGTATAGTCATGAGCAATGTTGAGCATGTTTTTTTATGTGTTTATATGCCATGTGTATGTCTTCTTTGGAGAAACATCTCTTTAGATTTTCTGCCAATGTTTTGATTGTTGTTTGTTTTCTGGTATTGAGCTGAAGGCTGCTGCTGCTGCTAAGTCACTTTAGTCATGTCTGACTCTGTGCAACCCCATAGATGGCAGCCCACCAGGCTCCTGCGTCCCTGGGATTCTCCGGGCAAGAACAGTGGAGTGGGTTGCCATTTCCTTTTCCAATGCATGAAAGTGAAAAGCGGAAGTGAAGTCACTCAGTCGTGTCTGACTCTTCGCAACCCCATGGACTGCAGCCCACCAGGCTCCTCTGTCCATGGGATTTTCCAGGCAAGAGTACTGGAGTGGGGTGCCACTGCCTTCTCCATTGAGCTGAATGAGCCACTTGTATATTCTGGAAATTAATCATTTGTCAGGTTTGCTACTATTTCTCCCATTCTGTGTCAGTTTTAAGATAATGGATATTTTAAAAAGATTTGTTATTGTTCAGCCAAGTCTGTCTGACATGAGCTGCAGCCTGCTCAGCTCCTCTGTTCATGGGATTTCCCAGGCAAGAATACTGGAGTGGGTTGCCACTTCCTACTCCAGGGAAATCTTCTCAACCCAGGGACTGACCCCACATCTCCTGCAATGCAGGCACCTTCTTTACAATCCACTCCACCTGCCAATGCAGGAGGCATGGGTTCAATCCCTGGGTCAGGAAGAATCAGGAAGATCCCCTGGAGAAGGAAATGGCAACTCACTTCAGTATTTGTGCCTGGAAAATCCCATGGACAGAGAAGTATCAATCTAATCAAACCATTTTTAAAAGACAGCACTATAATAACGTATGCAGGTCTGAGCCTATGAATTTGAGTCACTTCAATGTGAAGAGACAACGGAATTGTTAAAACATTAATTTGGTTAATTTTAAAGCTTCCCTAATATTCTGTACTATGAAATTCTTTCAGATTCTGCTTATGGCTCATTAAAAAAAATGCAAAATATCTCAGGAATAATTTTCAAGATACTGATTACATATTAAAATAATATTTTAGATATACTAAGTAAAATAAACTATACCAAAATTAATTTTACCTGTTTTACCTTTTTAATGTGGCTACTAAAACTACATATATGGCTTATGTAGTAACTCTACTGGACAGTGCTTTTTCCCTCTAATAAAATTCAGTGACTGTAAGATGAAGGCTTTTCTCCAATTCTCAGTTATAAAATTACTAAAATATTTATCTCTTTGTTTCTAAAGAGACTTAAGGCTCAGGTTTTCATTTAAAGGCACATAAACACCATTAAAAGGACCTAAGATTTCAGGTTTTCTGTTGTAGGAAGAATTAGCAGTGAAGCAACTGCTGCAGAGCTAAAGGAACCTAGATTTTTACCCATCTGTGAACCATTCCCCCTTGTGACCTGCTCTTATCCTATAACTATTCCATCTATTATGGTCCTCAAATATACTCCAAAGTCTTCTTCCATGAACCCAAAGTCTCACCCATGCTCCAATTAGAGCCGAATATCTGTACTAAGGAAGATACACTAACATGTTGCGGTAAACTCATAAATTTCTACGTAATCCATGAAAAGAAAAACGTCAAGTCTCTTCGTTAGAGGAGGGTTTATCACTTCTATTGAGGAAGTTCTTAGTACTGAGCGTTTGTCAACTAATGCTCTTAAAAAGAAAAGAACTATAAAGTACTTTAGTATTAAAGGAAGGATTTGTTCATTTGCCTATGGCATATTTAAGTGGAACAAAACATTTCTAGCTTCATTAATAATTTTGGCCATGATGAGGATGAGACTTACCCTTGCTGGAAGAAGGCAAAACTGACACAAATGGGCATGTGATGGATGCTCAATGGTACAGGATCACGTTCTTCAAGTGTATACTGTTTGAAAATAAGTTTCAATAATTACAGTTCCTAAGTTATAAACATACAAAAGATCATCTTGTATATCAAATATTAAGGTAGAAGATGAAATCCCTTTAATCCTGGGTACCTAAATAACTTCTTTTGCAATTACCTATTTGACTTTGCCATTCACCTTTCTTATAACTTTATGTATTTGTGAAAAAGGTTTATTGAGGTAGAATTTACATACCATAAAGTCCACTAATTGTTAGTAAATAATCCACTTTCTAGTAAATGTATCAGTTCAGTTCAATTTAGTTGCTCAGTTGTGTCCGACTCTTTGTGACCCCATGGATTGCAGCACGCCAGGACTCCCTGTCCATCACCAACTCACAGAGTTTACCCAAACTCATGCCCATTGAGTCGGTGATGCCATCCAGCCATCTCATCCTCTGCCGTCCCCATCTCCTCCCACCTTCAATTTTTCCCAGCATCAGGGTCTTTTCCAGTGAGTCAGTTCTACGCATCAGGTGGCCAAAGTATTGGAGCTTCAACTTCAACATCATAGCTGTGTAATTATCACCACAATCCAGTTTTTTTTCCATTCTCATTACTCACCTCAAATCTCTTTAGCATGCCTGAAGTTGATCACCCTCACTCCCAGGTCAAAGCAACCACTGATTTGTCTCTAGAATCTGCCTTTTCTGGGCATTTCATGTAAGTGGAATCAGTTTTCCATCTTCTGCAACTGTCTCCTTTCAACTGAGCCTGTTTCATCCACCTTAAAGTATACATGACATCAGCAGCTTGGCCCTTTTTGCTGTGAAATACTCCACTGTGTAGATATACCACATTTTGCTTTTCCATTCACTAGTTGATGAACATTTGGACAGTTTCCAGTTTTTGGCTATAGCAAATAATGCTGCTATGAACATTCACATAGAAGTCTTTGAGTGAATGTATACTTTCATTCTCTTTGAGTACACTCTTAGGGACAGAATTGGTGGGATGTATTAAGTTTACACTTAACTTTTTAAGAAACTGCCAAACTCTTCCAACATGGCTGTACCACTTTACTACCATCAATATCCAATATCTGTTGAGTATCTTTTTTAATGAATAATTAATTTACTTAGTTTGGGCTGTGCTGGGTCTTTGTTGCTGCGGGGTCTTTTCAGGGGTTATTCTCTGGTTTTGTGGGCTGCTCACTGTGGTGGCTTCCCGTGTTGCAGAGCACAGGCTCTAAGCGAGTAAGCATCAGTAGCTGCAGCACATGGGCTCAGCAGTTGTAGCTTATTGGCCCCAGAGCGCTGGTTCAGTGTCTGTGGCTCGGGGGCTGAGGTGCTCCGTGGCCTGTAAGATCTTCCTGGATCAGGGATTGAAACTGTGTCTCCTGCACTGGCAGGCAGATTCTTCACCACCCAGCCACTGGTAAAGTCCTGTACAGTATTTTTTAATAAGCGTCTTTTTAGCCTACTAATCATACTATACTTTCTTATTTCCTTATACCAACTCCCTTCTCTAAAGGAACATCTCCATTGTTAACAAAACTTTGTCTACATCTCTTTCAAGGGTCTGCTGCTGCTGCTAAGTCGCTTCAGTCGTGTCTGACTCTGTGCGACCCCATAGATGGCAGCCCACCAGGTTCCCCTGTCCCTGGGATTCTCCAGGCAGGAACACTGGAGTGGGTTGCCATTTCCTTCTCCAATGCATGAAGTGAAAAGTGAAAGAGTCTGCTCCACCTTAATTCCTAAAAATAGCATCATGAATGACAGCTTAGAGAATCTGGGCATCTGATGTTTCCTTTTGTAAATTCAAAAATCAAAGTATCACCACAGTGCACTTTCACTATCCTAGCACATAATTTATATAAATTGAAATTGAGATAACTCTGTACACACAAAAAAGGACAATGGAAATAGTCTAACTCCATGATTTTCAAAATGTGATCCTTATACCACCACTATCAGTATCACCTGGGAACGCTTAGAAGTACAAAGTCATACATCCTATCCCCATCCTACTCTGAGGATGGACATTAGCAATATGTTTTAACAATCTTTCCAGGAGTTTCTGATGGCTTTTGCCACAGAATAAGAAAAATCATCTCCCTATGAAAATACTGAGAACTGTATATTTTTCACACACCCCCTAAGCAAAAGCCAGCCACTTTATCTAATCCTCAATCCAATCTATTTCTATTCTAGAATATCAAAATAGCCTGTACTTCCATTAACAAAACTTCTGTATAGGAGATTTAAGAGATTTCAAGGGTAATTATGAGAGCATGTAGTTTTTGCCTTGTGAACAAATTTTAGAACATATCTAACTGCCATTTACAATAAAATTTCATTAAAAACAAGTTGTCCTGCACGTCATTTATTCTTAAGAAGGAGCCTGGCTCGCATCACAGGAGCTTACCAATGTTACTTCATCTCCTTGGACAGAGACATCAGGCCTTCGGAAGTGACATAAGGCTACAATTGCAGCAATGCTGGCAGCATCGATAATATTTCCATCATGATTTAATAAATGTAGGTCCACACGTATTTGCCAAACCTAAATGTGAATTTAAAACAAAAATAAATCCTAAATGGTCACAAGCACAGATTATTTATAAGGAAAGATAACACTGTGTGCAAATTTTTCTCTTGCTGTTAAAACATGCCTTTATTCCTTCCAATGTACCAGTAAAAACATATTTAGAAAAATATTAATCCAGACCAAAACCTGAAATACAATAGTTCACCTTTCTATGAGTCATTTGACAACAGTAAAATATATACTCCAACTGAACAGAACTACTCTTATGTTTAGAACTAAGATTTCCCTAACTTCCAAGACTAATTATTTTTATTGTCTCCTAACTTAAAAAACTCAAACACTTAGGTTCCTGGACAATATTTATGATAACCTTACAAGTAAAGGAAGTATAATATTCAAGTATGTAATGTGGAAAGATTAAAGTGACTTCTCTGAAGCCAAAAAGATGGTTAAAATACCCTAATCAAGAATAAAGTTTTAATATTATTAAGCAGCACAATATGTTGACAGTAATATTTCCAATGTCAGACTACCAGTGACTCACTATGAGGCCCTATGTAGGTCAATGAACTTATCCAAATGAAGGATTTAATCAGTTCTTTAGTTCTTCATCCATAAAAAAGGAGAATATTACCTGCTTCCATCAACTCACTTATAAGAAAGAGACATGAGAATATGTAAAACCCGCAAGTTCTTTGAATAAAGAATTTGTATACAAATCTAAGCTACTATTTTCACCAATGTTTTTTTGTCTCTCCAAAGAGAGATTCTATAGAAAGTTCTATAGGCAGCACTCCGTAACATCTGAAGTGAACCAGAAAACTGAATTAACTGAAGCTCTGAGAATGAAAGTAGAGGTAGAGAGATCCACAGATCAACAGCACTTATCCCAAGATTAAGAATTCTGGGTATATTGCCCACCTTTTCACCAGCAACAACACAGAGAGATTCAGTGTCTATACACTTCGAATTTCTTAGACATCTTTCCAAGAGGCGATTCAACTTCACCAAGAGATCTGACTGCCTGTGAAAACAGGAATGGGCTAATGTCATGAAATGTAACACCAGGCATTAAAACAATAGTTCATCCCTGTTAGGCTTTCCTCTGGTTAAAGCAGTTTTTTAAAAAAAAAAAAGATTTAAATACCTGCCAGGTTCAAAAGCTGGGGCAGCCATCTGTGAGAGTTCAAGATTAAAAAAAAGAATACCTTCTGTTCCCTATTGAGTTTTGGAGAAACAAGTTCACAGGAAACCTGTCCAAGAACTCTGCAAAAACAAAGTGCAAATCTGTTAACTAAATGTTCAGTATGATATATCCCTATGGTTGAAGTTACACACAAAGTATAGTAGTAGAATATATACAGAAATAAAACATATATTGGCATACACCAAAACATTTATTACAATATTTACTATTTCACAGATTTTTAAGCGTCAATGACCATTACTCCTCTTTTCACAAATATTTAGTGATACAACTGGACATGCAACCTTGAGACACCTTAAGTTTTCATATGGCATAGTTCACCAACATTATCTGACCAATATCGCAACTTCCAAATGAACATTAAAAATCAAATTCTCACGTCACTCAGGAAAAAAAGGAAAGTAGGCTCTTCTCAATGACAACAAATGTAAGGAACAAATTCAGTGCAATTACTGCTGGCTGCATATATGATTCAGAGAGATCACAAACAACTATGTGTGGCTCGTGTTGACAGAAAATATATTCATGATTAAAAATGTAAAATGTAGTTATAAAACTAAAGTCCTACATTAAAGAAAATATACTTATTTGGGGCAGCTAAACAAAGTACTGTTCAGACTTCTTAATGCTTTGTAAACTGAGCCAATACAGTTCTTTTAAATTTCTATTGAGCTTATACCTAATTTGAATTGTTACCTTGTTTTCCCAAGCTCCACAATGCAGCACCCATAGTCTGTTCCAAATGAAATCTTGATGTTCCTATAATCATAGGTTTGTCTGCCATCCAGCCGCTGTAAGCAGAACATTCATTCGTTTATTCCTAATACAAATATCTATTACTCTTTGCTAGGCAGGCCCCGGGCTAAGGACTTGAGGTAAGTGTGATACTAACTACTCCACATGGGAGAGTGAAAACTAGGTTGCCTGGGTACTGACAGTCGCTGGCATGACTCGAGCCTTGAAAAGACCCCACCTGAGCCAAGTAAATACTGGAGGCTTGGGGAAGCACTGGCGGCTCCTCCTGGGGCTCCCGGGCCTACGAGAACTAAGTCCAAGCATCCAGGCCGGAAGGCTGCGAGCCGCCTGCAACCCAACCGCTGACGCAGCGCTAAATTCCCAGTTTACCTTCTTCTCTTCAATGGCGCGGAGCAGAAAGCGGCGCTCGCAGTTTGACAGTGGCGTCTCCTTCATGCTGTCAAAAAAGGAGACCAACAAGTACTGGAATTCACAGGGAAAACAGAACTCGAACCTCTTCACGCGCGCCCAGCTCGCACCGCGGCGCAGAGGATTGACGTCATCAAAGCGCGGCTGAAGCTGGGAAAGCAGAGGCTAGCGGGACGGCGCTAGAGCGCAAGCGCAAAGCAAAGTGACGCCACCCTGACTGAACTCTCCCTGCTGACTGGTGAAGCGAAAGGAGGCAAAATTCAGAGAAAACCGGAGGGATCTGTTTCTTTTATTCCAAAGTAAGCGAGAAAAGGACCCCGACAAAACCACCAGTGATAGAAATTAGTATCAGTAGAGCACTCTCACACTTCTACGCTTCTGTCTTCAGTTCCAGCGGAGTAGACTAGAAGGTATTATTGCTACTTTACAGATGAGGAGGTTGAGCTGTGGCTACTGAAAAGCTGCAGAGGCAGCGTTTGCTGCACATTCATTAGAGAAACACTAGAATTGGAGAAACGCCGTTAAGTGAAGGGTAGGGACAGGAAGAAAGTTGAGATGGTGAATTAGAGTACTACCGGCTGACCGTGTAACCTCGTAAGCCTTGAAAAGCTGACAAGAATTGAGAATATTCGCAGCTTGTAACTAATCGTGTTATACCTACCATTGACTGAAACAAAATTTCTATTTCTTACAGCCTCCCCAGTTATCTTAAGGTATTAACCTCCTTTTATAGCAGACGTAGAGGACTTTTAGTGTGTTCGTCTGCCAACCACTTGGCTTTTGGGGAGAGACAAAATCAAGAAGTACAGATCTTCCTCCACTTAGGGTAGAGTCATGCGCAGATAAAGCCATGTTAAGTCGAAAATATATTAATACACCTAACCTAAGATGTCATGGATTAGCCCAGCCTGCCTTTAACCTGCTCAGAACACCTACATTAGCCTACAGTTCTGTAAAGTCATCCAACACAAAGACCACTTTATAATAAAGTGTTAAATATTACGTGCAATTTACTGAATATTGTCCTGAATGTGACAAGCAGAATAGATTGATGAGTACAAAACGGTTGTATCAGTTGTTTGTTGGTGGTTTAGTCACTAAGTCGTGTCCAACTCTTGTGACCCCATGGACAGTAGCCAGCCAGACTCATCTGTCTGTGGGATTTCCCAGGCAAGAAAACTGGACTGGGTTGCCATTTCGTTTTACAGGGGACCGAGGAATCAAACTCAGGATTTCCTGCATTTCAGGTAGACTCCTGGATGGCTAAGGGAGCTGTGGTTGCTACCAGTATTCGACATGATCATAGAGTATTGGACTACATATCCATTGCCTTGGAAAAGATGAAAACTCGTAAGTATGGTTTCTACATATTGCTTTCAAGCCATGGAAAAATTGAAAGTGGAACCATTGTAGTCCAGGACCATCTGTAGTTAAAGGCAGGAATTAATTCCACACCGAGCCCAGATTCGGACTCTGCCCTTTAATTGGTCTATGACCTTCGCCAATGTAGCCTATATATTTCTCTTTTATTCATCTGAAAAATAGCAATGATAAATTTATTGATTATGAGAAAAACAGGTTAGCACATGTCAAATGCTTAGAACAGGGCCTGGCTTGAAATTAGGCCCTGAATAATAGAATTCACATTATTGTTGTTTTATTTGTTTTAGTAATAGGCAATGTAACTCCTACACAGGCTCCATTCCACTTCTGTCTCTTCTCAAGTGTGTTTTCCTAACAGTGATACATTATAGTCTCAATTTATACCACTTATAATAGGTGTACTCAATTAATTACTTCTATTACTTGTGAGAGCTTCTTGTGTCCTAAGAATAATTCAAGAGCTGGGATAACAGGGTGGACAAGCTCCTGACCCTTAAAAAAATGTATATTCTCTTTGGAGGAGATAAAAATTAAAACATACACAAATAAAACAGTTTCACATGGTAAATGTTATCTGAGGAGTCTGTTTTAATAGGGCTAGGTGCTGGAAGAGGTCACTATGTAGAGGTAACATCTGAGTTAAGTAAATCATTCATGATGAGAAGGATCAGCCAGAATATCATCTGCAGGAGAGAAAAAGTCTTTCAAGAAGAAGGACCCATGTGAACCAAGATGGAGGTGAGGAAGAGCTTGACATTGTCTGGAGACAGAAATTGTGAAGAAGGGAATTGAACAGATCTTATATTTACACATTCAGACAGCTGACTGATTTTTTAAAAGGGGCAAGGCAATTGCATGATATAGGTCACTTAAGTTCTTTAACAACACAATTCATGTTTATAGCTTTGCAACAGAACTTTTAGCTACTAAGTTTATCATCTAAATCTTTGGGTTATTTTAGTGGGCATTTGGTAATTTCTCTTTCTTGTCAGAAAGGATATAGGCCTTTACTGAAATAGTCTGTCCTTTTCTGGAAAACAACTTGGTGGTAGAAAAAGAAAGGACTTTGACTTCAGATAAACTTCAGATAAATGGACTCTAGGTGAATTAAATAATCTTCAGCTTCTGTGTCTTTAGGTTGGAAACAATTGCTTTGTGTTACGTGGTCTGAGTGAAAGCCTCTGACATGTTTTTGACATAATAGCTATTCAAATTGTTAGTTTCCTTCCTTTTTTTGATTTGGCAAGGCTTTTAATGAAACTGCCCCAGTACACCATGTCTGATCGCTATTCTGAGATTGCTGCTTGAATACTTTGCCTATGCTTGCCTACCTTTCCCCTGTGCACCTTCCACTTTTATATCATTTCCATCATTCCTTCTTTAGTATCACAGGATTGTAATTTTAGCACTTGAGCATTTGCCTTTTATTGGAGTCAATCCAAAGGTATATAAGCCATTTCCACTCCCATCTACATACCATTATAAAATATATTTACTTCATAACCTTGCTTTTAGTAAGAAATTTTTGAAATGCCCAAGAAATATATTTGTTGCTTTCAGGGGGAAATTCTTTTGTAATTTGAGAAGAGATTCAGGTAATGTTGTACATTCTGCTCCTTAAAAAGAATCAGTTTGAGTCAGTATTTTGACCTAGATGATCCATCTAAATATAACCTGGTTTTCAACAAAATCTTTCAGTATAGATCTGCTCTCCTCTTTATTGGACATCTGTTGCTTTGTCTGATCAGCATTCTTCTGTTTCTTGGTAAAGTGTGTTTTCCTGACCCTATGTGATTCTGGTGTTATTGTTAATAGCAGGCATGGGTGTCATCAGTTCAGTTCAGTTCAGTTGCTCAGTCATGTCCGACTCTTTGCGACCCCATGAATCGCAGCACGCCAAGCCTCCCTGTCCATCACGATCTCCTGGAGTTCACTCAGACTCATGTTCTTCGAGTCAGTATTGCCATCCAGCCATCTCATCCTCTGTCGTCCCCTTCTCCTCCTGCCCCCAATCCCTCCCAGCATCAGAGTCTTTTCTAATGAGTCAACTCTTCGCATGAGGTGGCCAAAGTACTGGAGTTTCAGCTTTAGCATCATTCCTTCCAAAAACATCCCAGGGCTGATCTCCTTCAGAATGGACTGGTTGGATCTCCTTGCAGTCCAAGGGACTCTCAAGAGTCTTCTCCAACACCACAGTTCAAAAGCATCAATTCTTTGGCGCTCAGCCTTCTTCACAGTCCAACTCTTATATCCATACATGACTACTGGAAAAAACCATAGCCTTGACTAGACGGACCTTAGTCGGCAAAGTAATGTCTCTGCTTTTGAATATGCTCTCTAGGTTGCTCATAACTTTTCTTCCAAGGAGTAAGTGTCTTTTAATTTCATAGCTGCAGTCACCATCTGCAGTGATTTGGGAGCCCAAAAAAAATAAAGTCTGACACTGTTTTCACTGTTTCCCCATCTATTTCCCATGAAGTGATGGGACCAGATGCCATGATCTTCATTTTCTGAATGTTGAGCTTTAAGCCAACTTTTTCACTCTCCTCTCACTTTCAACAAGAGGCTTTTTGTTCCTCTTCACTTTCTGCCGTAAGGGTGGTGTCATCTGCATATCTGAGGTTATTGATATTTCTCCCAGCAATCTTGATTCCAGCTTGTGCTTCTTCCAGCACAGTGTTTCTCATGATGTACTCTGCATAGAAGTTAAATAAGCAGGGTGACAATATACAGCCTTGATGTACTCCTTTTCCTATTTGGAAGCAGTCTGTTGTTCCATGTCTAGTTCTAACTGTTGCTTCCTGACCTGCATACAGATTTCTCAAGAGGCAGGTTAGGTGGTCTGGTATTCCCATCTCTTTCAGAATTTTCCACAGTTGATTGTGATCCACACAGTCAAAGGCTTTGGCATAGTCAATAAAGCAGAAGTAGATGTTTTTCTAGAATTCTCTTGCTTTTTTGATGATCAAGCAGATTTTGGCAATTTGGTCTCTGGTTCCTCTGTCTTTTCTAAAACCAGCTTGAACAACAGGGAGTTCACGGTTCACGTATTGCTGAAGCCTGGCTCAGAGATTTTGAGCGTTACTTTACTAGCATGTGATATGAGTGCAATTGTGCGGTAGTTTGAGCATTCTTTGGCATTGCCTTTCTTTGGGATTGGAATGAAAACTGACCTTTTCCAGTCCTGTGGCCACTGCTGAGTTGTGGAACCCCATCCCCTCTCTCCTCATTGACTGTACACCTAGACTGGACCAGAAAAGTTCCTCCATCAGTCTTGAACATGTGAACTCTGAGAGAGAGTAGGTCTTTCCTTCTCTAAGATTATAAACAGTAAGGTTCATGAAAGTCTAGAACTATGAGGGGCCATCTTGCCACCACAGGGAGAGAACATGTTTAAAGATATTCTCTAGAAGAGAGAGAGAAGTAGATCCTTTATGTAGAAGTAGCTTGTACCAATTTTTGGACTTCCCAGTTTTGAGTCAATACATTTGAGTTGGTCTTTTGTTAAACGTGTCCAAAGGAATACTGACCACATATTCTTCTATAAGAAGTGTGTAAAGGTAGCCATGTTGTATTAACCTTTATAGCACCCACGAGACTGGTGGAGTACCTTGTGAAGAAGTGGACAAAAGGCCTATTTCATAGCACATCTGGTGAAAGAAACCAATGGGCTTATCTCAGAATAAACAAATGGAAACTTACACTTTATTTACTGTATAACATAATACATCTGCTATGCAATTTGCCTATATAGAAATTGGTTTTCTATAAATTATCATGGAAAGAAATAATGCAAAATGTTAAGATGATTATTTCTACATAGTGGGATTTGGGGAAAATTTTTTTTTTCCTTTTGAATTTTCTTTATGAATTTCCCAAATCTTCTGTAAGGCATGTGAGTAGCTTTTATGATCAGAAAGAGTTAAAAGCAAAATCTTTTCTTGTTCTGACACATTTTACTATTTCTTTATTTAAAGAAATTTTGGCGTTCAAACATTTTATCAGAGATATTTGTTTTGCTGTTTTTCAAGATTCAAACAGGAAGCTACATGATAAACATCTGAAAAGATTTTATGCCTTGACAACTCCTATAGTGTGAATGTTTGTGTCTTGCCAGATTCATATGTCGAAATCCTAATCCCTAAAGTTGATAGTGGTTGAAGATGGGGCCTTTGGGAGATGAGGTAAGGGTGGCGCCCTCCTGAATGAAATTAGTGCCCTTATTACAGAGGTCCCACAAAAGCTCCCTCGTTCCTTCCACCATATGAGGATACTACAGGAAGTCTGCAACTTGAAGGAGATGGTGGCACAGCCATCAGGGTGGCATGGTGGCTATGATGGCACACTGATTTCAGGTTTCCAGTCTCCTGAACCATGAAAAATAAATTTCTGTTATTTATAAGCCACCCAGTCTGCAGTATTTTCATTATAGTAGCTTGAATGGATTAAGACAACAACAGTTGAACACTAATAAGTCACATGTAGTAGATACTTTCCTTCCATATTTTTTACTTCATGTAATAAAAACTTGAGCTTATCAAGTTTTGTTCTGGTTTCTATTGAATAATTGAAAGAGTTTCTGCTTCCATTCTTATCGTTCACTATGCCAGGAATCTTCTCTTCTGTTATTATTAAGCTCTTCTATATGTTCAGAGGAATTAAGTCTTCAGCTTGTCTAAATACAGCAAAATAAGGGGGAAAAGATGAAGGAGACCTGTTGATTTTCAGTGCACTCAGACTATTGTAATACATGGGTAATCCTGTGCCAAAGAAGATTATGCATATGGCTCTGTCTCAGGCATGTGACTGAAGTCCTTTGACTCATTCTCTTCTACAAAAATAAGATTCATACTCGTTGATAAAAATCCATAGGGAAATACTTCTGGCTTTAAAGATTGAGGAGACTGTGTAAACCAAGGAATGTGGGCAAGCCACTAGAAGCTAGAATAGACAAGAAAATGGATTTTCCTCTAGAGCCTCCTTTCCAAAATGAAAGTGGCCTTGGGGACATATTTTAGATTTCTTACCTCCAAAACTTAACTTACAAAACTGTAAGATAGTAAATTTTATGTTGCTTTGAGCCATTAAGTTTGTAATAATTTTTTAACAGCAGCAATAGGAAACTAGCATAGATTGCCAGATAAAATACAGAATGCTAATTTACAATTGAATTTCAAATACACAATAGATTTTTGGTTTTTTGTTTGTTTAGTATGAAAGGGAAAAGTGAAAGTTTACTTTCTCAGTCATGTCTGACTCTTTGCAACCCCATGGAGTGTATAGCCTGCCAGGCTCCTCTGTCCATGGAATTCTCCAGGCAAGAATACTGGAGTGGGTAGCCATTCCATTCTCCAGGGGATCATTTCGACCCAGGGATCGAACCTGGATTTTCCACATTGCAGGCAGATTTTTTACCATCTGAACCACCAGGGAAGTGAAGTGAAGCCGCTCAGTCGTGTCCGACTCTTTGCGACCCCATGGACTGTAGCCTACCAGGCAAGAATACTGGAGTGGGTTATGATTTCCTTCCCCAGGGGATCTTCCCAATCCAGGGATCGAACCCGGGTCTTCTGCATTGGGGGCAGACACTTTAACCTCTGAGCCACCAGGGAAGCGCATGTTCAGTTTGTTTTCCAAGATTTTTATAGGGCATACTTATACTGAAGAAAAAATTCTTTGTTGTGTATCTGAAATTCAAATGTAACTGGGCATCCTATATTTTAAACAAAATCTGGCCACCCTAAACTATTATAGTTTGCCTTATTATTCACATATGTATTAATTTCTATCTCTAGTTTTATATGCGAAGTTTTCTTAAAGGAAGATGCTTATGTTTACCATAAGCTATATTGTTATGGGGAGTCATAGTATTCACAAAGCAATTTTTACCTGAATATTTTTCATTGCAGTGTGAAGATACATAGTTACTGTTATTGTGAAGTCTCCAAGTCGTGTCCAACTCTGCAATCCCATGGACTGCAGCACCCTAGGCTCCTCTGTCCTCTACTGTCTCCTAGAGTTTGCTCAACTTTATGTTAATTGAGTCAGTGATGCTATCTAACGATTTCATCCAAGCACATAGCTAAAAGTATTGGTTGGCAAAGGCTCTTTTTTGTATGCTTGTAGGAAGGAAAGTTATGACCAACCTAGACAGCATATTAAAAAGCAGAGACATTACTTTACCAACAAAGGTCTGTCTAGTCAAGGCTATGGTTTTTCCAGTGGTCATGTATGGATGTGAGAGTTGGACTGTGAAGAAAGCTGAGCACCGAAAAATTGATGCTTTTGAAGTGTGGTGTTGGAGAAGACTCTTGAGAGTCCCTTGGACTGCAAGGAGATCCAACAAGTCCATCCTAAAGGAGATCAGCCCTGGGTGTCCATTGGAAGGAATGATGCTAAAGCTGAAACTCTAGTACTTTGGCCACCTCATGCGAAGAGTTGACTCATTGGAAAAGACCCTGATGCTGGGAGGGATTGGGAGCAGGAGGAGAGGGGGATGACAGAGGATGAGATGGCTGGATGGCATCACTGACTCGATGGACATGAGTCTGAGTGAACTCCAGGAGTTGGTGATGGACAGGGAGGCCTGGCGTGCTGCAATTCACGGGATTGCAAAGAGACACACTGAGTGACTGGACTCAACTGAGAAACTTCTTCTCTGAGTACAATAGGAAAGGCTACAGATAATATCTTATAATTTTAAAACTATGATGTCAGTTCTATTTGTAATTTGAGTGAACTCCAGGAGTTGGTGATGGACAGGGAGGCCTGGCGTGCTGCAATTCACGGATTGCAAAGAGACACACTGAGTGACTGGACTCAACTGAGAAACTTCTTCTCTGAGTACAATAGGAAAGGCTACAGATAATATCTTATAATTTTAAAACTATGATGTCAGTTCTATTTGTAATTTTTTAAGGAATCTCCACACTGTTCTCCATAGTGGCTGTACTAATTTGCATTCCCACCAACGGTGTAAGAGGGTTCCCTTTTCTCCACACCCTCTCCAGCATTTATTGCTTGTTGACTTTTGGATCGCAGCCATTCTGACTGGTGTGAAATGGTACCTCATTGTGGTTTTGATTTGCATTTCTCTGATAATGAGTGATGTTGAGCATCTTTTCATGTGTTTGTTAGCCATCCGTATGTCTTCTTTGGAGAAATGTCTATTTAGTTCTTTGGCCCATTTTTTGATTGGGTCATTTATTTTTCTGGAATTGAGCTGCATAAGTTGCTTATATATTTTTGAGATTAGTTGTTTGTCAGTTGCTTCATTTGCTATTATTTTCTCCCATTCAGAAGGCTATCTTTTCACCTTGCTTATAGTTTCCTTTGTTGTGCAGAAGCTTTTAATTTTAATTAGATCCCATTTGTTTATTTTTGCTTTTATTTCCAGTATTCTGGGAGGTGGATCATAGAGGATCCTGCTGTGATTTATGTCGGAGAGTGTTTTGCCTATGTTCTCCTCTAGGAGTTTTATAGTTTCTTGTCTTACGTTTAGATCTTTAATCCATTTTGAGTTTCAGGTCAATGTATGGCAAAACCAATACAATATTGTAAAGCAAAATAAAGTAAAAATAAAAATTAAAAAGAAACTATAATGGGTCTGATATATCATTAAGTATAGGACTTGGAAAGTCAAATGATTCACAGGTTATAAATGAGTGAAGCTGGTCAGTTTGGGACTTAGGAAGTGATGAGGACTATGGTGATCTACACGGGACATGCCCTGTCTAAATGTATCAAAAAATCGTTAAAACTTTCTGAGAGCAAAACAAAACATGGGCTCTTAGTTTGCTTAGTCTCCCCTTATAGTCTCCATCACCCTACTCCATCCAAATAAGCTCTTATTCTAAGTAAATGTAGTGTATTTGCCAAGTAGATGCAGCCTTCTGAGCAGTTCCTTATTCCCTTTCAGCCAGATTGCTGGTCCCAAGCTCCTCCTATATAAATTCCAGAAAGTCTACTGAGACGATTTCATCTTTAAAAACCATCAAGATTCTTGTGACTTCTAAATGTGATCCACTGACTGGTAACATCAGTATCACCAGAGTAGCAGTTGACAATCCAAATTCTCAGGCCCCACTGCAGACTTACTGAATCAGAATCTTTGCAGAAGAGGCCCTGCAGTCTGTTTTAACAACTTCTCTAAGTGATTCCTACATGCACTAAAGTCAGAGAAGCCCTGATCTAAATGTCTTAGGGAAAAAAGGTACATTCAATTCTGGCACATAGCCCTGGGATTCCCAGTCTGTTTTGTGCAAAATGTGCCTGCAGTCGTCATCCACTCCGCTCTCCCCAGGAGACACTGCTAATGGAGGGCTTACAGATTTCTGGAGTGAGGTAGAGACAGAGAAGTTTTTGCGGACCTCGTACTATTGGTGCCAGCAAAGTTGTGACTTCCTTAGGATGATTTCCAACTTTCTCTTTACTCAGGAGAACTTTTAAGCCACATTCTAAACCTGAGCTATATTTTAGCAGCATGATTTTTTTAAAAACTTAATAGACATTGTTAAGAGCACAGCAAGACTGAGTGGAAAATACAGTTCCTAAATACCTCCTCTCCAAGTATACATACAACTTCCCCCACCGTCAACATCCCCTATCCATGTGCTATATTTATTACAGATGAGGAATCTACATCAGTATCACCAAAAGTTCGTAGTTTATTTTTTTTAATTAATTTTTATTTTTTTAGTTTGTTTTGCTCTACAATACTGCATTCGTTTTGCTACACGTCGACATGAATCAGCCACGAGTGTACATGAACTCCCAATTTTATGGTTCACTTTTTATGTGCATTTTATGGGTTTTGACAAATGTATAATGATATTATGGACTTCCCTGCTAGCTCAGCTGTCAAAGAATCCGTCTGCAATGCAGGAGACCCCGGTTCAATTCCTGGGTCAGGAAGACCCTCTGGAGAAAGGATAGGCTACCCACTCCAGTATTCTTGGGCTTCCCTGGTGGCTCAGCTGGTAAACAATCCACCTGCAATCTAGGAGACCTGGGTTCGATCCCTGGGTTGGGAAGATGCCCTGGAGAGGGGAATGGCTACTCACTCCGGTATTCTGACCTGGAGAATTCCATGGGGTATAGTCCATGGGGTCACAAAGAGTCAGATAATGACATGTATCCACTATTATCATATCATATAAAATAATTTTACTGCCTTAGAAGTTATTTGTGATCTGCCTAGTCATCTAGTCATCCTTCCTTCTCCCCTAACCCCTGGAAACAACTAATCTTTTTACTCACTCTTTTTTGCCTTTTCCAGAATGTCATATGATTGGAATCATACAGAATTTAGCCTTTCCAGGTTGGCTTCTTTAACTTTGCAATATACATTTAAGGTTCTTCCATGTCTTTTTGTGGCTTGATAGTTCATTTCTTTTCATTACTGAATAATCCATTGTAAGGATGTTCCACATTTTGTCTATCCATCCACCGTTTGAAGGATGTCTGCATTACTTATACTTCCTTATTGTTGAGTTCTTTGCATATTTTGGACAATAGAACTTCAGCAGATTTGTCTTTTGCATTATTTTCTCTCAGTCTGTGACTTGTCTTCTCATTGAAAATGTCTTTCACAGAGAAATTTTTAATTCTAACAAAATTCAATTTGTCAAAATTTATTTTGTGGATTGTTTCCATAGTGTTGTAGCTAAAAATTCACCTCCAATCCCAAGATTATCTAGATTGTCTCCTGTGTTCTGTGCATTGTGTACTTTTTATACTCGAGCCCTAGAGTATAAATGATAGATATTTTAAATTCCTAGATTGATCATTCCAATATCCTTGCTATAACTGAGACCGGTTCTGATGTTTGCTATGTCTCTTCAAACTATACTTTTTTCTTTCAGTATGCCTTGTAATTTTTTGTTGAAAGTTAGACATCATGTGTAGGATAAAAGGAACTGGGTATATAAGTGCTTTGTGATGTGTTGGTAAGGTGTGTGGGAGAGGAGCATTCTATTTTGGTCTCAGATTTTTAGCGAGCCAGCGTGACCTTTACAGGTGGTCCTTAGGTGATAACCGTAAGACTGGGAGGGATGAAGTTGGGTCTTTTCTTTCCCCAGATTAGTAAAGCTATGGTAAAAATACCAATCTGTTGGGCTCTGCTTGCATGCTTGCTCCGTTGCATCAGTCATATCTGACTCTGTGACCCTATGGACTGTAGCCCACCAGACTCCTCTGTCCATGGGATTCTCCAGGCGAGAATATTGGAGTGGGTTGCCATTTCCTTCTGCAGGTGATCTACCCAACTCAGGAATCAAACCCATGTCTCCTGTAGTTTCTATTAATATGTGTTTCTAAGAATAGAGTTTCTGTTCTAGTAAATAGTGGTTTTCTGTATCTGCCTGGCTGCCTGGCCAGATTCTGTGACAGTGGCTTATCTTGTGACCTCACTTCTGTGATAAATCTAAGAAAAGTTATTGACTTAGTTTATTCAGCTTTCTCCTCATTGTATGAACAGGGATGACATTTCTAAGCTGACTGTTGGACCAGAAACTGGAAGTTGTATAACATAAAAACTTAAATAGATGTTTTAAATTTGAGAATCATGAATATAACACTTATTGTATCCCAAGGCCTGATTAAATGTGTTATAAATATTAATTCTAATAATTAACCTATGTTGTTGTTCAGTCATATCCAACTCTTTGTGACCCCGTGAATCGCAGCACGCCAGGCTTCCCTGTTCCTCACCATCTCCCAGAGCTGGTTCAAACTCATGTCCATTGAGTTGGTGATGCCATCCAACCATCTCTTCCTCTGTCATCCCCTTCTCCTCCTGCCTTCAGTCTTTACCAGCATCAGAGTCTTTTCTAATGAGTCAGCTCTTTACATCAGGTGGCCAAAGTGTTGCAGTTTCACTTCAGCATCAGTCCCTCCATTGAATATTCAGGATTGATTTCCTTTAGGATGGACTGGTTGGGTCTCCTTGCAGTCCAAGGGACTCTCAAGAGTCTCCTCCAACACCACAGTTCAGAAGCCTCAATTCTTCAGCTCTCAGCTTTCTTCACAGTCCAACTCTCACATCCACACATGAATACTGGAAAAACAACAGCTTTGACTATATGGATCTCTGTTGGCAAAGTAATGTCTCTGTTTTTTAATATGCTATCTAGATTTGTCATAGCTTTTCTTCCAAGGACTAAGTGTCTTATAATTTCATGGCTGCAGTCACCATCTGCAGTGATTTTGGAGCTCAAGAAAATAGAGTCTCTCAGTGTTTCTATTGTTTCCCCATCTATTTGTCATGAAGTGATGGGATTGGATGCCATGATCTTTATTTTCTGAATGTTGAGTTTTAAGCCAGCTTTTTCACTCTTTCCTCTTTCACCTTCAACTAAAGATGCTCTTTCATCTTTCAACTAAAGATGCTCTTTAGTTCCTCTTGGCTTTCTGCCATAAGGGTGGTGTCATCTGCATATCTGAGGTTATTGATACTTCTGGCAATCTTTATTCCAGCTTGTGCTTCATCCATCCTGGCATTTCACATGATATACTCTGCATATAAGTTAAATAAGCAGGGTGACAATATATAGCCTTGACATACTTCTTTCCCAGTTTTAACCAGTTCATTGTTCCATGTCTGGTTCTAACTGTTGCTTCTTGACCTGCATAAACATTTCTCAGGAGGCAGGTAATGTGGTCTGGTATTCTCACCTCTTTATGAATTTTCCACAGTTTGTTGTGATCTACACAGTCAAAGGCGTTAATGTAGTCAATGAAGCAGAAGTAGGTCTTTTTCTGGGATTCTGCTGTTTTTTTCTATGATCCAACGCATGTTGGCAATTTGATCTCTGATCCCTCTGCCTTTTCTAAAACCAACTGGAATATCTGGAAGTTCTCAGTTCACATACTGTTGAAGCCTAGCTTGAAGCATTTTGAGATTACTTTGCTAGCATGTGAAATGAATGCAATTGTGTGGTAGTTTGAACATTCTTTGGCAGTGCCTTTCTTTGGGACTGGAATGAAAACTGACCTTTTCCAGTCCTGTGGCCACTGCTGAGTTTTCCAAATTTGCTAGAATATTGAATGCAGCACTTTAACATGAGGTAGGTAAAATTATCTGTTTTACAGTTGGGGAAACCCAGGGCACAGAGAAACTGAGTGATTTTTTTTTCCCTTAAGGTTACACAGCTAGTAAATCATACAACCAGCATTCGTACCCAAACAGTCTGTCTCAGGAGACTGTGTTCATAGCTACTATACCATTTTGCTTCTCGTAAATGGGAATCCATGTCTATGCTAAGTGTGTGAACTTCACCTTAATACTGAACCTGCTTATTTTTTCTCTCTGTGAGGATCTTAACTTTCCTCACTTGATTACTTTGCCTTTGACATCTGTATAGATAAGAAACGTACTACCATGGGCAGAGGAGCCTGGTGGGCTACAGTCCATGAGGTCTCAAAAGAATCTAATGCGAATTAGTGACTAAACAGCAACAAAATTATTATATTATCAAACTCAATTTTTTATGCTTAGATTTGACACATAGTTAGAAGTACAACCAAGAGGTAGGGCACATTAATGCAAAGAGACATGAACTCCAGCTGTAATCCCAAAGCTTGCATACAGGCAAGAATGATTAACAAGCAGTAGAAGAAGCTGCATGTACAGAAGTAGTGTCCGTTCTTGACTGAGAGCCTCTTACAGACTATATAATTTGTACGACATTCCCCTCTCTCTCTTAGCCCAAAGTTCAAGGATGCTGCACCTACATCATGACCAATTCTTCATTCAAATTTATGACTTCAGGAAAAAAGTTTCTACCTTTTCTTGTTTTCACCCTGTTTTCCTCTTTTTAACGTTGCCTAGGGAGAAATGCTTAGGTTGTTTCAGAAGCAGAAGCGTCAGCAGGAGTGGGAATACACTAGATGATGCCAACTCTCCAGTAAGGTATTAGTGGAAACCAAGGCCAAAAGGTGGTATCAGGTGGCCTTGTGTCTTTCACAAGAAATATGGTTTTATCTTGAGATAGTACTTCAGTGGTAGACAGCTTTTAAGATGACCCCCAGTGATCCCCACCTGCTTGCATTCAGGGCCTGTGTAATCCTCTCCCTTTGAGTGACTTGCATCTGGCCAACAGAAAATCTCAGCACCAAGGGAATGATGCTTCTGTGATTAGATGGACTGCAATTTCCATCCTTCCAGCAGGTTCTCTCCTGTGTTGGTTTTGATTTTGAAGATTTCTATGATGATGCAAAGTTCCATGTGGCAAGAAACTAAAGGTGTCCTCCAGCCAAGAGCCTAGTAGATATTGAGACCCATAATCCACAGCCCAAGTAGAATTGAATACTATCAACAATCACATAAATGATTGTGGAAACAGATGCATCTCAGATTAAGCTTTCAGATGAGAACCCAGCCCTGGCTGACTCTTTTTTTTTTTTTTTTTTCTGCACTGAGTCTTCGTTGCTGCACTCAGGCTTTCTCTAGTTGCAACAGGTGGGACCTGCTCTCTAGCTGTGGTGCACAGGCTTCTCTTTGTGGTGGCTTCTCTTATCAGCAGAGCGCAGGCTCTAAGGTGTGTGGGCTTCACTGGCTTTGGCACGCAGCTTAGCTGCCCTGTGACATGTGAGATCTTACCAGACCAGGGATTGAACTGATGGCCTCTGCACTGCAAGCTTGATTCTTAACCACTGGACCACCAGGGAATTGCTCTGGCCGATATCTTGACTGCAGCCTTTAGAGAGAATTGTAAGCAGACCCAGCTGAGCTCTGTCTGTATTCCTGACTTCACAGAAACTGTGAGATAATAAATGTGTGTTTTTTAAGCTGCTAAGAAAAAGTAGACAGCTAGTGCCATTTCTACCACAAATTCTTCTCAGTAAGCATTACTTTTGGATTTCAAATTCCATTGGCCTAGTCTTATCTTTGCCAACAAAGGTCCATCTAGTCAAGGCTATGGTTTTTCCAGTGGTCATGTATGATGTGATAGTTGGACTGTGAAGAAAGCTAAGTGCCAAAGAATTAATGCTTTTGAACTGTGGTATTGGAGAAGACTCTTGAGAGTCCGTTTGACTGCAAAGAGATCCAACCAGTCCATCTTGAAGGAGATCAGTCCTGGGTGTTCATTGGAAGGACTGATGCTGAAGCTGAAACTCCAGTACTGAAGCTGAAACTTCAATACTTTGGCCACCTCATGAGAAGAGTTGACTCACTGGAAAAGACTCTGATGCTGGGAAAGATTGAGGGCAAGAGAAGAAGGGGATGACAGAGGATGAGATGGCTGGATGGCATCACTGACTCGATGGACATGAGTTTGGGTAAGCTCCAGGATTTGGTGATCAACAGGGAGGCCTGGTGTGCTGCGATTCATGGGATCGCAAAGAGTCAGACACTACTGAGTGACTGAACTGAACTGAGTCTCATCTTTTGGAAAGAAAACTCTATTTGATATTTTTTGCAACCTTCGAATCCATCAAACTGTTGCTAGAATATTTTATGAAGAAGTTTGTAAAACATAAAATGTCAGATCTATATCATTGACGTGTGCTTTCTTTAGTGATTAGGAAAATTTTTAATGATCTTTAAGAGGTGGCATGAAAGGAAAGCATAGTTTGCATTTCAGGAATCTTGTTTTAGCTAAGTACTACTGGATTAGAACTACAATTTATACCTCTGAAAATATAAAAGGCAGGGAAACGTGACTTCTAATGTGCAAATGGAAAATCTTTGACCAATTTTGCTTTTACTTAAGAAAACAAAAGTAAAACAAAACTGAGCCTGAAAGGGTAACTTATTGAAGGTCACTAACAATTCATTCAGAATTGAATTTTTTATTTTATCTGATAATGTTATCTGAAAAAGTAAAATCATATCAGAAGCTCTGAGAGTGTACACGTGTATGTGTGTATGCACACTCAGTTGTGCCTGACTCTTTGCAACCCCATGAACAGTAGCCCACTAGGCTTCTGTGTCCATAGTATTTCCAAGGCAAGAATGCTGGAGAGGTTGTGAAAGAAATAGTATCTGCTTATAAATAGGGTCTGGAAGGAAGACTGAAATTTGTAGAGATTGTATATTATATCTGATCATGGTAGTTTTATTCAATCTTTGTTTCCGATATTACTGATGAGTTAGATTGTATAACAAGCATATGTAAGAATTCAGTTATTTATAGAGATTTTTTTGTGAGCATATGACATACCAGGGCTTATTCTAAATACTGGGATAATGTAGTAAAACAAAATACACAAATCCCTTGGAGTGTTTGTTATAGAGACTGGTGGACACTAAAGGAGTCAACAAATAAGCAAATGAAAAATGCCTGGCAGGGAGGAGTGATAGAAAGAAAAGTAAAGCCAAGCCAGGCATGGGTAAGGGAGAGTGGCTAGGAGGTTACTGTGAGGTCAGCGTCATCAGGAAGATGGCCTCCCCAGTGATGAGGTGTTTGAGGAAACCTGGAATGAGGGCAATGAAAGATTAAGTCAGTGGACTTTAGCAATCAAAATAACCAAAGAGGCTATGAAGAGGCTTGCTGGAAACAAGCAGGGTGACTTCTTTGAGGTTCTTTAGCAAGTATTTAGTACCCTTGGATGTGGTTTCTTGATATGGAGTTTAATGGATCAGTTCAGTTCAGTCGCTCAGTCGTGTCCGACTCTTTGCGCCCCCATGAATCGCAGCACACCAGGCCTCCCTGTCCATCACCAACTCCTGGAGTTCACTCAGATTCACGTCCATTGAGTCCGTGATGCCATCCAGCCATCTCATCCTCGGTCGTCCCCTTCTCCTCCTGCCCCCAATCCCTCCCAGCATCAGAGTCTTTTCCAATGAGTCAACTCTTCACATGAGGTGGCCAAAGTACTGGAGTTTCAGCTTCAGCATCATTACTTCCAAAGAAATCCCAGGGTTGATCTCCTTCAGAATGGACTGGTTGGATCTCGTTGCAGTCCAAGAGCTCCAATTACCTGGTTTGAATTCCAGATCTTCAACTTGCTGGGTGATCCTGGACAGGTTGTAAACCTCTCTGAAAAAAAATGGGGCTCATAATACCCTAATAAAGTGGTCATGAGGACTGAATAGTATGTGAAAAGCATTTAGGACAGGCCTCAGTTCATATTTAACAGTAATAAACACTGCCTATGGCTCTTACTAAACTTACTCTGTTACAATATTCTTTCTTTTAATTTTATTGAAGTGTTGTTGATTTAGAATGTTGTGTTAATTTCTGCTGTACAGTAAAGTAAATCAATTGTATATATTTTTCATTTTCACAGGATATTGAGCTATAGTGTAGGAGCTTGTTATTTTATCAATCTTATGTATAATAGTTTACATGTACTAACCCCAAACTCCCAGTCCTTCTTTCCCTCACCCCTCCTTTGCAACCACAAGTATGTTCTCTATGTCCATGAGTCTGTTTCTGCTTTATAGATATTTTCATTTGTGTCATATATTAGTTTCCACATATAAATGATATCACATGGTATTTGTCTCTTTCTGAGTATCTTCTCTTATATGATAATCTCTAGTTCCATCTCTGAGAATGTCATTCTTTCATTCTTTTTAATTTCCAAGTAATATTCCATACTGGAATAGGAAATGACAACCCACTCCAATATTCTTGCCTGTAGAATTCCATGGACAGAGGAGCCTGGAAGGCTAAAATCATGAGGTTGCAAAGAGTTGGACATGACTGAGCACACACACAATTTTCCATAAAATATTTATTTTTTATTAAATTAGGTCAACACATGTGACTCTCCAGACATATAACCATATGCCTTTGATATAGGAGAGCTGTGTCCTTCAAATTTGCAAACCCAGTTTCCTCAAAAGCTTTTCTGGCATCTAGGAAAGTTTCAGCACAAGATCCCAGAAGTAGCTTCCCAAACAACTTAGGTATAAAGTACATTGTTAGAACAAAGGTATAAAGAAGTGTGTGGATATCAAGTAATCTTCAAAATCATTTAAGATTCCCACACATTTTAAAAAATATACACTTTATGGTTGTTCAGGGCATGGGCTTTGACCTCAGTGTTGGATTTAGATCTGGCTAGAAGAACTGTGGCATTTTGGATATGTCATATTACTTCTCCAAAGTGGAGTTGTTACAGCTGACATTCATAGAATTTATTATGCACCAGGTACTTTTTTAAGATGTGTATATGCATTAGCTCATTTAATCTTCACAGCTCCTTTTGAAGGGAGTTACTATTATTATCATCATGTTACAGATGATCAACACAAGGCCGAGATCAAGTGACTTTCCAAGGTCACACGGCCATTTAAGTGATAGAGTCAGGATTTGAAAGGATGCTATCTGGCTTCAAGTCTGTGCACTTAAGCCATACACTCCACTGCCTCTTGGTAACAACAGTTTCTACCTCATAGGTTCAGTTCAGTTCAGTCCCTCAGTCATGTCTGACTCTGCGACACTGTTGACTGCAGCACACCAGGCTTCCCTGTCCATCATCAACTCCAGAGCTTCCTCAAACTCATGTCCATCGAGTTGGTGATACCATCCAACCATCTCATCCTCTGTCGTCTCCTTCTCCTCCTGCCTTCAATCTTTTGTAACCTCAGGATCTTTTCCAGTGAGTCAGTTCTTTGCATCAAGTGGCCAAAGGATGGGAGTTTCAGCTTCAGCATCAGGTGAGTGAGTGAGTGAAGTTGCTCAGTCGTGTCCGACTCTTTGCGACCCCATGGACTGTAGCCTACTGTGCTTCTCTGTCCATGGGATTTTCCCAGAAAGAATACTGGAGTGGATTGCCATTTCCTTCTCCAGAGGATCTTCCAGACCCAGGGATTGAATTGTGTTAAAACAAGTGGTGTATAAGCACTTAGCATGGTGCAAGACACAGAGTAAGCACTCAGTAAATATTTGTCACAAGTCATAGTAAATTATATCATAGTGAGAAGAAAACCTTCATGCTCTGTTATAGGTGGCTTCCCAGGTGGCTCTGGTGGTAAAGAACCCACCTGCCATTGTAGGAGATGTAAAAGACAGACATGAGTTCGATCCCTGGGTTGGGAAAATCCCCTGGAGAAGGAATGGCAACCCACTGCAGTATGTTGCCTGGAGAATCCCATGGACAGAGGAGGCTGGCAGGCTACAGTCCATAGAGTCACAAAAAGTCGGACATGACTGAAGCGACTTAGCAAGCACACATGCTCTGCTATGGCTGAATAGTTAAATTATTTTTACTTTTTAAGATTCCTTTGTGTATGTTCCATCAGCTTTGCAAATCCATTAGTCTAGTAACCCTATTTTGTTAGAACATTGACTTAGCAAGTGAAATTTGTTTATACTGAGCCCATGGTGGTTCCTGATGATCACCTCTTATTTTTCTAAATGCTCACAGACCATCTGTTTGAGACTCTATTTTAGAATTTTGCTTGCAGTCAGTGTCAAGCTCATAATTTACATATTTGCCTTTTTTCATTCTTTTGGAATTTGGGAGACCTCTAGCTCTCTTCAGGGTGAAAATCTGATTTATGTCACTAGTATACTTCATTAGTGATGAAAACTGTTAGAAATTTTCTACATAATTTCAATTTATTGTTAAAGTAATGAGATATCTGTGTTGTTCTCAAAGAGCATTTGAATCATACAACTAGCAACTCTCCTATTTCAAACCCATGGCTGTATCATACTGTGGGGCTGATCCAGCATAAAATAAGATTACTCATCTGTTAGAGGAAAATTTCCAGCAGGAACAGAAAAATTTAGGTAGGATATGAGTCATATGATCTGACATTCATCTGCTATCTAAATAAATCCTATTTCTTTTAACTAAACCATATGCTTTAAAGGAGTAAAAAAAAAAGAAAGAAAATGTAAAATTTTTATACATTGAATCCTTTGACCAATTAGAACTTTTAGACATTTGAATTTCTAAGTTATAGTTGGATTTCAAAAATGTGTCATTTGTCTTCTTTGTAGTAAACCTTTTCAACTGCATGTTTTCCTTAATTTCTGATCATCTAAATATGGCAAAGGAATTAAGGTATGCATGTTTGTGTCTATAAATGATATTGTTTAGATCAAAAGCTAGCAGTAAAAGTTCTTAAATGTTAAAATATATAGTCCAGGGCTCCCTTCTTAAATTTTCCAAAGGGCAATTGAGTTATTAGAGATAAAAATGAAAAGTCCTAACTTCAGTTGGTCAGGTCAGCATTTTATTAACACAATGTACTTTTGAAATAATAAGTGGCATCCATTTCCATACCATAGCTGGAATCCAGGTACCACTGAAATGGATTATGCCTTGGTCACCAAACTTTAAGTTGCCCTCCACCCCTGTTTTATCTTTTGGTCTGATAAAGGCTATAGGTAAGTTGCAGTGCAACTACAAAAGATAGTTGTGGGAAGAGAAGAAAAACAAGACAGACCAGAGATGGTGGATCTTAGAAGAACTCTAACCTATTATTTGAGGATTTAAAGTCTGTGAGTATATGTATATGCGTGTAAGTATGTGTGTGTGTATGAAATTTAGATTGACTTACACCTCCTTGCTGTTAAAACCAATGAAATCTGAATTCTCTTACTTGGTTTTTCAATAACATTTTATGTCATTTGTCTTCTTGAGATACTTCTTTCCCATGACTTTTGTGACCTTCTTGAAATACTTTTTTCTCTTTGTTGTTGTTTGAGTTGTCCAGTCATGTCCTACTCTGTGACCCCATGGTCTGGAGCACCCCAGTCCTCCCTGTCCCTTACCATCTCCTGAAGTTTGCCCAAGTTCATGTCCATTGCATTGGTGATGCCATCCAGCCATCTCATCCTCTGATGCCCTCTTCTCCTTCTGCCCTCGTTATTTCCCAGCATCAGGGACTTTTCCAGTGAGTCAGCTGTTGTCATCAGATGACCAAAATACTGGAGTTTCAGCTTCAGTATCAGCCCTTCCAGTGAATATTCAAGGTTGATTTCCCTTAAGATTACTGGTTGGATCTCCTTGCATTCCAAGGGGCTCTCAGGAGTCTTCTCCAACTCCACAGTTCAAAGGCATCAATTCCTTGGTGCTCCGCCTTCTTTACAGTCCAGCTGTCACAACCGTAGTGACTTCTAATTCAGCTGGTTTTTCTACCTGTTTGGCCATTCCTTTTCAATCCCTTGGGGGATTCCTCTTCCTCAGTTCATTTGTTAAGTGTCTATGTGTCATGGGATTCTATCCCAGAGAATGTCTCCATTTGTATACTCTCAGTTTTCTACTTCCATGGTTTCATTGACCAGCTATCTGCTGATTACTCCCAAATATACTGTACCACCTCTGACCTCTTCTGAACTCTGAAGGTCTTAAATGTTCTATGGACATTTGAAATTTATTTTGTCCACAACTGAACTTGTTATCTTTCTTCCCAATCTTGTTCTTCCTCATAGTCTCTCTAGCAAATGCCAACACCCCGGTTGCTGGTAAGCCAGAGTGGCATTCTCATATCCTTTCTTGCTACACCCACCTCTCTCATAAATCACCAATTCCAGTTGTTGACATCTGCTTGAGCACCTAACCCATTTGTTTTTTTCTGATGCTATCATCATGACCAAAATTCAGGTTGCTATTTTCTTCTGCATAAATTATTGTACCAGCCACAAACATGGCTTCCTGGTCTCCAGTCTTTCTTCTTCAAGTTCATTTTCTGCATTTTGATGCTTCCCAAACACAAAGCTAACCATGCTGTTTTACATAACAGCCAATGACTTCCCATTGGTTTTAAGATAAATTCCAAACTCTACACTGTGGTTTCCAGTGCCTTTTTAAATTTTTGTTTGTTTGTTTATTCAGTTGCTCAGTCACATCTGACTCTTTGCAACCCCATGGACTGCAGCATGCCAGGCTTCCCTGTCCATCACCATCTCCTGGAGCTTGCTCAAACTCATGTCCATTGGGTCAGTGATGCCATCCAACCATCTCATCCTCTGTCATCCCCTTCTCCTCATGCCCTCAATCTCCCCAGCATCATGGTCTTTTCCAGTGAGTTGACTCTTTGCATCATGTAGCCAAAGTATTGGAGCTTCAGCCTCAGCATCAGTGCCTCCAATGAATATTCAGGATTGATTTCCTTTAAGATTGACTGTTTTGATCTCCTTGCAGTCCAGGGGATGCTCAATAGTCTTCTCCAACACCACAGTTCAAAAGCTCAGTTCTTCAACCCTCAGCCTTCTTTATGGTCCAACTCTCACATCCATACATGACTACTGGAAAAACCATAGCTTTGAGTATACAGACCTTTATCAACAAAATAATGTCTCTGCTTTTTAATATGTTGTCTAGGTTGGTCATAGCTTTTCTTCCAAGGAGCAAGTGTCTTTTAATTTCATGGCTGCAGTCACCATCTGCAGTGATTTTGGAGCCCCAGAAGATAATGTCTGTCACTGTTTTGTTTCCTCATCTATTTGCCATGAAGTGATGGGACCAAATGCCATGATGTTGGTTTTTTGAATGTTGAGTTTTAAGCCAGCTTTTCCACTCTTCTCTTTCACCTTTATTAAGAGGCTCTTCAGGTCCTCTTAGCTTTCTGTCATGACGGTAGTGTCACCTGCATATCTGAGGTTATTGATATTTCTCCCCACAGTCTTGATTCCAGCTTGTGCTTCATCCAGCCTGGCATTTTGCATGATGTACTCTGCATAGAAGTTAAATAAGCAGGGTGACAATATACAGCCGTGTATAATTTAGTTCCTATTTATTGCCCCAGTCTCTTCTGTGAACTCTTCTGTCTTTATCTAGTCCTCAGCGATATTAAATTATTTTCAGTTACTCAAAGACACCAAATTCTCTCTCACCTGCAAGCAGTTGCACTGGAGTTCCCTCTGCATGAGTACTTTACCTCACTTTTTTTTGTTTTCTGGCCAACTTCTAACCATTCTTCACTTCTCAGCTCAGAGAAAGGAAAAAGTATTCCACGAAAACTCAGACTGGATGAGCCCCTTCTTTGTGTTCCTAGAGCATTCAACACATACATTTTAAGTGGTCTGTTTGGCTGTGTCTCTCACTCATCACTCTCTGGAGGGCCTGTTTCATTCACTTTTCTATCATTAGCACCTGAGCCCAAGACATGGTAGGTACTTAGTAAATGCTGAGTAAGTGAGAGAAGAGCAAGACTAGGATGGAGATGGGAACGTATTTACTGGGATCCACGAGGCCTGCACTGCGCTACCACAAAAGCAATCTTCAGTTACTTTTGCCTTCCTACTGTGGTCCAGGCACTGTTCAGAGCAACTGCCTTACATTTAATTTTCCCAACAACCCTGAGTAGAAGAGGATTTTGATGCTTAGATAAATAAGGTAACTTACCAGAAGTCAGACGTCTTTAATTTGAGGCTTTCTCCTCTTTGGTAGAGGAGCTATGTGTTCACCAAGTCTAACAAGGCAGATTACTTATAGTATTTTGCATGAAAGTACCATGAACATGATTATGATAGTCTTAATAAACACATATTCTTCAAATTAGAAAATGTCATTTCATTTTAAATAGCCATATTTCCTTGTTATGAGAAAACTGTTAAAACTATTTTTAAGAACCTTTGCCAACACTGTATAAATTAAGTAAAATTTCAATGAAACTACCATCTTTCAAAATAGTTTTGAAACCTTCTCAAGAAGTATGGATGGTGTTTTCATCATAAACAATAGTATGGACTATATCAAAGCCAGTGAGGTGAGCCAAAGCAGCACATATCTTTCAACCAGGCTGTCGATTTAAGATGTATAAATAAATTGGTTCAGTAGTGGGAAACTTTACAGATTAAAAAAAAAAAAAAAAAAAAAACACGTATTTAGCCATCTGAAATGTATTTCACCAGCTGCTTAGTGCATTCTATTTTTCTGTAAGAGATTAGTTAATAGTTTGGTGACCGGGACTTGGAAGGCAGTTTGAAATTCTGCTTTTCACAGAGAAAGTGATCAGTATATATTTTCCTGAAGTGATTTTAAATGGCAATGCTCTCAATTTTATCACGAAGGAACTACAAGCTAGTTGATTAACTTTGTGTGAAAATAAACCCATAGCAATAAGCACTGGAAAGAACTATAGAAGACTTAAACTAGTGAATGTGCTAGAGTGGTGAGATGTTTTCTCCCATAATTTGACAGATGCTGTGTTTGCCATTGATAAAAGTCAGGGACAAGTACAAGGTCTGCCAGCAGTGTATGCCTGGGCAGCCTCTTGTATCTGGCTCATACTACCGAAGCTCTTATTAAGCAGCCCTGTGGACTGAAAGTAGGTGACTTCAACCTGTAATCACTCTGCTCAGGCTATGATGTCTATTTTGGCTTAAGACTCATGACACCAAGTAACAAAATTCATTTTGTTCCAAAGTGCAAAGCAAATTGTACTGATTAGCCCAAACTCTGTGCCCTATGCTCAGTAACTCACGATTGTGTCGGGTACTTAAGAGCTTTCAGTGGAGCCCAAGGATAGAAACAGGGATGCTGGCCGTTGATTTCTCCCCTACTCCTTACTGTAGGCGTCACATGGGTGGCTGGGGAAAAAATAGAGGAACAGCTGGAGCAAAGCAGGGCCCTTGGCAGCAGAGCAGGGTGTCAGAACCCAATTTGGCTAAGCAGAGTGCCGTTGGTAGTTGTATCAGAAGTGCCAGAGCCTTTCAGGCTGCCAAGAGAGAGCAACTGTTGGTGGGTGGGTAGAACAAAGAGGCAAAGGGAAGAACGCGAGCCTGTTTCCAAGGAGGGGTGGGAAATAAGCAATGGAGAAGATGCCTTCAGAGATGGGGCATGTTAGAGGCTATTTTCTGTGTGCATGTGGGGAGGTCAGGGGTCATAATCTATATTAAGGGAATTTAAGGTAAGGTCGGTGTGTGTAGGGAGATGATACACAGTGAGGAACTTCCAGTGAAGCCAAGATGGGCTTTGTTCATATGCTCACTCTGACTCTACACAAGAGGTTTAGAGACAAGTACAGGGCTCTGAGCATCTCTATGACAGGGTGGGCTTGGCACAAGAATTAACTCATTAGAACTGTGAGGCTCTCATGTGACTCCTGGTCCAGAAGAGGGCATCATGGGTTTCAAGGAGACCTGATATTAGATCCCCAGGAATCCACCAGGCTTGCCAAAGCAGACTAAGTAGTCCAGTTTACCAGGTATGATCCTTGAAAACAATGTGTCTAACATGAATGAGTGACCTCTGGGTAGGATTAATATTTGGCCTATTGATTGCCTATCTGTAGTTCATTTAATACAGATTTGACCTTCTATGAAGAAACAACTCCCATCTCTGCAGGCATCTCCCCCATTGCTAATTACCCACCACTCCTTGGTAATTTGACCTATCTGCCTTTTTGTTCTGCACCCTTCCCCCCTCCACCCTGCAGACCTTTCTTAGCAGCTCAGTAAATAAGCAATGGAAAATTCAAAGGAAATCAACTAGAAAATCTTGAAATAAATGTTTATGTCAGTTTTATCTTACTATTTCCACCTCAGTCTGCTTGTTTATATCACTTTGATACACACTATATTAAATTATAATGCTCTTTTCCATATTCTGCCTTGGAATTGTTTTCTACTTTTTTAAATCTCTCAATTAATTTCTTATTATGCAGAAAATAAGAATTCCTGAAAGTTGGCGATGCATTTTTGTTGTTTGGTGTTCTATCTAATGCATAATGATTGAAGTGTGGATGATGCAGATATAACGTTAATACCAAGTGTTTTTGATTCTTTACTTAGTACCTGAAACAGTACATGTGCAATTAGACATTTAAAAACCTTTTGTCAATTAACTCGATGGCTCTTATGTGTTTTTAAGAGTGAATTTCTCTTGGATAAACTGACCTCTTTCAGCACAGTTTTACTAATATGCTTTCCACATCTAGATTTTTATGATATAGTAATAAAACCAACCCACTCAAAATCACTACTTTATTATTTTTTTTCTAAAATACTCTGAAATATAACAACAAAGTATATTTGGCTGAAGAATATTGACATCATTAAATTTGAAGATAATTATAAATGACTCTCTGGACTTAAAGTATGTTCATCTTTGAAAACAATTCAGGAAACTCTACTCATCTCTTCACATTGTTGAAATTGAATTTGCAGAAAGTACTTTGCTCTAAATTGGAGAAGGTAGTTGGGATCAAATTAGATAATGTATATGAAAGTGCTCTGTTAATTCCTCTGTAGCTGTGTCATTAGTATCATTAGTGATGATGATAGTTGTGGAACAGCCGAGAATACATTTAGGCACATTTGGAACTAGAATCTCCTGGGTGGGGCTGTCACCCATGAGACAACTAGGGGCCACCAAGCTAATGCTTCTCAAATTGAATGTGCCTAGGGATCATTTGGCGATATTGTTGAACTGTTGTTTTTGATTCAAAAATCTAGAGTCTGGCCTGGGTGTCTTCATTTCCAAAAAGCTTCCAGGTGATGCCAACATTGCTGACCCAAAGAAAACACTTCAATCATCAGCAAGATTGTAAGCCTTCATAAAACTTTGCTTAATAGAGAAAAAAAAGAACATTTGGCAGAATGAAGCCAAGCCTATGTTCTCTGGAGTGCGGACCACATGTAATCCATTCTCACAGCAAATTTATGAAAATAGGCAGAGAAAGAATCTTTATATCCTATTTTGCCTTTGTTTTAAATTGTAAATATTTTATGTTCAATTCAATTGATCTCAAAAATATTTACTGAGCAACTATTGGGAGAGTGAGCTCAAATTACATAACTTTTGTACCTGGCACCCTTAAACACAAACACAGAAACACACGCACCCTCGAAGTACCTCAATAATTCCAGCTGAGTATGAGAACGGAGGAGGAGGTGGTGGTGGTGGTGGTAATAAATTGCATTCTAGTATTTTTTTTTTTCATTTTTTGGTCAAACCACATGCCAAAAAAGAAAACAGGAAACATGTGAGATCTCAGTTCCCTGACCAGGGATTGAACCTATGTTCCCAGTAGTAAAAGCATGGGTTCCTAACCACTAGACCACCAGGGAAGTCCCTGACAGTCCTAAGATTCTTTTTAGGATATTTTTTATCACAGTCCCTCTAAAAGCTACTTGAAAAACTCTCTTTCTCAAAAACATTTTAAATTGACATCTAAAAAATTTTATTATAAGTGTATAGTACAAAAGTATGTTGTTTAATATACATTGCAAATATCTATTTTTTTTAAGCAAACTATCACTCTTCAGTGGAAATAAAAGTACCACAGTGATTTGAACTTGACACAATCCATTTAAAACACTAAAACGAGCTCCTCTCAGTCAGAAATTTCATATGCCTGTTTTTCTCCTTCAGCTTCCATTTCTATTATATGTCTCCCATAGATTTTAATCCAAGGCTTTTACATGCCATGTAGAGCCACCCAAGACGGACAGATCATGGTGGAGAGTTCTGACAAAACATGGTCCACTGAAGAAGGGAATGGCAAACCACTTCAATAGTCTTTGCCTGAGAACCCCATGAACAGTATGAAAAGGCAAAAAGATATGACACTGAAACATGAACTCCCCAGGTTGGTAGGTTTCCAATATGCTACTGGAGAAAAGTGGAGAAATAACTCCAGAAAGAATAAAGAGATGGTGCCAAAGCTAAAACAATGCACAGTTGTGAATGTGACTGGTGATGGAAGTAAAGTCCAAGGCTGTAAACAGCAATATTGCATAGAAACCTGGAATGTTAGGTCCATAAATCAAGGTGAGTAGTCAAACAGGAGATGGGAAGAGTGAATATCAACATTTTAGGAATCAGTGAACTAAAATGGACTGGAATGGGTGAATTTAATTCAGATGACTGTAATTTATAATTATAATTAGATATAAATTATAATTAAATATAAATTGTAATTAGATATAATTTAATTTATATCTACTACTGTGGGCAAGAATCCCTTAGAAGAAATGGAGTAGGCCTCATAGTCAACAAACAAGTCTGAAATGCAGTACTTGGGTGCAATCTCAAAAATGACAGAATGATCTCTATTTGTTTCCAAGGCAAAGCATTCAATATCACAGTAATCCAAGTATATGCCCCAACCAGTAATGCTGAAGAAGCCAAAGCTGAGCAATCTATGAAGACCTACAAGACCTTCTAGAACTAACACGCAAAAAAAAAAAAAAAAGATGTCCTTTTCATCACAGAGGACTGGAATACAAAAGTAGGAAGCCAAGTAATACCTGGAGTAACAGGCAAATTTGACCTTGGAGTACAGAATGAAACAGGGCAAAAGCTAACAGTTTTGCCAAGAGAATGCACTGGTCATAGCAAACACCCTCTTCCAGTAACACAAGAGAAAGCTCTAATATGGACATCACTAAATGATCAATACCGGAATCAGATTGATTACATTCTTTAATCAAGCAAAGATGAAGAAACTCTATACAATCAGCAAAAACAAGACCAGGAGATGACTGTGGCTCAGATTATGAACTCCTTATTGTCAAATTCAAACTTAAATTGAAGAAAGTAGGGAAAACCACTAGACCATTCAGGTATGACCTAAATCAAATCCCTTACACTTATACAGTGAAAGTGGAAAATAGGTTCAAGGGACTAGATTTGATAGAGTGCCTGAAGAACTATGGATGGAGGTTCATGACAACGTACAGGACCATTCTCAAGAAAAAGGAATGCAAAAAGGCAAAATGGTTGCCTGAGGAGGCCTTAGAAATATCTAAGAAAAAAAAGAGAAGCTAAAGGCAAAGGAGAAAAGGAAAGATACACTGATTTGACTGCAGAGTTCCAAAGGATAGCAAGGAGAGATATGAAAGCCTTCCTCAGTGATCAGTACAAAAAAATAGAGGAAAACAATAGAATGGGAAAGAGTAGAGATCTCTTCAAGAGAGAAACCAAGGGAACAGTTCATGCAAAGATGGGCACAATAGAGGACAGAAATGGCATGGACCTAACAGAAACAAAAGATATTAACAAGAGATGGCAAGAATACACAGAAGAACTATACAAAAAAGATCTTCATGACACAGATAACCACAATGATGTGATCACTCACCTAGAGCCAGACATCCTGGAATGTGAAGTCGAGTGGGCCTTAGGAAACATCACTGCGAACAAAGCTAGTGGAGGTGATGGAATTCCAGTTGAGCTATTTCAAATCCCGAAAGATGGTGCTATGAAAGTGTTGCACTTAATATGCCAGCAAATTTGGAAAATTTAGCAGTGGCCACAGGACTGGAAAAGGTCAATTTTCATTCCGTCTTAAAGAAGGGCAATCCCAAAGAATGTTCAAACTACCACACAATTGCACTCATCTCTCATGCTAGCAAAGTAATTCTCAAAATTCTCCAAGCAAGACTTCAACAGTACTGAACCACGAACTTCCAGATATTCAAGCTGGATTTAGAAAAGGCAGAGGAACCAGAGATCAAATTGCCAACATCTGTTGCATCATTGAAAAAGCAAGAGAATTCCAGAAAAACATCTATTTCTGCTTTGTTGACTGTGCCAAAGCCTTTGACTGTGTAGATCACAGCAAACTGGAAAATTCTTCAAGAGATGAGAATATCAGACCACATTACATGCCTCGAGAAATCTGTATGCAGGTCAAGAAGCAACAGTTAGTACTGGACATGGAACAACAGACTGGTTCCAAATTGGGAAAGAGTATGTCAAGGCTGTATATTGTTACCTTGTTTATTTAACTTATATGCAGAGTACATCATGAGAAACGCTGTGCTGGATGAAGCATAAGCCGGATCAAGATTGCCAGGAGAAATATCAGTAACCTCAGATATGCAGATGACACCACCTTTATGGCAGAAAGTGAAGAGGAAATCAAGAACCTCTTGATGGAAGTGAAAGAGTGAAAAAGTTGGCTTAAAGCTCAACATTCAGAAAACTAAGATCATGGCATCTGGTCCCATCACTTCATGGGAAATAGATGGGGAAACAATGGAAACAGTGAGAGACTTTATTTTTATTTTCTTAGACTCCAAAATCACTGCAGATGATGACAGCAGCCATGAAATTAAAAGACACTTGCTCCTTAGAAGAAAAGCTATGACCAACCTAGACAGCTTAATAAAAAGCAGAGACAGAATCAGGTGCCACCTTCACCTTGAATCCTCATTGGGGCATAGCTGCCACAGGCCAAAAAAAAAGGAAAAGAAAATCTTGCTTCTATGCACTCAGGGTCATTTCTGTTGTGTCCAGTTCTTTGTGACCCTCTGGACTGGCTTGCCAGTCCTCTCTTTTAGGGGGGTTCTCCAGGCAAGAATACTGGAAGGTATTGGCCAATAGGTTGCCATACCCTTCTAGAGCACTATATTTCCTGCTGTCCTAGCCGCCAACTCCCCTGAGTATCTGGTGGCTGCCAGAACCCCTGTGACCAAGCAGCTGCACCACCTCCATACCTTGCCCTCACTTGGGCAGACTGAAGCCCTCCAGGCAGCCTCAGGAGCAAACCCACGTATGTGGGAAGAACCACATGCAGAGGTAGAAATAAAACCACAGTTGAAACCCAGGGGCAGTGTGGCTAAGGAAGACTCAAAACCTTCCCACCCGCTGCACAAGCTGCAGATTATATCCACATGATCAACTAGGCAGACTCTATGTCTATGGAATATATGAAAGGACATTGACAGCTCCCACAAGAGAAAACATACTAGTTCTGATAGCTGTGGACATTGGAAGCAAGAACACACAGGAGCAGGACCAGTTTAGAATTTGAGCTGTCCCCACAGCAGTTTCAGAGTCCAGCACAGTGTTGGAGGGCATCCTAGGGAGAGATCAATTCCTGAGCCTTTGGAGTGGGATCACTAACTCCAAGACCCTAGACTACCAGAGAACTAACCCTAGGAAGTTTCAGATAGTGAGGACTCACACAAAGGAACCACTTGAATACAGGACCTGGCATCACCCAACCATCAGTAGAAGCCTGTGCAGAATGCCTCATCTAAATAACAAAACAAAAATACAAACCCAATCATCAGCAGACAGGATTACCACATCACTTAGCCTTGCCCATTAGAGGAAAAACAACAAAAAACTCAGCACAAATCTCACCCTATATGTAGTTTACACAAACCACTGGACCAACCTTCAGAGGACAGAAACCAAAAGAAGAAAGAATTCAACCTTGAAGCCTGGGAAAAGAGACCTCAAACACAGTAAGTTAAACAACAACAACAAAAAAATAATGAAAAGGCAGAGAAATACTACACAAATGAAGGAACAAACTAGAAGCACAGAAGTCCAAATAAATGAAGAGGAAATAGGGAAACTACCTGAAGAAGAATTCAGATAGTGATAGTAAGGATGATCAAAAACCTTGAAAACAAAATGGAGAAAATGCAAGAATCATTTAATAAAGACCTACAAGAATTAAAGAATAAAGCATACACAAACAGCAAATTACTGAAATTAAGAATACTCTAGAATGACTCAATAGCAGAATATCTGAAGCAGAAGAACGATTCAGTGAGCTGGAAGATAAAATGGTGGAAATAATGTCTGAAGAACAGAAAAGGGAAATAGAATGAAAAGAACTGAGGATAGTCTCAGAGACCTCTGGGACAATATCAAATGCACCAACACTGGAATTATAGAGGTCCCAGAAGAAGAGAAAAAGAAAGGATACAAGAAAGCATTTGAAGAGATTATAGTTGAAAATTTCCCCAACGTGGAAAAGGAAATAGTCAATCAAATCCAAGAGGTTCAAAGAGTCCCACACAGGATAAACCCAAGGAGAAACACACCAAGACACATACTAGTCAAACTAACAAAGATTAGACACAAAAAAAGAATATTACAAGCAGCAAGGGAGAAGCAACAAGTAACATACAAGGGAACCCCCATACATTTAACAGCTGATCTTTCAGCCAGAAACTCTGCAGGCCAGAAGGAGATGACAGGATATATGAAAGTGAAAAATAAACAACCAAGATTACTGTAACCATTAATTGTCAAAACTTTTGGAGAAACCAAAAGTTTTTCAGACAAGCAAAAGGTAAGAGAATTCAGTACCACAAAACCAGCCTTACAACAAATGTTAAAGGGACTTACATAGTCAAGAAATACAAGAGAATAAAAATATCTCCAAAGTCAAACCCCAAGCAGTTAAGAAAATGGCAATAGGAACATATATATCAATAATTACTTTAAATGTAAATGGATTAAAGGCTCCAACCAAAAGACACAGACTGGCTGAATGGATATAAAAACAAAAAATGTACTTCAGACCTAATGACACATATAGACTGAAAGTGAGAGGATGGAAAAATATATTCCATGCAAATGGGAAGCAGAAGAAAGCTGGAGTAGCAATCCTTATATCAGACAAAATAGACTTTAAAACATAGAATATTACAAGGGATAGGGAAGGACACTACATAATGAGCAAGGGATCATTCCAAGAGGAAGACATAACAATTAAAGTATCTATGCACCCAAATATGAGCACCTCAATACATAAGACAAACACTAACAGACATAAAAGGAGAAATGGACAGTACCACAAGAATAGGAGAAGACTTTAACACCCCCACTCACAAATGGATAGATCATCAGAACAGACAATTAATAAGGAAACATGGGTCTTAAATAATACATTAAATTGATATCTTCAGGACATTCCATCCAAATGAAGAAGAATACACCTTCTCAAGTGCACATGGAACATTCTCCAGGATAGACCACATCTTGGGTCACAAATCAAATCTCAGTAAATTGTAAATTTAAGAAAATTGAAATCGTATCAGGTATCTTCTCCAACCACAACGCTATAAGACTAGATATCAATTACAAGAAAAAAAGCTGTAAGAAACACAAGCACATGGAGATTAAGCAATACATTTCTAAATAACCAACAGGTTACTGAAGAAATCAAAAGGTAAATCAAAAAATTTCTAGAACAAATAACAATGAAAACATGACAACTCAACACCTATGGGATGCAGGAAAAGCAGTTCTAAGAGGGAAGTTTATAGCAATACAATCCTACCTCAAGAAACAAGAAAAACATCGATTAGACAAGCTAACTTTACACTTAAAACAACTTCTTTATACTTAAAAGAAGAACAAAAACACCCCAAAATTAGTAGAAGGAAAGAAATCATAAAGATTTGAGCAGAAATAAGTGTAAAAGAAATGATAGAAACAATAGTAAAGATTAATAAAACTAAAAGGTGATTTTTGGAGAAGATAAACAAAATGGACAAACCTTTAGCCAAACTCATCAAGAAAAAGAGAGAAGAATCAAAGCAACAAAATTAGAAATGAAAAAGGAGAGGTTAGAAGAGACAATGCAGAAATACAAAGGATTATGAGACTATTATGAACAACTATATGGCAATAAAATGGATAACCTGGAATAAATGGACAGATTCTTAGAAAAGTTCAATCTCCCAAGACTGAACCAGGAAGTAATAGAAATTTGAACAACCCAGTTACAAGCATGAAATTGATGCTGTGATCAAAAATTTTCCTCAAAAAACAAAAGGCCAGGGCCAGATGGCTTCATAGGAGAATTCTGTCAAACATTTAGAGAAGAGCTAATGCCTATCCTTCTAAAACTCTAAAACTCTTTCCAAAAATTGCAGAGGAAGGAACACTTCAAAACTCCTTCTACAAGACCACCATCACCCTGATACCAAAACCAGACAAAGACAACGCACACACAAAAAAAAACTACAGGCAAATATCACTGATGAACATACATGCAAAAATCCTCAAAAATTTTTAGCAAACAGAATTCAGCAACACATCAAAAAGCTCATACACCATGATCAAGTTGGGTTTATTCCAGGAATGCAAGGATTCTTCAATATATGCAAATAAATTAATGTGATATACCATATTAACAAATTGAAAAATAATAACCATATAGTCATTTCAATAGATGCATAAAAAACCTTTGACAAAATTCAACACCCATTTAAGATTAAAGCTCTTCAAAAAATGGGAATAGAAGGAACCTACCTCAATGCAGTAAAGGCCATATATGATAACATTATTATCAATGGTAAAACATTATTGTCAATGGTGAAAAACGGAAAGCATCAAAGATGGTAACGATGACCCTATATGCAAGACAGAAAAAGAGACATGTATGTAGAGAACAGTCTTTTGGACTCTGTGGGAGAAGGCGAAGGTGGGGTGATCTGAGAGAGTAGCATTGAAACATGTATATTGTCACATGTGAAACAGATCACCAGTCCACGTTCGATGCATGAGACAGGGTGCTCAGGGTTGGTGCACTGGCATGGCCCAGATGGGATGGGATGGAGAGGGAGGTGGGAGGGGGGTTCAGGATGGGGAACACATGTAAACCCATGGCTGATTCGTATCAATGTATGGCAAAAACCACTACAATATTGTAAAGTAATTAGCCTCCAACTAAAATAAATAAATTTAAAAAAGAAAGAAAGAAAACTGTGTCTTAAAAAAAAAAAAAAAACTGAAAGCTTCGCCCCTAAGACAGGAACAAGACAGGGATGTCCACTTTCACCACTATTATTCAACTTAGTTCTGGAAGTCCTAGCTACAGCAATCATAGAAGAAAAATAAAAGGAATATAGATTGGAAAAGAAGAAGTAAAGCTCTCACTGTTTGCAGATGACATGATACTGTACATAGAAAACCCTAAAGATAGTATCAGAACATTCCTAGAGCTAATCAGTGAATTTAACAAAGTCGCAGGATACAAAATCAATACACAGAAATCACTTGTATTTATATGTACTGACAATGTCAGACTTTATTTTGGGGGACTCCAAAATCACTGCAGATGTTGACTGCAGCCATGAAATTAAAAGACGCTTACTCCTTGGAAGAAAAGTTATGACCAACCTAGATAGCATATTGAAAAGCAGAGACATTACTTTGCTGACTAAGGTCCGTCTAGTCAAGGCTATGGTTTTTCCAGTAGTCATGTATGGATATGAGAGTTGGACTGTGAAGAAGGCTGAGTGCTGAAGAATTGATGCTTTTGAACTGTGGTGTTGGAGAAGACTCTCGAGGGTCCCTTGGACTGCAAGAAGATCCAACCAGTCCATTCTGAAGGAGATAAATCCTGGGATTTCTTTGGAAGGAATGATGCTAAAGCTGAAACTCCAGTACTTTGGCCACCTCATGCGAATAGTTGACTCATTGGAAAAGACTCTGATGCTAGGAGGGATTGTGGGCAGGAGGAGAAGGGGACGACAGAGGATGAGATGACTCAATGGATGTGAATCTGAGTGAACTCCGGGAGTTGGTGATGGACAGGGAGGCCTGACGTGCTGCGATTCATAGGGTTGCAAAGAGTCGGACATGACTGAGTGACTGAACTGAACTGAACAATGAAAAAGCAGAAAGAGAAATTAAGGAATCAATCCCATTCACCATTGCAACAAAAAGAATAAAATATCTAGGAATAAACTTACCTAAGGAGACAAAAGAACTGTACACAGAAAATTATAAGACACTGATGAAAAAAACCAAAGATGGCATAAACAGATCAGAGATATTCCATGTTCCTGGATAGCAAGAAACAATATTGTGAAAATGACTATTCTACCAAATGCAATCTACAGATTCAGTGAGGTCCATATCAAATTATCAGTGTCATTTTTCACAGAACTAGAACAAAAAATTTCACAGTTCATATAGAAACACAAATGACCCCAAATAGCCAAAGCAGTCTTGAGAAAGAAGAATGGGAGCTGGAGGAATCAACCTTCCTAACTTCAGATTATACTACAAAGCTACAGTCATCAAGACAGTGTGGTACTGGCACAAAAACAGAAATATATACCAATGGAACAAGATAGAAAGCCCAGAAATAAACCCACGCACCTATGGGTACCTTATTTTTGACAAAGGAGGCAAGAATATACAATGGGACAAAGACAGCCTCTTCAATAAATGGTGCTGGGAAAACTGAACAGCTACATGTAAAAGAATGAAATTAGAACACTTCCTAACACCATACATAAAGATAATCTCAAAATGGATTAAAGACCTAAATGTAAAATCAGAAACTATAAAAGTCTTAGAGGAAAATATAGGCAGAACACTCAATGACATAAATCAAAGCAAGATCCTCTATGACCTACTTCCTAGAGTAATGGAAATAAAAACAAAAGTAAACAGATGGGACCTGATTAAGCTTAAAAGCTTTCTCACAGCAAAGGAAACTATAAGCGAGGTGAAAAGACAACCCTCAGAATGGGAGAAAATAATAGCAAATGAAGCAACTGACAAAGGATTAATTTCCAAAGTATATAAGCAGCTCATACAACTCAATACCAGAAAAACAACCCAATCAAAAAGTGGGGAAAGACCTAAACAGACATTTCTCCAAAGAAAACTTACAGATGGCTAACAAACACGTGAAAAGATGCTCAACATTGCTTATTATTAGAGAAATGTAAATCAAAACTACAACGAGATATCACCTCACACCAGTCATAATTGCCACCATCAAAAAGTCTACAAACAATAAATGCTAGAGAGTGTGTGGAGAAAAGGGAACACTTGCATGTCAATGGGAATGTAAATATACATTTACAGCCACTATGGGAGATGGTATGGAGATTCCTTTAAAAACTAGGAATAAAACCACACCATATGGCCCAGCAATCCCACTCCTAGGCATATACCCTGAGGAAATCAAAATTGAAAAAGACACATGTATCCCATTGTTCATTTCTGCACTATTTACAATAGCTAGAACACGGAAGCAACCTAGATGTCCATCAACAGATGAATGGATAAAGAAGTGGTGGTACATATACACAATGGAATATTACTCAGCCATAAAAGGGAATACATTTGAGTTAGTTCTAATGAGGTGGATGAACCTAGAGCCTATTATACAGAGTGAAATAAGTCAGAAAGAGAAAGAGAAATATCGTATTCTAAGGCGTATATATGGAATCTAGAAAAGTGGTACTGAAGAATTTATTTGCAGGGCAGCAGTGGAGAAACAGGCATAGAAAATAGACTTATGGACATGGAGAGGGGAGGAGAGGGTGAGATGTGTGGAGAGAGTGGCATAGAAACTTACATTACCATGTGTAATATAGATAGCCAATGGAAATTTGCTCTATGTCTCAGGAGACTCAAACAGGGGCTCTATATCAACCTAGAGGGGTAGGGTGGGGAGGGAGATGGGAGGGAGGTTCAAAAGGTGAGGGATATATGTATACCTATGGGTGATTCATGTTGGTGTTTGACAGAAAACAACAAAATTCTGTAAAGCAAAATATTACTTTGCCAACAAAGGTCTGTCTCGTCAAAGCTATGGTTTTTCCAGTAGTCATGTACGGGTGTGAGAGCTAGACTATAAAGAAAGCTGAGCACCAAAGAATTGATGCTTTTGAACTGTGGAGTTGGAGAAGACTCTTGAAAGCCCCTTGGTCTGAGAGGAGATCAAAGAAGTCAATTCTAAAGGTAATCAGTCCTGAGTATTTATTGGAAGGACTGATGCTGAAGATGAAACTCCAATGCTATGGCCACCTGATGCAAAGAACTGAGTCAATGGAAAACACCCTGATTCTGGCAAAATTGAAGGCAGGAGGAGAAGGGGACGACAGAGGATGAGATGGTTGGATGGCATCACTGACTCAACAGAGATGAGTTTGAGGAGGCTCTAGGTGTTGTTGATGGACAGGGAAGCCTGGTGTGCTGTGGTCCATGGGGTCACAAAGAGTCGGACACAATTCAGTGACTGAACTGAACTGAATAGGCTTTTCATTGAATTTGCTTTATTGGCATTCATATCATGCTGCTTTCACCTCATATATGTATTCTATGATAAACATAGTAATACAGATTTGATTAGAACATCATAAATTATGAATTCTGATAAACAATTATTTGACGACTTTTAGTTGGCACTAATATCCATCGGTGTTCATTGGAAGGACTGATGCTAAAGCTGAAACTCCAGTACTTTGGCCACCTCATGCGAAGAGTTGACTCATTGGAAAAGACTCTGATGCTGGGAGGGATTGGGGGCAGGAGGAGAAAGGGACAACAGAGGATGTGATGGCTGGATGGCATCACTAACTCGATGGACATGAGTTTGGGTGGACTCTGGGAGTTGGTGATGGACAGGGAGGCTTGGCGTGCTGCAATTCATGGGGTTGAAAAGAGTCAGACATGACTGAGCAACTGAACTGAACTGAACTAAATATCCCTGAACAACACACACAGGAGGTATGCAGCAAGGCTTAATGGAAAGTCTTACATCTAAGACACAGCAGAAGAGCACACAGGATTTCTCCATCTCATCTTGCCATTAAAGGCATTTAGACCAAGGATGCCACTTATGTAAAATTATGGCACTGAGAATGGACAGAAAGCATTTGTCTAACTGTGTAAGAACAGGTTCTTCCTAGAACCTGAGATGACTTTCTTAGAAAAGAGTAGTTGGAGCTTAGTGAGGCTGACCTCAGCTAGAAGCTACCTCCCAATATTTTTAGCTGAATCATTCATTGCTAGGCTGTCTAATGGGGCAGGGAGATAGAGCCATTGAAGCCTTTCAGCAAACAAAGGGTATGTTCCTTGTCACCTAAATAGAAAATTTACTGGAAATGTATTTCTTAATGAGATGTACAGGGGAGAATGTGTTATGGTTTCTTCATTAAAGGAGTTGTGTAAAGGATTATTCATTTGGCAAAGTACAGTATTAAGATTCATAGTCAGTCATAAGTCGCTCAATCATGTCCAACTCTTTGCAACCCTGTGGGCTGTAACCTACCAGGCTCCTCCATCCATGGGATTTTCCAGGCAAGAATACTAGAATGGGTTACCATTTCCTTCTCCAGGTATTAAGATTAGGACTAGGTAAGGTATATGACTTTCTTGTTGAAATAGGAAATTTGGAAAGAGGGGTATGAGAAGAGACCCGTGACATTGATAGGTGAAAGAAAGCAATCTTAAAAAGCTACATGCTGTATGTTTCCAACTATGACATTCTGGAGAAGACAAAACTGTGAAGACTAAAAAGATTAGTAATTGCCAGGGAAAAGGTGGGAGAGAGAGGAATAAACAGGCAGAACACAGAGGATTTTTAGGGCAGTGAAACTATTTTGTATGATAGTATCATGGTGAATACATGTCATTATTTTTGTCAAAATCCACTGAATGACATGTATGCAGGTTAGGAAGCAAGAGTTAGAACTGGACAAGGAACGACAGACTGGTTCCAAATAGGGAAAGGAGTACTTCAAGACTGTATATTGTCACTCTGCTTATTTAACTTCTATGTAGAGTACGTCATGAGAAATGCTGGGCTGGAGGAAGCACAAGCTGGAATCAAGATTGCTGGGAGAAATATCAATAACCTCAGATATGCAGATGACACCACCCTTATGGCAGAAAGTGAAGAGGAACTAAAAAGCCTCTTGATGAAAGTGAAAGAGGAGAGTGAAAAAGTTGGCTTAAAGCTCAGCATTCAGAAAATGAAGATCATGGCATCTGGTCCCATCACTTCATGGGATATAGATGAGGAAACAGTGGCTGACTTTATTTTTTCAGGGCTCCAAAATCACTGCAGACGGTGGTTACAGCCATGAAATTAAAAGATGCTTACTCTTTGGAGGAAAGTTGTGACCAACCTAGACAGCATATTAAAAAGCAGAGACATTTCTTTGTCAACAAAGGTCCATCTTGTCAAGGCTACTGTTTTTCCAGTGGTCATGTATGTATGTGAGTGTTGGACTATAAACAAAGCTGAACACTGAAGAATTGATGCTTTTGAACTGTGGTGTTGGAGAAGACTCTTGAGAGTCCCTTGGACTGCAAGGAGATCCAACCAGCCCATTCTAAAGGAAATCAGTCCTGGGTGTTCATTGGAAGGACTGATGTTGAAGCTGAAACTCCAATATTTTGGTCACCTGATGCGAAGAGCTGACTCATTTGAAAAGACCATGATGTTGGGAAAGATTGAAGGCAGGAGGAGAAGGGGACGGCAGAGGATGAGATGGTTGGATGGCATCACCAATTCAGTGGACATTGAGTTTGGGTAAATTCTGGGAGTTGGTGATGAACAGGGAGGCCTGGTGTGCTGTGGTTTATGGGGTCGCAGAGTGGACACAACTGAGCGACTGAACTGCAGCTGTATTGAATGTCCAATGTTAAGAGTGAACTTTAATGGAAACTCTGGACCACGGGTGATAATGTGTCCCTGCCTACTAAGCACTTGTAACAAAGGTAGCACTCTGGTAGAGGGTACTGATGGTGGGGCATGCTGTGCGTGTGTTGAGGCCAGGGGTGTATGGAACTGTGCTTTCTAGTCAGTTTTACTTTGTATTTGAAACTGCTCTTAAAAACAGTCTACTTAAAAGAGAGAAAGAGAGAGATCCTTGGTGACTGGCATCTTCCTAGGCAAATGATTTTAGGAAAATATAAGTGGAAGTTGAAGATCTGTATATGAACACCAAAACCATCCATGTTCATTTGCCATTTCATATATCCTCAAGCATAACTGAAACCTGGTTTGAAGATTTGTTTTAAGATTATGGGAGATGAATAGACACAGAAAAGTAGTATAAAAAAAAAAAGAGGTATTCATTGAACAAATGGTTTTGGGAAAACAAGGTAGTCATATGGAAAAAAATATGGTGGATCTCTACCTTACACTTCACCAAAAATTAAATTCTGGATGTATCAACAGCTTAAACATCAGGAGAAAAAGCTATGCGAAGCTATGCTATAGCAGAAACATGACCGGGAGATACTGCCAGACGTGCTTAGTGAGGTAGACAGTGAATCACATAATGGTTTATGTCTTCACAGATTGGCACTGTGGCTGCTGTTACCATCCTGATGTGTGAAATAGTTATGAAAATAATAGTTAACTTATATAGGCACTTACCACGTTTTGGGCAGTGTTCTAAGCTCTTAATGAATCTTCCCTGGTAGCTCAGACGGTAAAGTGTCTGTCTACAATGCAGGAGACCTGGGTTCGATCCCTGGGTCAAGAAGATCCCCTGGAGAAGGAAATGGCAACCCACTCTAGTACTCTTGCCTAGAACATCCCATGGACCAAGGAGCCTGGTGTCCATGGGGTCGCAAAGAGTTGGACAAGACTGAGCGACTTCACTTTAAGCTCTTAATACATATTAATCCATTTAATCTTCACCACAACCCAAAATTGAGGGTATCATTCCCTCCTCCATTTTACAGATGAGGCAACCAAGTCACAGAGTTGAAGTCACATGCTGGTCAGGGAAGCCAAGACTTATTAATTCAAGCAGCCTGGCTCTAGAACCCAGGCGCTTAATCACCATACTCAACTATGAAGCAATGCTTAATTATGTTCTTTTAACACATGCTAGATACATAGATTAGTATTAAATTTTGACAAAGTTGTATCCACAGCAGTAAGTTTAAACAGTTTGTACGTTTACTTTCCTTTAGGAAAGCTTAAAAGAATGTTTTTCATTAAAAAGTGAATTATTTTATCCCTTATGTATTTCAGTAACTGGTGAGTATAATTTTGACATCTCTGCAATGTTTCTTTCACAATTTAATTTCATGGTATATATCTTTTAAAAAATCACAGTATGTAAACTTGTTTTAGAAACACACTGCCATTAAGCATGAACTGTTTTGATGAGCAAACTATTACCCTTTAACTTATATTCTGCTTGTGTTGAAGTGAAGTGCAAATGTCCCATTATTTCCTTGGTAGGGTAAACCTCACTGGAAAAGCATGAATACCAAATAGCACCCCAAATACACTAGCTTTATAATACTGTCATTAAATGATTATTGTAATGTTAAAGACAATGTATTAATATAATAATGGACTGTCAACTGCTTAGTAACAAAAACACTCAATACTATTTAGTATTAATCTGTAAGATGAGATCAATTTTGGTTCAAAATTAGAAAAAACTAATAAAGCCTTTTTCTTAGGGTGCTGGGTATTTAGAAAGCTTCATTTTTAAGCCTGTACAATGGAGTTTTACTCATTCTAAGCTGAAAGAGGAGAGACACAGTGCCTGCAATTGCATTGACATGAAGTCCTATCCTCAGCATCTTACCTGGGAGGTCTTCTTAATATAATAATCTTTCTCACACATACTTTCTTATTTGGAAGTTATTTGGGCTTGATCAGAGAGGTTCAAGAGTTACATGTAATACTCTTGGGGAAAAAAATATTTTCTGGCAGCTGATTGGAGAATTCCTGTTGGCAGGAACTTTATTTAAAAGAGAATTTGATAAACTTACAATTAGAAGCTAGCTCAGATTGGTGCTCAGGTTTTCTGCTTAACCAAGAAAGCAGGTAGGGAAAATAATGACTCTGGGGAAGAAAGGGTTCAAAGAAGTACACACCTGAGTTGTCCAGCAGTCCAGCAGGGCCTTTGGTAGCAACAGAAATTTCCAGTGCATGTCTGTTGGCTCCGCAGTCTAAATTCTTCCTTCAGTAAGTTCTGTGTTGTTCAGTGATGCTTTGTAGCATGATTTTCCCTTTAGAAGGAACCCCTGCTGTGCTGAATCCTGCACATAGTGAAAAAGTGACTGCTTTGGGGAGCCACTGATCTGTTGGTTACATGTGAAAAGCTCTGCTTCCTTAAAGTTAAAAGGAAAAATGTCATGGTAGAGGTTGAGCAATGTGCAGTGGTTCACTGACCTCTCCTGTTAATGTGTCAGAGGCCTTCCCAGAGCAAATTGCTTTCCTGAAAGAAGGCACCCTGGGTTCCAAGCCTACCCCATCATCATGGCAACTGAGAGCAATTCACTCTGATAATTTCACTCTTCCACCACCCCTGGTTTGGGCAGTAAAAATGATAAGTCATTTGAATTTTGGAACCAGAAGGGACATGGCTATCGTTATGTTCAAGTCCCCTAATTTCGGAAGCAGAAGCAGGGAGAAGTTAAAGACATGCCCAGTGTTACATGGCTCTGCAAGCATGGGATGGTTAGCCAGGCCTTTTGTTTCCCACCAGTGTTCTTTCCACAACAACAGAAAAGTTGAAGAAATGTGGAAAAGGAGGAGGAAAATCATACTGGCAAGTATAGCTAAGGCATCAGCAAAAACGACAAAGCTGATAAATGGCTGTTTTCTTCTAGGATCAGACTTTTTCATCTGAAATATACAAGATAGAAGAAAACATGAAGAACCAAAAAATATATTGGTAGCAGGTGCTGAATTTTGTATAATGAGTTGTGTGTTCTTCGCTTCTCATAGGTGAGAAGAGGGTGGGTGGAGAGGCGCAATTCTTGGTGGTGTCTAGTGACAGAGCCCGCCTGCTCAGCCATACACCACATGAAGAGACCATGATTAGGAAGGGCACACGGAAGAGCCAGGTGTGCAACAGCCAACAAGGAGTGTACATTTTTTCCAGATGTCACAGAGCTTCGTTTTCATTATCGAGTAATCACGGTAATCACATCACTTAGTGCAAGCAACAGTATCCGCAACAGCAAAAGAAAACCTCCTGATGGTATTAGTAGTCTAGTGCCACCAGTTTCACACGCATCCTGAGCTTTCTGTTTTTACAGGGTTTCACAGATCATAGGAAATGATGGGATGATCTCTATATTGCTGAAGTGATCAACTATAACATTTACGTTCTTGAAAATGTGCCTTAAAGGTTGCTGTTTCCAAGATGCTGATCCTCTTGGTGTTTAGACGCTTAGTTCCATAAGTTAAAAGAAAGTGAATGAAGCCATACAGGGCTTTGCCTGTCCCAAGCCAGCAGTCTCCTGTCTGAAGTAACAATTTCTGTGGGTGGGTGGCAGAGGAGGCTAGAAGAGTCCTCAGACTGATTCACAGATGATGCAAAAGCCAGAGGGAAGCTTGGGTAAGCAGTCATTTGTGGCCTGGTTTATGATGATGATTACAAAAGGAATATCCAGGTATATTTCCTAGTGAAGGCTTTAGTCTCTCACCAAGAGTTTCTGTTATAGATTCCAACCAACATTTATGATAGCAGGCCTTCTAATATGACATATCACAGAGGCAATAATACCAGGCCTATACTTTAGCCACTGTGGGATTGGCCTCTCTAAGTAGAGAAAACCTCAAGGAGAGTTATTTTTCACATATACTAAATAGCAGTGTGATTTTCTGCATTAAGAATATTCACCTCAGGAAATAGTTCTTTAGGAAGGATATTTACATGCCCTCCTATAACCTTCAGTCAAAGTAGATTATTTAAATACTTTAGGTCATGTGGTAAAGCTCTTGTTTTACTCAGAGTAAAGCATATTTATATGAGTGGTAAACACATAGAATGGAATATGTATTAGTCAAAGATCTCCAGAGAAACAGCAGAAAATAGGATACCTAGTGAGATAGAGACAGATATGGTTTATTATAATGAATTGGCTCATGTCATTATGGAGGCTGAGAAGGTCCACAGTCAGTGAGCTAGAGACCCAGAAGAGCTGAAGATGTAGTTCCAGTTTGAAAAACAGCAGGATTCTATTGATAAGAAAGAGATATGAGGTGCTTGGTAGGCAACCAGGGATGTCCAAGGTCACCCAGCTAGCAAGAACGAAGCCGAGATACATGTCCAAACCCATCAGGCTGGAAACACTGCACAGTGTATAGCACAGGGACGAGTACACTGGACTGGGACCCAAGTCTCTCACGGCCAGTCTGCACCCCTGTGTCTGTGTGCCTGGAGGACAGCTTGGATCCCCAGGCCTGGGAATGCAGGCCCTACTTGTTGGGTTGTCAGAGCTCACAAGGTGCATTTCTCTCAGGGAGTATGCATGACAACAAATTCTACTTTTCCCTAATTCTTTTTTCCCTTGGGGCAATCCAGTTTTAGCCTTGTGTATGTACATTATTCTGCAGGCCCACAGCTCTGATCATTATCAGCTCACATAGAAGCTTGCAGACTTCCCATTAGTAGTGACAGTTTCACCACTGTCATTATTAAAGTTGTGCTGAACAAAGGACATACCACCTTCTCTAATGCTCAGGTGTTTCATTTTGCCACATGGCATGGTAATGATCAATTCTAGGGTCAGTCACAGTTACATCAACTTTCTCCAATGTTCCTGTGAACTTGCTGGAAAGAGTCTAAATTAAGGAAATAACATTCGGATGTTACCAAATCTGTCACTTATTATTTTTCTTTAATATTGGGCAGACTTGGGTATCTTCCTTTGTGTTTTGAGACATTTGAAGCTAAGGGCAGGATCTAGAGTTGCTGTTGTTATTGTTTCCATAGAATTATTCTTAGTGGTGAATCCTAGATTCATGGTCTACCACATAGCATGATCTCCTACATGCCCCTCAGATAAATTTCTCCCATAGATTTCCTTCCCTCCCTCCAACCCTTCCTTCCCTCCCTCCTTCCAACTCACTGGAATTTCTGAATGTTTATATCAGATTTAAGCAGCCCATCATGCACATTTTATTTATTTCCTTATAGCTCATTTTGTCAGCATTGCATAACAGCCCAGCTCATTCTTTTTGGGGTGGAATGAGGGAAGAGGTGAGGGTGTTGGAATGTTACAGTAACTGTTGATTAACTTTAGATGACTTGCCATGATAGAACAACCAACTTTTCTCTCCTACAGTAGTGAACATTCTCATAGATTTTCTAATTCTGATCTTGAGGCTTTTAGGGATGATAAAGTATGTAAAAGGCAATTTCAGGGAGGCCCAAATGAATATGATGTTATATGTGTACGTGAGGCAGGAGCAAGAGAGATGAGGCATCAAAGGAACATGGATAGTTCAGAGCCATTCAGTTGCCAGGATCCTAGGATGGATTCAGGCCCTGACTAGCTAGGACAGAACTGCTTAGGGCCTGGAAACTTCCCTAGAGCATGGACTTCATTCCCAGCACACACAGAGGCACTTTAAAAGACATTCCATCTAAGCAGAAACCAATGACCCAATTTTTATGGTCCACAGTATCTGTTACTTGGCCTAGTGTTACTAATATCATGATCAACAATACATTTTGAGGCCATGGTACAAAATATTTTTTTCATTTCCTTTCGATTTATTTCAGGCCAAATTGAGTCAGCCTTGTGAAGCTGCCTGCAAATCTCTTTTTCTCCAGTCTCCTGCTCATATTCTTCCTTTGTATTAGGGAAGTTGCTTCTATCTAGCAGGTACCCCCAATAGGTAGGTCCCATCCTGGGATCCTGACAGATTTTTACAGCCCCGAGTGTCTTCTTGGGGCTCCAGGCTCTTTAGAGACACACAATTACAAGGCAACCTCTTCTGTTACTGTTAATCACTTCCCATAAACACCTTTGATGCTCATGATAAAAGACCCCCCCTTGCTTTTGCAGGTGAGGGCACGGAAGAACAAAGGAGGCAAAGGGATGGAGAGCCCCATCTTGCTACACACCATGGATGTCCATAGGCAGGGACTTGGAGCAGTTGTTTTGAGACTCATGAAGAGGGGATGGAGGAGTTGAAAGTGTGCCTGAGTGACAGATGAGGCTCTCTGTGTTATTAAAGTATACGCAGGGTCCTCTCTGTGGGCGGTGTTATTCCACCTTACCAGTGTGTGCCCCAGGGCTTTCTCTTTAAATGATGGAACTAGACAGGCTGTTATCTACAGCAAGTGTCCTTTCTGGCTTTTAAAATTCATAGATTTGCTTTGTAAGGATTTCTACTGAATGTGTATTTAGGCGGAGAAAGATGGTGCCTTATTCCTATGGAGTCATTTGTAATAATGTGAACTGAAATTCAGACCATCTTATGAGATAAATAAATATGACCAGAGGCTAAAAAACATTGGAAGCATCTAATAAGTGTAATATGTTATTTTGTGGCAGCAATGTTATTTTAAATACAAATTTTATTGAGAGTGAATATGAGGATTTATTAGTCATTATTTATAAATTTAAAGCTGCTGAGATAAAAAGATAATCTAAGTAGTTATGATTAGGAAGGCTGAAGTGGATTTGAGTTTGGTGACATAAAATCCTCATTTCTTGGCCTCTTTCCTCGGCATTCTGTAGGGAAACACTGGTTTATTTGAAGCTTCAACCTTCAAGATTTCAAAGGAAGGAGCCGAGATGTATGTAAGCAGAAAGTATGTGTCTCTTTGTTTCTTTCAAGTTTGACACTCAAAAAGAAAAAAACAGTCATTGATTTGACAGTCAAAGCCAAGAAAAGAGCATTTCCCCCCATGAAATAATATAGGGGTTGAGAATGCAGGCTAACACTTACCAGCTGTGTTCCTGGGCAGGTCACTTAACCTCTGTGTGCCTCACTGTTCATCCTTTAATGGCTTGACTACCCAGATGGCAATGTGCCAAGTGGCATATGCCTTTTCTACCAAACACCTTGCTGATTGAGTGCTTAACATATGCAAAGTGTGTGAGTCACACCTCCTTTTTCAGTCAGTATTCTCACCTGCAAGCTGTCATTAAACATTAATGAAAGTGAAAGTGAAATCACTCAGTCTCTTTGCGACCCCATGGACTGTAGCCTACCAGCCTCCTCCCTCCATGGGATTCTCCAGGCAAGAGTACTGGAGTGGGTTGCCATTTCCTTAGTGCTTTTCTGCAATAAATAGATTTACTGGAAAGCCAGTGGGAGTTCACAGAATAGGAAAGAGGCAGTTTAGAAAAAGAGCAGGAGTCAAGGATACCACAGAAGCAGCAGCAAGAGCCACACCTGTCGCTCTGGGAACTGGTCTGGCCTAGGAGCCCCTCTGTCACTTAAAGCATCTGACCTCCAAACATTTTGTCCTGTTCCATCTGCTCCCAAACTTCAGACAAACAGGGATATGTGGGTGAGTTTCTGGTATGGCTCTTCCTGCCCTCCCTGCACTGTATCAAAGTGGGTAGAAGATATATCTGACCCCCTTGGTTTCCACAGTGGGAGGTGGCAATGGAGAGCAGTCACTGGGATCTGTCCTTTTGCCAACAGTACATAAAATAGAGAATTCTACCAGTAGGAACATGTGGTGCCTAGAGTAGAGGTGTGTGGATTCTGGGTAGTCAAAAACAAAAGAAAAAAATCACAGCTGTCTGCTTTACTCGTAAGGCTTCAGATTTTCCGCAGTAGCTCTATGAGCAGTGATATGCTGCCAAGTGTTTAACAACTGGTTCTCTGGCCTTGATTTGTAGCACTTGTACATTTCCACAGGGCAAATGCTCCTGCTGCTGCTGCTGCTAAGTCGCTTCAGTCGTGTCCGACTCTGTGTGACCCCATAGATGGCAGCCCACCAGGCTCCCCTGTCACTGGGATTCTCCAGGCAAGAACACTGGAGTGGGGTGCCATTGCCTTCTCCAATGCATATGGCCAATTTCAAGCTACCACCATGACATCGGGGCAGATGGAGATACACAATAGTGGACTGCTGTGTAACATTTCAGCTATATAGCCTGGGCAGACGCAAATAACCTCCAGTGCATGGATGACAGTAAAGTGTGGCAGAATAATTAGGGAGTGGTGAGTTTTGAGTATTCTTTACCTTTGTTAACATAATTTATTTAATTGTAAGTTTATACAATAAGGAAATGACCAGGTGGCTCAATTGGTAAAGAATCTGCCTGCCAGTGCAGGAGACACGGGTTCAATCCCTGGGCTGGAAAAATCCCCTGGAGGAGGAAATGGCAACCCTCTCCAGTATTCTTGCCTGGACAATCCCACAGACAGAGGAGCCTGGCGGGCTACACTCCACGGGATCACAAAGAGTAGGACATGATTGAGCACTCATGCATGCACTTAAACTATTTCATTTTTAATGATAGCTGTATTTTAGCACATGGCTTGCAAAATTTTTGAGAAAATCTTTGAGCCAGTTCCAGCATTCTATTGCCCATGAAGTGGGTCAGTAATGTTATTGAGAGAAACAATTGAGAGATTTGAGAGATTCCTTACACAGTAAGATGCTTGGTGGAGAGGCCTAGGGCCTGGGGATTTTGCACGGCAGTCTATAACAATGGGGACTCTCAGCAACAGAGTAATAATAGTGTCTGTCATTTACTTAGCAAAACACATTCTTACTCAACATTCCACTCATTTTTGATCCTCACAACAAACTCAAGAAAAAGGGAAGCAAGATATGTAACAGGTAAGGGGATGGAGAGTCAGAGAGCTGAAGTGACCCCTGAGATGTGGAGCTGACACTAGAAATGGGACTTTGAGATTTCCAGTTCACAGCTTGTTCCATGCCATCCTATTTCTTTGAACCCCCTGCCTTCACTGGGAGAGCCACTTATTACAGACAACCCATTTACATAGTCTGGGATGTTGTACATCAGTCCTTATTCCCCAAATTCATTCCAGGAGCCTCTCTTGTGTCTTCACAAATAAAGAATGAAATAAAGTCAGAGGCTCATAGAGTGGGCAATGATGATCCATTGTGTTAGCAGCTTTGATAGCTGCACCCCACATTGGCCACCAATGATCCTTACCCCCACGTTGTCCACCAATGATCCTTACCCCCTGATATCCATGTCCTCGGACCCCTACATAGAAGAGGGCTGACCTGTGCGACTGAGTCAGTACTGCAGGAGTGACCGCGTATGCCTTCTGAAGCCAACTGTTAATGGCGCTGCAGCTTCTGCCTCCTTTCGGATCCCTAGGGGAAGTGCCTTCAGATCTTATGCTTTGTAGGTTGCCAGCAGAGGGCTGTGCAAACACCCAAGCAGCCCTGTGGGGAAGCCCACACTGGAAGGAACTGAGAGCCCCGACAGCCAGCGCCACTTGCTAGCCCTGAAAGTGAGCCACCTTGGAAGTGGACTCTCCAGCTCCTACCAAGCCTTCAGAGGACTGCCTCTTGGGCTAACAGCTGATGGTAGGCTCATGAGAAACCTCAAGTCAGAATCACCCAGGAAAGTGCTCCCAAATTATTGACCCACAGAAACTGTGAGCATTACCAGTGTTTATGTTGTTTTAAGCCACTTAGTTCTTGGCTAGTTTGTTACACAGTGGTAGATAAGCTGGATTTTTTTTTTTTTTTTTCAGAGCTGTACCATATGGGCTGTGGGTAATCTTAATTACAGAGAGGTGTTAGGGGCTTAAGGAAGCATTTTAAGTAAATTGTTTTTTGTGTTGTTTTTGTTTTCCACCAAAGAAATTGGATTCTCAGTCGACCTTAGAGGGTTTTGTACAGTTTAACTAGAAATGCATTTTCTCTTTAATGCTTTTCTAAATGAGTGCTGCTCTATACTGAGAACATTTGTAAATCTGAAGAGCAAGGCACTTGAACTGGCACTCACTCAGGCACCCTTAAGTCATCTCACAGCCCTTTGGACCCTGCCTTCACTGTCGCTTTTGGGTCTCGGCCATGGCTTTGCCTGCCCTTTGGAAAAGCCTGAACAAGGGGAAATAACGAAACAAATCTACTAGGAAGGGGAAGGGGTAGAGACCCCACTAAATGTTGGGAGTGGAAATCTTAAAATCATTTGCAAAACATCAGCCCCAACACCCGCTGGGAGGCTGAGCCGTCACCTCTTCTCCCTGTCTCCTCCCACTGAAGTTCGCTCCTAGAAAAATCTGCTCATGTCCCCAAGAGCTCTGGAGAGGATCTTGGCGTAGAGAGGCTGTTGTGGCTACTGGGAGGGTGGGAGCCAGGGTTACACTGGCTCCTTGGCGCGTTTGCTCTGAGCTGGACGAGGCTGCCTGTGGACCTCCGAACCGTGGCCCGAGAAGAGGCGCCCTTGCGCGGGCGGGAGGAGCCTGGAGGTGGGACCGGGAAGGCGCGCCACGCCGGCAAAGGCAACCCGCGCGGAGCGCGCACGGCCACTGAGCGCCGGCGCCTCCAGCATGGAGTGGGAGCTCAACTTTCTGCTCTACCTGGCGCTCTTCTTCTTTCTGCTCTTCTTACTTTTCCTCCTGCTTTTCGTGGTCATCAAACAGCTGAAGAACTCGGTGGCCAATACGGCCGGGGCGCTCAGCCCGGGCGCCTCTCCCTGCACCGGGAGCCTTGGGGCTTCTCCCGCGAGCAAGCGGTGTGACAGGCGACGCGCGGACACTGGCGGGAGGGCATGGAACTGTGCGGGCACCGGGCTGGGGCTCGGCCTCTATTCTCTGGCCGCACGGCCGCCCGGGTTCTAGGGCCAGGCTCAGCTGCCTCGCTGGCAGGTCCGTTTGGGCATGGGAGCTGTTGGCAAATGGGCGAGTTTCTCTGCTCCTCCGGGAAGCTAGGGGCTCGCGGCGCGCTGGGATGTCAGGGATGACGGATGCCTGGGGTCTGGGCCGGTGGTGTGCTTTTAGGGAGGGACCCTAAGCTTTTCCGGGGTGGGGAGAAATACAGAAAAGAAAAAAGGTCAGCTTTTGAAGCCAGAATGGCTCTGAGCACCTGCAAGCTCTTTCCAGTCCAACTGCATTTTTATCTTGTACCCCAGGGATCCAAAACTAAATTATTCAGACGATTCAGTCCAGGCACTTTCAAACAAAATCGAATGTCAACCTAACCTTTGGGATAAGAGAGGAGAAAACAGGTCACATTCGGAGTATTCCACATACTGCTTTGAATGTCTGTGCTGTGGGTAGACCCTATATAGGATTCAAGTGGCAGTGCGCAGGAGAGAGGGTTGAGTGGCCCATTTGTTGTGGGGTATCTCCACTTCCTCCCATTCCCTGCTCCTATTCTAGACTCCGACCCTGGAGGTGCCTGCGGATTGCTGTGGTGGGTAGGTATAGAATCAGCAGGAGGGTGAACATTAGAATGGGAGTCACTGGGAGGTTTCTTGGGGTTGCCATGGAGGGCTGAAGAAATGAGGCCATTTACGCATGGTAGGGCAACAGGGATGGATAACATGGGAAGATCGAGGCTGACGTTTCTGCCAGGCTGTCCTAGGTGATTAGAATGATTAGATTGATGGGCTGAAGTAACCTCTCACCCGTGTGCCCTAAGTACCCTCCAGGCAATGTTAGTTTGGGAAATAACTTCATCTTCCAGGTGCTCTTTCCTAGTCTTTGCCATCTCAGGTTCTGGAGCGGAGCTGCTGCCCTGGGCTGGTGTGTGGAGGATGGTGGAGTTACGGCCGGTCAGACGGGAGTAACCAGAGACGGACGACCTCTGCGATGGTAAGCAGGGACGGCCCTTGGTTTTGCTTTGTCCCTGGGTAAACTTCTAAAGACTCAGGCCCTTACAAACGTGAGGGTTAGAGATGAAGGAAATGGGTGCAGTGACATAAAGCACTCCTCTCCTACTCAGAGCCAGTGAGCTTCTATAGGAACCAAGGAGCCAAACCAGTTCCCAACCTAGTACAGCAGCTTGGTAGAGGATCATAAAAATTAGAATGAGATGTGAGAAATGATTGAGATTGATAAATATGCCCTATTGGAAAATAGAACATGGGTTCTTGGAGTTGAAATATGTAATGCAGATATAGTTTGTCTTGTCAATAAGGGAAGATTTGGGTTCAGCCATGTTTAGGGTAAAATAAGCCATCCGTATCATGACTGTAACACTGAAAACACATTAATTTTAGGCACAAAGACAGACCATGTAGAAAGGCTAAGAACAACAAAATGCTAAGTGTTAACCTAAACAGAATATGAAAGTGAAGTGGAAGACAATTATTTTAATAATTCAGTAGAAGGATAGTCTCACTACTTATGGGGAAAGGTTTGGTCTGAGACATTCAGATAATTTCCTACATTTTCTATTTCACTTTACTGGAATGGCACTATTGTGAGTAAAGTAAGCAGTTTATTTTAAATATAAGGTCATAAATAAATTTTTATATATGCATTCACATATATACATATATATGAATTAATATATATATGAATTTTAAATGTCATAAGTAAATTCATACATATGAATTCATATATATGTATATATATACACACACATACCTCTCTTTATGGGAGGTGTAATAAGACTTTATTTGAATTCCCAGTTTGAATCCCAGGATCAACTACAGTGATTCTAAATTGTACTTTGAACAGTAATTCTCTAATTGGTTGACACCCCTACAGTGACATTAGTTATACAGTTGTGTGGTTATTACAGACTTTGAAGATGAGTGTGGGAGTAGTTAATAAGCAGTAATAGTTTATAAGGATGAAAACAATCACTTCCTACTTTATAAATAATCATAATGCAAATTATTTTAACCACGTTTGACTTGATTTTATAATCCTTTATTCTTCCTAGTAATGCCACTGGTGTCCAAAGGTTTAAACCATCCCTGACTCTTCTAGACAGGAGACTAGAGAACTCTGGGTGAGTAGTTTGCTACTATCCCAGTTTTAAGTCAATCTCTTTGCTGGTTCTATTAACTCAACTTCCTGCGAAAGGAATGGTTGCCTTTCTCTTTTGTGGCCAGTGCCATTTTATGACCTCCTCAGAATCTAATTCATGAGTTACTAAGTTCCCATTTCTACAGGCAAAAATGAATACTTACTCCTAGTGTCCAATCTCTGCCTTGAGCTTGCCCTAAATCCTGGGAATTGAAGATTCTCATACTGCCTTGTTCTATTCATTTATTCAGTCGTCGTTTTTCAAAACCCAACACAGACTGGTCTCTCACATTAGAACCACTTTTGAATTCAAATTTTTTGCTACCTGTATACATTCTTTTTTAAAAAAAATTATTTATTTACTTGGTTGTGCCCTTATTGCCACGTGAGTTGCAGCATATCTTAGTTGTGGCATGCAGGATATAGTTCCCTGACCAGGGACTGAACCCAAGCCCCCTGCACTGGGAGCTCAGAGTCTTAGTCACTGGACCACAGGGAAGCCCTAACCCGTATGCATGCTTATCCAGTGCTCCAGCATCCACAGTGGTTTAGCTCATAGGCTTGCAGATATTGATTGCTCCCTCCACTGACCACACCCTGGTCCTGACAATCACTACACTAAGTCTGTTTTTGAAGACAGTGTACATATGAGCTAGACATTAAAGCATTTGAAAAGTCAGGAACATTTTAAATAACTGCTCGTTATATAAGTATAACTTGATTATTAAAAATTGCTATATTTTATTTTCAGTAAGAGGTTTTTATGATTCTTCAGCAATGTTGGACTTCCCTGGTGGCTCAGATGTTAAAGCATCTGTCTACAATGCAGGAGACCTGGGTTCGATCCCTGGGTTGGGAAGATCCCCTGGAGAAGGAAATGGCAATCCACTCCAGTAGTATTGCCTGGAAAACCCCATATACAGAGGAGCCTAGTAGGCTACAGTCCATGGGGTGGCAAAGAGTTGGACATGACTGAGCAACTTCAGCAATGTTAGAAGCTGAATTGAATTTCTTACATTATAAGGAAATGGGCCATAATTCAGTTGTTAATATTCTATTTCAACTGTTCTTATTTCATTGTTGTTTCTCAATTTCAGCTATTTTAAATGACTCAAATTTTATTAGGATGATCTTGATTGTTTCACTGATTTCCAAACTTGAAAATGCAATGAACCTGCAGTTCTACTTGAAAAGATAAACTTTTTAAGTTGGCTAAGAATGACATCACAGTCATACCTGAAATCTAAAATGTCTAATAAAGTCGATTCCTGTGTCTGAACTTCAGTTTTAAGCACAGCTGTAGACGCAGGACTGATGCCATCTGGTGTGATTCCACAGAATAAGAGAAAGTTTTTCCAGAGTGTGCCATGCACTGGCTTTTCTGGGAATGACAAGGTGCCAGGATTTGTTTTTGGTTCACTTGCAGGGGTGGAAACTTGGAACTAGGTGAGTTAAAAAAAAAAAAAAAGCAATATCCCATTTTTAGCTTGACATTTCATGTTTCCAATTTTGCCTATAGTTTCAAAATAAGTGCAATAGAGTTGAACATTTTTAATGGCCAAAATTTTGAATATTGTCAATGGTAAAACCATTTAGGATAGTGGTAAATGCTTTTTTTTTTTTCCCCCTAATCCATACCTACTAATATAGGGACTTGCAGAATACTAAAGGTATACTGATGTAATACGAAGAAAACACTTGCAGAATACTGTACTCTGTTTTTAATTTTTATAACTCCTCTAAGGTACCTATGCTTATTTAAGCTAAATCCACAGTTAATTAAAACCTGAAACCATTAGTAAATTGCTGTCAGATGTCTATGTTATATACAAGGGAGAATTAAAAATTGAGTTGTAGTTTGTTGATGTTGATATTTCTTTTGGGGGGGTTTGAATTAAGGAAATCAATGATAAATTCTTCATTTTTTATTTTGTCTATACCAAATAAAGTTATATATGAAATAATGATCTGATTAAGTATCTGAGTAGTTAGCATCTTATCATATAAGAATTAGGATAAGCAGAAGGGTAGACTTGTGTTCAGAAGAATAATCAGAACATAATAGACACTCAAAAAAAAAAATACCTCCCTGATGGATTAATCTAAAAATCCTCTTATTTTCCTTAATAGCAGCTATTTTACACAGTAAACCTGCTCATTTCCTCCACCTCTGGTCTGTTGAGGCTTTGGTGGGTTCAAATAAACTTTTGTTCTATTAATATGATTCTGCTGCTGCTAAGTCACATCAGTCTTGTCCGACTCTGTGCATCCCCATAGATGGCAGCCCACCAGGCTCCCCCGTCCCTGGGATTTTCCAGGCAAGAAAACTGGAGTCGGTTGCCATTTCCTTCTTCAATGTATGAAAGTGAAAAGTGAAAGTGAAGTCGCCCAGTCATGTCCGACTCTTCACGACCCCATGGACTGCAGCCCACCAGGCTCCCCTGTCCATGAGATTCTCCAGGCAAGAATACTGGAGCAGGTTGCCATTGCCCTCTCCTAATATGATTCTCTGAAGTTACTTAAACTTACTGAATATGCACATATTCTTCAGGCAAGATATTTTTTACTTGCAGATGAAAATTTTCTTTTTGTTAGGGGTTTCGTCTTGTTCTCATGTAGCATGGAGGTTGGGGGCTCAGCTACTTCTGGTACTGCCTGGTTCAGCAGCTCACAGACATCAGGGTCAGAGTGGCCCTGAGGTTCCCGTGGATTTTCCCCTAGGTTCCAAGATGGTTCTTTTGGTTCCCAGCAAGAAGACGGAGGAAGACCAAGAGGAAAACAGGGCATGCCAGTGTGAGGCTACCTCTTTTAAAGAGCTTTCTCAGCAGTCTAACAACTTTTGCTCACATCTCATTGGCCAGTCTCACTGGCCCCTGCTATCTCTAAAGTTGCCTGAGAAATGTAGTTTTTATAGGTGGACATGTAACTACCTTCAACAAAAATCTGAGTTCTCTTCATAAGGAAGAAGGTAACAGCGTATCTTGGGTGAACAACTTGTAGTCTGTACTCCGAATACAAAATACAGTGGTAAACAAGCATAATGCTTGAGACGGTTCAAAACGGCAGCTCCTTCACAACTGGCAGCACGCCAAGCAGACTGCTGTGGTCTGAGCATGACTAGAGTGAAACAGGCCAGGTTTTCTCATGAAACACTTACCAGGACTGACTGCTCTCTCAGCCAGTATTCCTGTCCCCATCAGGCTTCTCTAGTCCCTGTTGACCCTTGGACTTTCTCAGAGGACATGCTTGCTTCTTGGAGGCTTGAAACGAGATGAGGAATGTTTTACCTTGCTGCTTCCACATCTGCATTGTCTTTTCTTTTTCCTAAAAAAATTTTGGTGCAGTCTAATTGTGTATTTGATCCCCATAAAAGGGTCATTCTTTTCATGTACAGGGGAGGGTAATCTATGTAAAGAAAGGCTACTTTACTCCTTTCTGTGTCTCCACCACCTCATCTAGGAATATCATGGAAGAATTGCTTCTCAGAGCTGCCTCCATAAACAGCCTACATCCTGGCTAAGCAAAGAGAGAAGAAACACTTCCCACAACCAGGGCTGTCCAAAAGAACTTTCTATGATGACAGAAATGTTCCGTATCTGCAGTATCTAATACAGTAGCCACTAGCCACATGTGGCTAGTGAACAATTGAAATGTCGCTGCTGTGATTGAGGAAGTAATTTTAATGTTATTTAATTTTAAATACTTTAAATGTAAATAGCCACATGTGGCTAGCGACTAGTGTTGTAGACAAACCTTTCTCTTTCTTGTGTTTTACAACTTGCTGGGTGTGAGTGTGGGTGGGGGGTGTTGAATAAGTTGTATGCTTGGCATCCATGGTCTTTACTATTCCACCTTGCCATCCAACTTGTCTCCCAGAAGAAAGGGAAAAATGGTATTTTGGAACTAAGTTCAGATGTTAACTTGACATTTACACATATTTGTATGTGTTCCTGTGTGAAGAGAATGGTTTCTGGGAATAGGTCCTGTGGTTGATAACTGATGATGGGAAAGTGGTGGTGCTGGTCACTTTACTTTCCTAGTGAACATTATGTGTTCCTTGTCATAGTCAGTAGAGATTCTGTTGTACAGTTCATTCTGTAACTTTATTTTTGTACTATTGTGGCTGCTAAATGATTATTCCATGTCTGTTTTCAAAAATACTTTGTGGTTTATGTTTTTTAAAAGGCTATGAAATAAAAATAGTAGCTCAGCCTTGTGTGTAAGTGAATTTTTATTACCCATACCCTCTGAAGAGTTAATTAGGATGAGATAAATGGGTGGAAGGAAATATTTATTTTTGTATCAGATTTTCTTTATAATGGATGTGTCTATATGCCAGTTAATGTTACCTTTTAATGACTCTTTCATTGTATACAGAGTTTGGGGAAACTGTGGAGGGGCAATGGTATCTTCTGCAAGTCTCTAGATGTTTTTCTACACTGAGCATCACTTGACTCTTGTTTACCTGAGTTGTTTGGGTTTGTTTGTCTTTTATTACTGAGTTATTCTTAAAAATATCCTGGACACTGTTTCTTTATCTAGTGTATGCTTTTTTCCCTAGTTTGTGGATAGCCTATTCATTTCCTTAACATATCTTTAAAAGACAAATTTTTATATGGCTGATTCATGTTGATATATGGCAGAAACCAACATAACATTGTAAAGCAGTCATCCTTCAATTAAAAATAATTTTTTTAAAAAGAGGGATTTTAAAATTTAAATCTCTTTACTTTTTTTTGTGTTATTGCTTTCTCTGTACTCTTTAACAGAATTCTTCCTTTCTTTTGAGTCACAGAAATATACTCCAGTGCTTTCTTCTAGACTGGAAGTTTTACAGTTTTAATGTTTACTAGTCTGTTATCCACCTCAGTGTAAATTTTTGTGTATGCTATGAGATAAGGATTGGATTCTTTCTCCTCTTGCCTCATATTTTTCCCCCTTTTATTGAAAAGGCTTTCCTTTCCCTATTGGACTACTTCAGCCTCTGTCAAAAATCAAATGATCATATAAATGTGGGACTATCTCTGGGCTCTCGTTTCTGTTCCATGGGGTCATCCTAAACAACTGCCTCACTGTCTTCCTTACTGCATTTTCACCCCAAGTCTTGGTATTCACCACAATGTTATCAATCCTAACTTCTGTAATAAACTTCTACTGAAGAGTTAGTCTATGTGCATAAAGACACTTGAATAATTTCAGTTGAAAATATTTAAGTTCAATAAGAAACCCCCACCTGATACCATGCTTCATTTACTCTCGCCTAATCTAGATCTGGAATAGAACATGGTCAAAACTTGTCATAGGTAGAGAATATCCTTTTTTTCCCCCCGTTACTACAGTTTAGAGAAAACTATACTTTAAAGTAATACAAAACAAAACAAGCACAGAAGCTCATGAGTTGTTAGGGTCCCAGCTTCTTTACCAACAGAAGTCTGGCCACAGATGGATTGCCTAGCTCAAGTATCAGGGCATTCATTTGGATGTTTTCTACTTTGTGTGGTGTCTTGACCTTTGAGTAATTGGATAGTGCTTTTTAGAAATTTGGCTGAGGTGGTTTGATTGGCACCAAATCATGTCTCATGCCCCCTTTTATTTGCATTCAGTTTTCCAGACTCCCAGTTTTCACATGTTCTTGTCCTTTACATGTCTCAACTGGGGCCTCACTGGGAAGTGTCTTCTCATTATAGGGACAGTAAAGGGTCTCATTCATCTCCTACAACTATAATCTCACTATGTTCCTTGCAGCTAACAGTTCTTAACAGTTTGCTACATATCTTTTGAGATGATTTCCTGTGTATTTTCATGGTCTTACCATGTGACTTTGACATTGAGAGACAGTGTTGTTTGTGTCTCTTCCTCTTGAATCTGGGCAGGTCGTGACAGTAGAAATTTTCAGAAGCAACACTGTCTTGTGAAGCTAGATCAGGAGAGGCAGGGCAGTCTCTACGTTGTTTGATGGCATATCTACTTTTGGAGCTCTGAGTCACCATGTAATATGGGAATATTCTGAGGCTATCATCATTTTTCTGAAGAACCCCAGGTCCAGGTTCCCTGTGGGTGCTGTAGTTGAGTGTTCCTACAGACGAGTAACTCAACAAATGATGAGTCCTGCCAGCTGAGCTCCCAGGCTTCCTGGAGCAGAGACCAGGCCATCTCACTGTGCCCTGTCTGACTTTTGGTGGTTTTCTTAAGTCACTAAGTTTGGGAGAGTTTTTTATAGCAATTGTAACTGGATAATATGTCTCAGAAAGTTGTATAGAGTACTCAGCAATGTAACAAGTATATGCTGTTTAAACACTAAATTTGTTGCCAGTTTTGTACAGATTTTATTTATACAAGTGTGATTGCTGGGTCAGTGGCTTAGAAATCTCAAGAGTTGGTAGATACTGAAAATCTCCATACTAAATGACTATGCCAGTATATACCTTTCCATGTTCCTATATCATTTGACATTATGGATCTTTTAAAAATTTTATGTTGTAGTCAACAACAAAAAATAAAACCTCATTGGTTTGATTTGAAAGATTATGAGGGACCTTGTCCCTCTTGTTTTATATTTATTAGTAATTTTAATTTCCTCAAATCTAAGTGCCTATTCATATATTTTACCTATTTTTCTAATAAGTTATCTTTTAATAAGTAATTTATATACAATATAGATATATAATGACTACATATATAATATATTCATATACGTAAGATGATACATATATAATGACCATATGTTGTTATTGTTGTTTCATTGCTAAGTTGTGTTCGACTCTTTTGCGACCGCCTACCAGGCTCCTTGTATTTTCCAGGCAAGAATTCTGGAGTGAGTTGCCATTTCCTTCTCCAGGGGATCTTCCTGACCCAGGAACTGAACCTGCATCTCGTGCATTGCAAGCGGATTCTTTCCACTGAGCCACCAGGGAAGACCAATATAATGATCGTGTATGGCATATAAAATCACTAAATGCATATGCATATATACATACAATCATTAATCATTCATCAGCTAGAAGCTGAAGATATTTTCTCCTGGTCAGTAATTCTGCATTTTGAAGATCTTTTTAATTTATAAATTTGATAGGTAAAAAAGTGATTATTTGTTGTTTTTATTAGGAGTCATTCTATTATTAGTTTGAGTACTGATCGTTTCTCCTTCTTCTTTTGTGAGTTGCTTACTCATATCTTGCCCACTTTTTCTATTGGTGCATTTTTTAGTTCCTTATTGAATTCTTTGTTGATATTAGTTTTCTTTTCTTTTCTTAAAGAATTTTATTTATAAATGTGAACACAATGAGATTAAGTCTTCTGCCTCTCCATAACTACCAGTTTCCATTTCATCTTCTTGGATACCAGATTCTTATGTATTTTTGTGGACTTATAAAATATATTTATTATATTCATTCATATGTATTTATGTCTTTTAAATTTACATAAATTAAGTCACACTATATGCACACTGTTCTATTCCTTGCTTTAAAAAGTGTAACAATTATTCTTTACTTATTTATCCAGCAAATATTTATTGAGCGCTCATCATGTGTTAGGCACAATCCAAGTTATTTGGGATTTGAAAGTGAAAGTGAAAGTAGCTCAGTTGTGTCTGACTCTTTGTGACCCCATGGACTAAACTGTCTGTGGAATTCTCCAGGCCAGAATACTGGAGTGGGTAGCCTTTCCCTTCTCCAAGGGATCTTCCCAACCCAGGAATTCAACTGGGGTCTCCTGCATTGTAGGTGGATTCTTTGATTTACCAGTGGGAAAAAAGAGACAATGGACTCCTTCCTTCATGGAGCTTATGTACATTCTACAAATGAGGCTGCTTCTTTTTAACTATAATATTCCATGCACTGTAGTATTCCATGAGTAGAGGAAGCACCATTTACTTTCCTATTTCTTTTGTAATGGGTATTTAATTGTTCCTAGGCATTGTTATTTCTAAAAATACTACATAATCCTTTGACATAAATCTTTAACAAATGTTTCCATATATTTATAAGAATAAAATCCTAAATGTGAAATCTCTAGACATGTACATTGTGTAAATTTTTGTTATAGAAATTTAAAAGATATATAAATGAGGGAATATTGCTATAAATTTTTATTCTTATTGATTATTTAAACATTTTATTAATTTTTATTTGTTTTCAATAATATTCCATTGTCTGAGTGTACCACAAATTGTTTATCCACTTACCTATTGAAGGATGTCTACTTTCATGTTTGGGTAATAATAATAATATAAAAATAAATAATAATGAAACCTGAAACAAACTTCTGTATGCAGGTTTTAATGTGGACATAGTGTTCAGTCCATTTGGATTTGGGTTGAAAGAAGCACAATTGTGGATCATATGGTAAGAATATATTTAATTTTGTAAGAAACTCCCAAAGAAGATTTATAGATGAGATAACGTGTTTTGTGGAGGTGTCTGTTTAGATCTTTGGCTCATTTTTAAGTTGGGTTGTTTTCTTACTGTTGAGTTTTAAGGATTCTTTATGCATTTTGGATAGCAGACCTTTATTTGCAGATATGTCTTTGTAAATATTTTCTCCCAGTTTGTGGCTTGTCCTTTTGTTCTCTTAATAGTGTTTTTTGCAGAGCAGATGTTTTTAATTTTAATACAATCTATTGTATCAACTTTTTTCTTTTATGGGTCATGATTTGGGTGTTGTATCTAGATTTTCTCCTATGTTACCATCTAGGAGCTTTATCATTTTGCAGTTTACGCTTAGGCCTATGATCCATTTTGAGGTGATTTTTGTGAAAGGAATAAGATCTGTGTCTAGATTCTTTTTTTTTTTTTTGCATATGGATGTCTAGCACAATTTGTTGAAAAGACTCACTGATTTTTAAAAAGCAAAGTATGTCAGTGGAAGATGAATCCTCATCTCTTCATGCTCCAAAGTTTTGCTCATTAAGTTGCCTGTCTGTTTTTATCTGTTTTACCAATAGAAATGACTGACATATTCTGAATTTAATGGATTATCAAGCTCTTACTGGATTAGACTACTAGTCTTCCCTATTTTCCTATTGCCTTTTGGTTGCAAGTGAGAGAAATCCAAACTCAAACTGGTATAAACAAAGAAAATTTATTGTCTTAGTAAGTGAATGACCTCTGGGTAGGTTTCACTGGGGTACAGATATTCAAACGATGTCATTAAAATCCAATTTTTCCTTCAATTTTTAGCTCTATTTTCAGATATTTACCATTCAGTCATGTCTATTAACTAATTCCAGGAGATAGTGAAGGACAAGGAAGCCTGATGTGCTATAGCCCATGGGCTCGCAAACAGCTGGACATGACTAAACAACTGAGCAACAACAACGTACATATTAAGTGCTGCATCTACTCTGTAGCACTGCTTTAGATGCTGCAGAAGCAGTGGAAATAAGAAAGGAAGCTCCCTACTTTTATTGGGTTTAAAAGTGAAAGTGAAGTCGCTCAGTAGTGTCCGACTCTTTGCGACCCCATGGGCAGTAGCCTACCAGGCTCCACCGTCTATGGGATTTTCCAGGCAAAAATACTGAAGTGGGTTGCCATTTCCTTCTCCAGGGGGTTTTCCCAACCCAGGGATTGAACCTGGGTCTCCTGCATTGCAGACAGATGCTTTACCATCTGAGCCACCAGGGAAGCAGTAAAAGTTTCAAGATTCAGTCTGATTGGACTAGTTCAGATCACATGCTCACCTGATGAACCAGTCACTTAGCCAGCTGTGGGCTGATCTGACGTAAACCTGGGTAATATGTTCCATCTCTAGGACTAGGGATGGGCCTGGACCACATGGGCTAAGAGTGGGATGGGGCTAGGTACCCAAATGAAGACCAGAGATGATGTTGAGAAAAGGCAGAATGGATGCTGGGAGACAAGTGATAAATGTCTTTTTAAATTATGTTTTTGGGAGATTGACTAAGAAAATTCTCCAAGAAGATAATTCTTTAACCATAATTCTTTAAGATTTAGGATGTATTAGACAAATTGGCAAGCTTTTATAACATTCATGTTTCTTGGGCCTCTGTGAACCTGATTGTATCCAGAGTTGTACATTTGAGACTCCCTTGCCAATGAATTAAAGGCTCACATTTCTGGACAGTGTTCTCTCTTTAAAAGGAGAAAGTGCTCGGGCAGACCCTGTGGCCCTTTCTGCCTTTCTATTTCGTATTGCCTAAAGTGTGGCCATGGTGGCTCCTCTCCAGGAGGGCCCTATACCGTGAGCCCACTGTTGTGACGAAAGCCTGTGCTGAGAATGGCAGGTGTCTACAGAGTGCTTCCTATAGGCATAGGAAGCGTACTCCTCGTGGTCTCCTATGTGTGTATGAGTTCATGTGGACAAAGTCTGTTTACCTCAAATTTCTTAGGTAATAAATGCCTGAATTACTCAACATATTTATTCCTCCCTTATTAATGTATGAGTGTTTCTGAATTCTTCTGAGATTTAGAAAAGATGAATTTCTAATCAACATAGATGCTAATTAGATATGAATTTTTGTTCACATTAAATTATCACAGTGCTAATTTTTATATGGGGCATGAAGTACATATAGACTTTTTATTGGACCACTTATAATTTTCATTGAACCATGATAAACTTTTCTAAGAATCACCTGAAATCACATTGTAATAGCAAAAATGGTTTTCTTAGTCATAATATTTACTGAGTTTCAAACCATGCATAGTAAACATCATAAGGATTCAGGACACCTTAAAGGGACTCACTATGTCCTGATGCTTCTGGAAAATGTATTTATTACTCAAGAATATCCCAGGAGAATGAAGATTAAACAGTGAAATTCTTTGAAATTAGAGAATATAATGGAGAGGTCTGGGAATGCCAAGAGGGCAATATAATGAGATTTCCTTTTTAAAGTGTTTTTCTTTTGATGTTTCAATATGAGTTTTAAAATATGATTATATGGCTATTTCAGTTTTTGTCAGCTTTATACATTATTTTAATTGCTTTTATTTCTGTCCTAGAGCCTTATACCCAGATGTGAAATACTTGAAAAGTTAAAATTGCACTCATAAATGTGAGTTACTGATCATCACCATATCGTTATCCTGCCAGCTTTTGATCTGAAACAATATCAAAAAAGGCATAATCTCTGAAGAAGAACAAATAAAAATAGGAATTTTATATATCCCCAATACATATATGTTTTGGTTAATTTAATAATTCCAGTATTCGCATCTCTACGACTCTGTATGACATTATCTCCTAAATTTATTAATTTCATGTGGATCGTAGATTTTCTTCAGCTGCTTTGCAGTTTCTTAACAGTTGTTTGATTGAAATTCTAAAAAGGGACATAAATTCCTTCAAAAGTCAGGTAGGTAGCATAAAGACAAAAGTATGTGCGTCTGTGTGATATACATATGTATGTATGTGTGTATGCGTGCAGTTGTATGTGTGTGTGTGACTGAATGTGTTTGTTGATTATATGTTCAGTTTGGTTGTGTGTGTTTATGGTTACATGTTTTTGTAGTTGTTTGGAGTTGTGTGTATTTGTAGCTGTGTCTTTATGTACATGTTTTAGTTGTGTGTATATTGGTAGTTGTGTGTGTGTGTGTGGTTGTCTGTGCTTCTGCACTGTACTGTAGTTATGTGTGTTTATATGGTTGTGTGTGTTTGTAGTTGTGTGTGTTTGTATGGTTGTGTTTGTGGATTATATGTCCAGTTGTGTGATTGGGATTGTATGTAGAGTTTCCATGATTGTGTGTGTCTGTAGGTGTGTGTGTGTCTGTAGAGGTGTGTGTGTATGTGTACGCACGTGTACCTGGGCATGCCCATACACATGAGGTGAGAGGTCAGTGCTATGGCTGCATGGCACCTGCTCTTTTTAAATGTGCTCGTTCAGAAGTTTGTAAAATATCATGCTGGCCAAATAAAACAATAAAAAACAGGTCTTTATGCTCAGACTTAAAATGCCTTAGTATTAGTATAATGCTGTTAAAGTTGTTCTTTATTTGTTTATAGAAAATTTTACGTGGTTTTTAAAGGTTGTACTCCATTTACAGTATTACAAAACATTGGTTATATTCCTCATCTTGTGTGATACCTCCTTGAGCTTAGCTTATAGTAATTTTTACTTGCCTCTCCTCCACCCTTAACATTGTTCCCTGCCCCCTGCCACTTGGTAACCATTTTTTGCTCTCTATATCTGTTGAGTCTTCTTCTTCTTTGTTATATTTATGGTTTGTTGTATTTTCTAGATTCCACATATTAGTGATAATATACAGTATTCGTCTTTCTCTGACTTCACTTAGCATTATCTCTTCCAAAACCATCCATGTTGCAGCAAATGATGCAATTCCATAATTTTTTAAATTGCTGAATAGTATTCCATTTCATATATGTATGTATATACACCACATCTTCTTTATCCATTCCTCTATTGATGGGGACACTTAGGTTGCTTCTATATCCTGGTAATTATAAATAATGCTGATATGAACACTGGGGTACATGTATCTTTTTAAATTAACGAGTTTTGTTTGTTTGTGTTTTTGTTTGTATATATACCCAGGAGTGAAATTCCCGGGTCATATGGTAGTTCTATTTTTAAATTTTCTGAGGGATCACCATACTGTTTTCCTTAGTGGCTATACCAATTAACATTGCCAGTGTTCCTTTTTTTCCTCTCCAACATCTATTATCTTTTGTATTTTGATAATAGTCATCCTAGGAGCTTCCCTGGCAGTCCAGTAGTTAAGACTCTGTGCTTCCACTGCAGGAAGCACAGCTTTGATCCCTGGTCAGTGACTAAGATCCCATTCTCGGCATGGGCAAAAGAAAAAAGGAAAAGCATAGCTGTCCTAGAAGATGTGAAGTGATATCGCATGGGTTTGATTTGCATTTCTTTGATAATCAGTGATGGGCTTCCCAGATAGCAAAGTGGTAAATTTATAATCTGCCTGCCAAAGCAGGTGATGCGGGTTCAGTCCGTGGGTTGGAAAGATCCCCTAGAGACGGACATGGAAACCCATTCCAATATTCTTGCCTGGAAAATTCCATGGACAGAAGAGCCTGATGGAATACAGCCATGGGGTTGCAAAGAGTCAACACAACTGAGTGACTGACCATGGAAGATAATTAAGTGATGTTGCGTACATTTCCACTTACCTGTTGGCTATTTGTATATTATTTTTTGAACCATAAATTGGAACCTATTCTGTATGTTGTTTTCTTATTGTCTTGTCTTATATAACAATGTTCTGACAATTTTTATTCACTTACTTTTTAATTTGAACTATGTTATTTATAATCACACCAGGCATTTCTTGAAAATAACTGAATAAATAGCCTGTCATGGGGAACTATCAGAAAAGATAAGTTACTAATTATCCAATATAGCTATTCATCTGCTTCACTCTGCTTCAAAAGGTATAGCTGTGGCAATCAAATAACATGGTTTTTATCCATGTGAAGATTCTTTTTAGGATAATAACACTAAAATTTTCTCTCTTCTAACACACTTGCTTTAAATTTGTTCTGCTTTGATCTTCACCTTTCCTTCTGTCCGCTGCTTTTATTAACCTTACTATACAGGCTTGGTTGAAAGCAGTAAAATTATTGTCAGAGGTTATCTTAGACCAAAATAGATAGTTTCAAACAGTTTTGACCAAGATTCATAGTAAAAATATGCATTTTGTCTTGTTATCCAATACACAGACATGTACATGAAAATAAACATATTTCATTATCTAGTATACTTACATGCAATACATTTCAATATTTTTATTTAATATAATTCTAGTCTATTTTATGTCATCAAAAAAAAAAAAATACTGCTTGCCCCTTCCCACTCCATCCACTAAATTGATTTCAGGACCTACTTCTGGGCCTTGGTCTGCATTTTATAAAACAGATTTAGAAGGTAACTTCTGCCCTGTTGCTAAAGGAAATCCATACTACCTGTGAAAATAAAATCCAATGCTACTTAGAAATTGTTCCCATCCCAGTTACAATCTAAATTAGAACTATGTCTTGATATTGAGAAAAAAGCTATTCTCATTTAAAAATCTTCCTGAAGTTTTAAAATTAAGGCTGATCACCTTATATGGGGGCTTCCAAGGTGATGCTAGTGGTAAAGAACTCGCTTGCCAATGCAGGAGACGTAAGACACGTGGGTTGGATCCCTGGGTCGGGAAGATCCCCTGGAGGAGGGCCTGGCAACCCACTCAAGTATTCTTGCTTGGATAATCCCATGGACAGAGGAGCCTGAAGATCTACAGTCCATAGGGTCCACACAGAGTTAGACATTACTGAAGCAACTTAGCACACTTTATATATTTTTATTTTAAACATATATTAGTGGAGGTAATCATGTGACTGTTTAGATACCTGGCCTTTCCCCCTCAATGGGGTTCTTACTGCATTATTTAAATCCATGCTTGTCAGTGGGTCCTTATTACAACATGACATGCCAGGACATGTTCCCATTTGATTATAAAAGAGTTTTATAACATTACTTTTCCTTCTTCAACTCTCAGCTTGATACTTTCCTTTTTAAGTGGCACTCTAAAACAAGGTACATTATCATCTTTCTAAATTCCACATATATGTTTTAGTATACTGTATTGGTGTTTTTCCTTCTGGCTTACTTCACTCTGTATAATTGGCTCCAGTTTCATCCACCTCATTAGAACTAATTCAAATGTATTCTATACTATCATGTAAGAAACGAATCGCCAGTCTAGGTTCGATACAGGATACAGGATGCTTGGGGCTGGTGCACTGGGATGACCCAGAGAGATGATATGGGGAGGGTAGTGGGAGAGGGGTTCAGGATCGGGAACTCATGTACACCCATGGCGGATTCATGTCCATGTATGGCAAAACCAATATGATATTGTAAAGTAAAAAATAAAATAAATAAAAAAATAAAACAAGGTACAATAGTATAAAAAGCTGCAAATTTTTGTGCATTTTAAACTCTGAATGCGTCTAAATTTTGCTATGTCCCATAAGCAGCAACATATGTTTTGATATACAATTTTGGACTAGTTAAGATGAAATTCTCTGCGTATCTTTACTCCGTTGTCTTTGAACTGTCAATAGTAGATGACAGAAGCTAAACCTGTCCATAGGGTAGGGTCGGGGGAAACAGCAAAGGCTGGTGATGCCCCCTACCCCAAGCATAGTGATGGTGGTGAACTGGAGCTATTGCCACCATAGGTCTAAAGGGTAAGGAGAAGGGTGGTTACTAGGACCCAGGAGGATAGTGGCAGAAGAAGGTCTCTTGACGGAGGCCAGGGGCTTTAGAAGAGGGCCACCACCACCCAGGGTGACTCAGCAAGGAGGAAATAAGAATGGAATGCTCAGATTGTACAATCTGCCCAGCCGTTCATTTTCTACCAGTTTCTCCCAAAGACCAAATCCAGCCAGAAGTCAGAGACAAGGATATAGATCTGGCAGGTCAAATGGGAAATAATCCAGCACATAGATCTACTTCAACATTTTAATGGCCACATGCATTCTATTATTAAGAGTCGTGCCCGCCTCTTTGCGACCCCATGCACTGCAGCACACCAGGCTTCCCTGTCCATCACCGATTCCTGGAGCCTGCACAAACTTATGGCCATCTAGTTGGTGATGCCATCCAACCATCTCATCCTTTGTCAGTCTTTCCCAGCATCAGGGTCTTTTCCAATGAGTCGGTTCTTCACATCAGGTGGCCAAAGTATTGGAGTTTCAACTTCAGCATCAGTCCTACCAGTGAATAGTCAGGACTGATTTCCTTTAGAATTGACTGGTTTGATCTCCTTGCAGTCCAAGGGATTCCATTATACCTAATACATAATTTACATAACAAGTCTTGCACAGATGTATCTTTAGATTGTGTTCAATTATTCATTAGTAAAAATGAATGACTTTGGATGTCCATGTTAACAGTCATTGTGCATATCCATAATTATTTTCTTAGGATGAATTCCTAGAAATAGAATTGTTGAGTTAAAGCATTTGCACATTTTGTAATTGTCATAAATGTAATGATTTATTTTCAGAAGGGTTATTTCTACTTATATTCTACTCAATAGTACACCAGAGTGTTCATTTCCTTATATCTTTGCAAAAAGCTTGTAAGTCTTTTATATCTTTTCCAATTAACAGACTGAAAGCAAACTTTTGTAATTTAAAAATTATTAGTAACATTGAACAAATGTTCACAGGTTAATTGGATGACTTTTATCTAGGACATGTCATCTTAATGCAAGAGTGCAAATAAAAAATGAGATGTTATTACATTGTTACAATTACCTTATAAGATGGAGTCTGCTCCTTAACAAACATGATACCAAAAAAGATAGGTTATTCTGTGGATATTTTGCCCTATGATCATTATACAAAGACCATGGTCATTATAAGGTCATTATTTAAATAAAATACAGTATTTAAATAAATGATTTGAGTCATTAGCATCTTTAGGAAAAGTCACACCATGGAATTTAGTACCAGGTGTGAGTGGACTTATTTGCCTTGTAGATGTGTGTGGGGAAGCAGAACTTTACCCTCATTAGAGGTGATGAAGAATAATTAGAGTTCTTTCACATGAGAGCTCTTTCAAATTTCTCTCTTCTAGGTTAAACATCTGAAGTTTTTTGGGGAATATGCCACACTCTACCATTCTGTTTGCTGTTCTCTGGAAGGCCTTCAATTTGATAATATTCCACTGAAAAAGTGGTGCTGTTGGCATGGGTGTGGGTGATCAAGTCCTCTCATACACTCTGACAGGCATGTGAATCTGAGCGGATACATTGGAGGGCAGCTTGGTAGTATCTACTTACACTAAAATTGCACATGAGGAGCAATTACACCATTTCCTGTCTGTTATAGAGAAACACGTAAATGTAAAATAGATAACACTGTGCGTCTGGCCATCAGTCCCATTTACAATGGATCAGAGGCTGAAACTAAAGGAAGCTGGACCAGTGGGTGAGAGCAAAGGGTCAGCCTCCAGGACACTCTAGAATTAGACAGGAAGGCAAAGGCAAAGCAACAGGGCTTGAAGCCTCGTTGTAGGATCTAGGCTTATCCTGTGATGAGTAGAATTAGGCAGTCAACCAGAACTTCAGGCTCATTGGATACCCAGTTGGTGACAGGACTGATTCCAGATTCCCATTGCCAGACACCCAGCCTCTGAGATGGCTGGTATACTCTCACCTGGTGGGCACAGTAGAGTCCAACCAGGAAAGGCTGAAGTTGAAAGAACTGGAAACCACTGACCTACATCTAGGTTGGGGGAATATTATCTTCACCCTGCAAAATAAGTATAATTCAGTAGCTTTCAGATGGCTTCATTTCTAATGCATACAAACTATATTTTTAAATATGGAATTTTGATGTGGGTTGACATTAAGCCTTCCTTCATAATTTGCAGACTCTTCACCCCCACCCACTCTGCCTGCTTTTTGAAATCAGGACCATTTGCCTGCCTCCAAACTCAGTTTCTACCCTGTTCCTGTGACTCCTCTGCATCCCTTGCAGTTTGGGTGTGAAACCGCCTCTGCCAGCCTTGGTTTCTCAGAACTCAAGCAGAGGAAGGGAGGGCATTTGGACAACAGCTTTCCCCACAGCCAAACTTGCCAATCATTCTACTACATTCGTCTCTGTGCCAGTTTTCCCTCAGAGTTAAACTGCATTATTATATCGGGTGTCTGGCCAGGATGCCAATCTTATAAGAATTTCACTTCTCTCTCTCTCGTCTCACTTCCAACTGAGATCATCTCAATGATTCCACTCTGTTAGTTTATGGATTTCTCTCAGCCCACATTGGTCACTCTAATCTTAGAGAAAAGGTGCTTAAAAACTTAAACACCGAATCCAGAATGCTGCATTTAAATCCTCATTGTATCACCGTTCCGTGCCTCAGTGTACCATCTGCAAAATACAGATAATAATGTAATAGCGCAGGGCGGAGTGGAGCCCTTAGCACGTTGCCATTGCTGCTGGCCATTCCCCCGCATCTCCTTACCAGGTAACAGTTACCAAAGGCCCGTTAGTGGTCCTCCTCAGCCACTGGTCGGGGCTGCCCTGGGCCCACCCCCCAAGTGACTGACTGTCCATGCGTGAGACTGTTAATGACCCTGGCTCAGTCATCGGTCAGTGCCACTCCCCCAAATAACCAACTGTCAGTGAGCAAATGTAAGTGGTCATTCAGCCAATGGTCAGTAGAGTGATGGTTGTCAGGTGAAGAGACAGAGGTGATGGATCCTGGCCTGCTCCCCCAGGCCTCCAGCTCGCTCTGCCTCAGGCTTGGGGAACAGGCCGGGGCTGTGTTCTGCAGAGCTCCAGAGCCCTTGCCAAGGCTGCCCACCAGTCGGGCCCAGGCCTGCCTTCAGGCGGCAGTGGACCTCTCCCCATCCTGGCCTCTGTGCCCTGATGGCAGCGGCCATCTGCAGTGTGCAAGACCTGACTCCGCCATCCCAGCCTCTGTGCCCTGATGGCAGCGGCCATCCGCAGTGTGCAGGACCTGACCTCTGCCCATCCCAGCCTCTGTGCCCTGATGGCAGCGGCCATCCACAGTGTGCAAGACCTGACTCTCCCCATCCCGGCCTCTGTGCCCTGATGGCAGCGGCCATCCGCAGTGTGCAAGACCTGACTCTGCCATCCCAGCCTCTGTGCCCTGATGGCAACGGCCATCTGCCTGGGCTGCAGCATGCAGGACCTGTCTCTGCCGTCTGGGCGGCCTGAGGAGCCTGCAGGCCAGCTTGGGCCTGGGTACTTGGCTGCCTCAGCAATGACCGCTGGGCAGGGTCTGGGGGCCTGGCCCTGCGGGAGCCACCAACTAAGATCTGCTTCCTCTTAGCCAGGACCTGGGCCTCAGAGGGGAACAGCTGTGCCTTGGGACCTGGCTCTTCTTGTCAGAATAGAGAATACCGTTTGTTTGGTGGACATTTATAGGAATTTGGTTAGCTTTCCATGGCTTGACCTCAGAAACAAAGAATCTGACAAGAAGTTTCCACAAATAACCACACTCCTCCCTCACCTTTCCTAGAAAAGGACTTTGCTGAAAGCTTTCTGGAGGGCGGGAGTTTTAGAGCATGGGCCACCCGTCTCCTTGCATGGCCCTGCAGTAAACTTTTCTCTGTTCCAAACTCCAGCGTTTTGGTATTGTTTGGTCTCACTGGGCATTGGGTACATGCACTTGCACTTTGGTAACAATAATACCTTAAAATACCTTAAATATATATGACAGGATCATATGTGACCTATAGTTCAGTTCAGTTCAGTCGCTCAGTTGTGTCCCGCTGTTTGCGACCCCATAAATCGCAGCACGCCAAGCCTCCCTGTCCATCACCAACTCGCAGAGTTCACTCAGACTCACGTCCATCAAATCGGTGATGCCATCCAGCCTTCTCATCCTCTGTCATCCCCTTCTCCTCCTGCCCCAATCCCTCCCAGCATCAGTCTTTTCCAAAGAGCCAAGTCTTCGCATGAGGTGGCCAAAGTACTGGAGTTTCAGCTTTAGCATCATTCCTTCCGAAGAACATCCAGGGCTGATTTCCTTTAGAATGGAATGGTTGGACCTCCTTGCAGTCCAAGGGACTCTCAAGAGTCTTCTCCATCACCACAGTTCAAAAGCATCAATTCTCCGGGGCTCAGCTTTCTTCACAGTCCAACCCTCATATCCATACATGACTACTGAAAAAACCATAGCCTTGACCTTTCTTGGCAAACTAATGTCTCTGCTTTTCAATATGCAGAGGTTAGTCATAACTTTCCTTCCAAGGAGTAAGCATCTTTTAATTTCATGGCTGCAGTCACCATCTGCAGTGATTTGGGAGCCCCCAAAAGATAAAGTCTGACACTGTTTCCCCATCTATTTCCCATGAAGTAATGGGACCAGATGCCATGATCTTCGTTTTCTCAATATTGAGCTTTAAGCCAACTTTTTATCAAGAGGCTTTTTAGTTCCTCTTCACTTTCTGCCATAAGGGTGGTGTCATCTGCATATCGGAGGTTATTGATATTTCTCCCAGCAGTCTTGATTCTAGCTTGTGCTTCTTCCAGCCCAGTGTTTCTCATGATGTACTCTGCATATAAGTTAAATAAGCAGGGTGACAATATACAGCCTTGATGTACTCCTTTCCCTGTTTGGAACTAGTCTGTTGTTCTATGTCCAGTTATAACTGTTGCTTCCTGACCTGCATATAGGTTTCTCAAGAGGCAGGTCAGGTGGTCTGGTATTCCCTCTCTCTCAGAATTTTCCACAATTTATTGTGATCCACACAGTCAAAGGCTTTGGCATAGTCAATAAAGCAGAAATAGAGATGTTTTTCTGGAACTCTCTTGCTTTTTTGATGATCCAGTGGATGTTGGCAATTTGACCTCTGGTTCCTCTGCCTTTTCTAAAACCAGCTTGAACATCAGGGAGTTCATGGTTCACGTATTGCTGAAGTCTGGCTTGGAGAATTTTGAGCATTACTTTACTAGCATGTGAGATGAGTGCAATTGTGTGGTAGTTTGAGCATTCTTTGGCATTACCTTTCTCTGGGATTGGAATGAAAACTGACCTTTTCCAGTCCTGTGGCCACTGCCGAGTTTTCCAAATTTGCTGGCATATTGAGTGCAACACTTTCACAGCATCCTCTTTCAGGATTTGAAATAGGTCAACTGGAATTCCATCACCTCCACTAGCTTTGTTCGTAGTGATGCTTTCTAAGGCCCACTTGACTTCACATTCCAGGATGTCTGGCTCTAGGTGAGTGATTACACCATCATGATTATCTGGGTCATGAAGCTCTTTTTTGTAAGTGTTCCATAAATGTTAGCTAGTGTTTCTATTAGACAAGACATACTCTTCCATTGCTGATTCTAGCTGTTTCTCCCTTTTCACCACATCTTCTTTTTCTAACACAGCATTCCTTTCCTTTGGCTAAAATTTCAAGTTAACTTGATTCATAACCTATACTTTGTTAATTTATATACACATGTGAGATAATAGTATTGTTCCCATTCAATTGCTTATTTTCTGCCAAAACTTATCAGTCTTCTCTGATGTTATTGCTCTCATGTCCCACCTGACATTCTCTGCATGAATATGGTTTATCTGGGCATCTTTCCTTTCCTGAAAATTTCAGGAATTTCAGGTTGGCATTCTTCTATCAAATGTATTTCTTCCAGCCCATGTAAAAATGCTCTGGCCTCTGCAGGAGACCACTGTCCCAGACATCTGAACTCACCCCTACCCATAAAGAAAGCTGACTGGTCACTATCACATACTCCTTTATCTTGCAAAGTCACAGCCTTTTCCTGGAAGGAAAGACAAATACATCTTATACCTGATATCCTTCAGCTTCCTGCCTAGAACTTAAAAATTGCACAGAGGGACATTTCAGACAATTCTGACAACGGTCTATAAGCCCAGTTGAGCCATTAGAAGTTAGTCCTAAAAGGATTTGATCAAGAACAGACTCTTTGTCCTGACTCAGGTATAATCAAGAGCCAGAAATATGTGGGCACACAGCTAATGAGGATCTGAGTGATCAGGAAAGAGAGAGATGCAAAGTTGAACTCTGAATACTTGTAGTGTGAGCTCTCTTATGTCTAAGAGAGTCTGAAGGGTCACACATTCATTATACTTGTGTGGTTCCTGCCCAGCAAAGTGCTGGAGAAGCTCAGAGTATGGGGTTGTGTGATGGAGGATAAGGGGAACAAGGACTGAACTGTTCTCACATTCATTATACCTAGAGGTTTATTCCATGTAAAGAATCTCTGAATTATAATAGCAACCTTTACCATACATATAATCTTAACTGGATCCTTTCTCCTGTGGGAGTTTATGATGTATAACAAGATGTAAGCTCAGGCTTGCCTCTGATGAGAGCTTCTCTCCACATTCATTAAATTTCGTTAAATTCATAGTCTGACTCTCTTATTTTCTCATATGAAACTTCTGTGCTGGGAGAGGGAGTCTGCCTTTTTTACTTCATCTTACTTATCCGACCTGCCCTTGAAAACTGCAGTTCCCTTTAAAAGTGGAATTTGAGATCGTTTTTTATTTCCATGGGCATCTATCACATATCTTCTTAAACTAATGACAATAAAAGCATCTACTAATATTAAGTACTTACCATGCTTCAGGCTGTTCCGCAGTGACTCGGTTCTGACATCACCCCAAGGAGGGCGCTATTCTCATGCCTGTGTTGTGTCCCGTACCTCCTTTCCTTGTAACGTTTTGCACCCATAACATGGGGCGCCCCCAGTTTGCCCTTTCCCTTGGGCCCAGGGTCCCCGTTGTGACCAGAGGACTCGACACCCCCAAATGTGTTTTGGGGAACACTTTGCCACCCCGACTAACCTTAACTCTTTCTGGTCCCATGTGGGAGTATTGAAATTGTAAGGAACTCTCCAGAAAACAGACTCACTGTGATTGTGAGGTGAACCATCCTAAACAGGTTGCTTATGATTTCAATGGGTGAAAATGCTTATCAAAATCAAAGCCAAACCTTTTTTATAAAAGCATATTTTAGCTATCTCAGTAATACCAGAGAGTGGAATATATCAGAAATACTGCACTGTTTTGAAGATTTTCTAGAATATACACCTCCGTAACACCTTGGCCCTTAAGCACAAACATTCAATTTACAGTTCCTGTTACTAGTTCTGATGGTTCCCATGAACACTGAGATTATTATTTCCTGGGCTGATGCTTTACCAGCTTGCTCCCAGCAGCAGAGGAGAGAGTAAACGTGCATCCCAAGAACTACAGACTAGCCTAAAGTGACCCTTTGGAAAAAGGCATTGTCTTTGAAGAGTCCCAGGTTTTACTTCACAAGTTGTATGGGTTTTGCTTTCTATTCCTTAGTATATATAAGTGATTTTTATTTCAAAAATAGCATTGAGTAACATGGCTGGGAAATGTGATACATGTAACTTCTGGTCAAAGAGTTTTAACTTCTGGAAAGGCAGGAAGGGACCGGATGTGCAGTGGCCTTCAGTAAGGAGAGCGCTTCAGCCTGTCTCCATCAGGATGTCCTTGTGCTTATCGCTTCCGTGTTTGACCCCTCTTTGCTGCTTAGATCATCTTTCATTTTGCATCTTGGCCTTTCATATTTGTTTTTACTAATATTTTGATTATTTTTTGAATAAATGGAGTCTTGAAAAAACAAGGCTTTCTTTCCAGCCTTCACCAGTGCCCTTTCATCCATTCCTGCTACTGCTGCTGCTAAGTCGCTTCAGTCGTGTCCGACTCTGTGCGACCCCATAGATGGCAGCCCACCAGGCTCCCTCGTCCCTGGGATTCTCAAGGCAAGAAACTGGAGTGGGTTGCCATTTCCTTCTCCAGTGCATGAAAGTGAAAAGTGCAAGTGAAGTCACTCAGTCATGTCCGACTCTTCGCAACCCCATGGACTGCAGCCCACCAGGCTCCTCTGTCCATGGGATTTTCTAGGCAAGAGTACCTGAGTAGGATGCCATTGCCTTCTCTGGTCCATTCCTGAGGCTACCTTAACTCAAGATAACTCCCAAACTCCTTTCTGGATTAAACCCGTCTGAATAAACTTGGGTTTGTCTTCATTCTTCCACTCTCTCATTTTAGTACTGTTCACATTGTCAGATCTTGTTTTAAAAATAACTAAATAATATATGTAGTGTTACATATATTAGTAGCCTTAAATCTTTTTCTAGGACAAATTTAAAATGATTCCTATAAATACACATAAGATCATCACAAATGGGAGAAAGAGAAAAGCATGAAATGACTAATAAAATTATACTGTTTATGATATGTATAATAATGATGATGGTAAATAAGGCTGGTAAATATAAGAAGCAGCTAGGGAAAACATGAGTTCACATGGACTCACTTAGAGGCCCAGTCTTTATCTTCAGACAGCCTTCCTGGATTTTTGCCAAACTCAGAGTAGAAATGCCACTGATGACTATAACCACATTTGGGTGAATTTAGAAGTGTGTTTCTGTTTCACTGTTTTATTTATCTCTATTTTACTGCCTTCATTTACCCCCACCCCCATCATCCTTTAATAAAGTTGAGATGTTGGGATTCATAAATGACTACAGAAAGAGTGCTGCAGAATATTTTGTTGATTTGATTGACACAGGAACGTTCGTGTGATTTTGGTATGGAATTACTCAGGGAGGCGAAACATTTATTAAAGATGTCAGATTCTAGACACTCATGTTACCAGTTGTGGTAGATTGTATCATTTCTTCAAAACATTGCCTGCCCCTCTTTAGGGGATTTATTCCTGAAAACTCCCTTCCTGGGGAAGGATTTTATTGGTCAGGCTTAGCCATATAACTCACTTTAGCCAAACACTGTGAGCTGGAGTAACACATGCCTCATTCAAGAAGATGCTGTAAGAGTCCCCCTGTGGTCTTCCACTGTTCTTTCCCTGTACCGTGAGAAAGAGATGCCCACGTTCAGGGCATCTCCTTTAATCAGGATCCTGGAGTGAGAAGATCATGTGAAACAGACCCTAATGAGTGAGAAGCAAATCTGGTTTTTTCGCCGCTGAGATGAGGTTGTTTATCACAGCAACATAACCTAGCAATGGCTATGTGACACACCAGTGAAACCTTATCAGGCAATTTTACCTATCCATGGGCAATGGCAGACGGTTTCTGATATGCTGTATCTACTATATTACATCATGATTTTACCTCAGATATGCAGATGACACCACCCTCATGGCAGAAAGTGAAGAGGAGCTAAAAAGCCTCTTGTTGAAAGTGAAAGAGGAGAGTGAAAAAGTTGGCTTAAAGCTCAACATTCAGAAAATGAAGATCATGGCATCTGGTCCCATCACTTCATGGGAAATAGATGGGGAAACAGTAGAAACAGTGTCAGACTTTGTTTTTTGGGGCTCCAAAATCACTGCAGATGGTGACTGCAGCCATGAAATTAAAAGGCGCTTACTCCTTGGAAGAAAAGTTATGACCAACCTAGATAGTATATTCAAAAGCAGAGACATTACTTTGCCGACTAAGGTCCGTCTAGTCAAGGCTATGGTTTTTCCTGTGGTCATGTATGGATGTGAGAGTTGGACTGTGAAGAAGGCTGAGCGCAGAAGAATTGATGCTTTTGAACTGTGGTGTTGGAGAAGACTCTTGAGAGTCCCTTGGACTGCAAGGAGATCCAACCAGTCCATTCTGAAGGAGATCAACCCTGGGATTTCTTTGGAAGGAATGATGCTAAAACTGAAGCTCCAGTACTTTGGGCACCTTATGCGAAGAGTTGACTCATTGGAAAAGACCCTGATGCTGGGAGGGATTGGGGGCAGGAGGAGAAAGGGACGACCGAGGATGAGATGGCTGGATGGCATCANAGGAGATCCAACCAGTCCATTCTGAAGGAGATCAACCCTGGGATTTCTTTGGAAGGAATGATGCTAAAACTGAAGCTCCAGTACTTTGGGCACCTTATGCGAAGAGTTGACTCATTGGAAAAGACCCTGATGCTGGGAGGGATTGGGGGCAGGAGGAGAAGGGGACGACCGAGGATGAGATGGCTGGATGGCATCACAGACTCAATGGACGTGAGTCTGAGTGAACTCCGGGAGTTGGTGATGGACAGGGAGGCCTGGCGTGCTGCGATTCATGGGGTCGCAAAGAGTCGGACACGACTGCGCGACTGAACTGAACTGAACTTCTCATTACCCTCTGACTTGACCATGGTGGCCTTTGGTACGGGGAGGAGCTCCCCCCCGCATCGAGAGGCATGAACTGTCAGGCTGAGGTTGCTGAGAGAAGTCGGGAACGGACGATGGTGGACAATAGTCAGGGGGTAGATGTGAGAAGTTAAGGGAAGTGTGGCTTCGGAGGAGGCTCAGAGAGGGTGTGCATTTGGCATTTGCTTGCCAAGGACCTTTGATCAGCATCTGGCTTTGAGAAGGAAGAAAGCCACTTTGCCTTAACCCTCCACCCAGCTCTTCCACTCAGCCCTCAAGGAGGCTGGTGCTGACCAGCTGATCACAACCTGGGCTGAAGACCCAGTTCATTTTCTAGGGAATGGAGCCCAGGACTATTCAGGAGCTTGTGAAAACTACAAGGAGCCTCCCCTTTTTGTGTGTGTTTCTTTTTTAAGTAGCAAGAAGTCAAAAGTTTGGCTGAAACCTTTTGTGTGGTTGCTTTTGAGACTAATGACCCATCATTCATTGTTCCCATAGAATGGCATGACTTGTAGCATTATTTTCTGAGTTGGTTGATAGATTTGAGTTCCTCAACTACTCTCTGAGGCCCTTTAGTGTGTAACATTTTAGGTGATGTCAGAGATGCTGAGTCATGATAGAGGCCTGAGGAAGGGGGATGGAGAGGATGGAGGGGAGAGAGTGGGCATTTCCAGCCAGGGCCTGACCCCAGTGTTCATGTTCAAATGGCCCAAAGGACAACGCCAAGTCCAGAGCTGCTGCCGGAATCCTGATATTCAAGGTCATCTCCAGAACTCTCCTCCTCAACTTGCTTACGAAAAAAAACTTTTTATTTATTCTAATCTGAAGCATTCTGATTGTTTACAAATTTAACTTCTCAGAATATCTCACCTCTTTTCTAGGCTATGTAGTGCCTAGATTTTCACATTATGTATTCTTTTCCATAAATGACATTCACTTGAAGGGGAGCCCATGTGATTTGGTTTTTATTCCTTTGCTGTCTGATGAATTCTAATTTGGGGTCAGAAATGAGGGTCACTCTTGAGACTTTTTAGGGCAGAGGTGTCTCCCTGCGTTACTCCATAGTCAAGGAGAAAAGGAGCAGGACCAGCGGATCCAGCTGTCTTGTCAGGTGGGTCGAGCTTACAGATAAGCATCCACTGTCACAAGGAAATTAGGGTTCTGTGCTGGTTCTTTTCAATCTGGGGTGTAAATAGGGCTTTTCTCAGGGGAGCAGTATAATCTGAAATTTAGGTTTGGACAGAGAGAAATACTACTTAGACCTCAGTCCTGGACAACTGAGTCTTTGCCAGGATCTGGCTGAGTCTGTTGAAGTTCTGCATGCAGATTTGGGTCAAAAATAAAGGCAGGGACTTTCCTTAATGGTCCAGTGGTCAAGACTCCGTGCTCGCAATGCAGTCGGCCCAGGTACAAACCCTGGTCAGGGAACTAGATCCCACAGGTTGCAATGAAAAATCCTGCATGCCGCAACTAAGACTCAATCAATGCAACCAAAGAAATAAATTAGTTTATTAAAAAAGAGGCAGTGCAGCTATCCCTTAGCCTTTTACATACTAATCATAGTCCTTGAACCTCAGAGACTTAGGAGGGAGTTGGTATGATGGGCAGGATTTAATAGCCCTGGCTCCCTGAGCAAGTGCTTGAAACACCATTTAGTGGCTTCCAATCTTCCTGTATGACAACTTTACCAATATGTTCCAGGATATTGATTGTTGCTGTTGTTTAGCTACCAAGTCATGTCCTGCTCTTTGTGACCCCATGGACTTCAGCATGCCAGAATTCCCTGTCCTTCACTATGTCTCCTGGAGTTTGTTTCAACTCATGTTCATTGAGTCAGTGATGCCATCCAACCATCTCATCCTCTGCTACCCCTTATCCCCCTGCCCTAAATCTTGATAGCTGGGGCATAAAGAGAACTCCAGTCAACCAAGATGCATGGCTAAAAATTGGAGGAGAAGAACCCCATTTAGATTCACTGGCCAGAGGATCACAGAGAGAAAGAAGCAATGTGATGGAGGCAGAGGAGACTCAGTGAGTCCAAGTTTCCCTGACGGGGGCTAGAGGGGAGGGGTCAGCATGTGGCTGTCTCCAGTGAGGTCTCTGATGAGTTTTCACAGCAGATCGCTCTGCTTTTCCCATTTATTGGAGCACAGAACCATGGTCTAGACCTTCTTTCTTTCTCAAGATCCAGCTGAAGTCCAAAGTCTTCCCCATGATCCCAGACCACAGCGATCCTTCCAGGATTATTTGGAATTTAATATGATGGCTTTTTCTGTTCGAGCTTTTCTTTTCTTTTTTATTCCATGTGATTTCTCTTCTCAACTAAGTTATAAACACCTCAAAGTTTGTTATCATATTTTATGTTTCTCTGTACTCCCCACAGAGCCTAGCAGAGTGACTTGTATACAGCCAGTGTTCACATATACTATTAATGGATTTTTGAATGAGAATCTGAAAGACCCAAGAATGAGAAACCCTACCTGAATTTTTGGTAAAAAGGAAAACGAACTCTTCAAATCTACATCTTCAAATCTTTGATGACTTTTTGGCATACCATCACCTCTACCTATTTGTTTCAATACATAAATTAATTGGAAAATAATCTAGTTTCTCCTTTATTCAGGTATTGATTGATCCTCCCTTCTGTCAGTCCTGGAGTTTCAGGGAGGTCTTATATCACTCCACTCCTGACTGGCTGAAGTCAAGGCCCACACCCCGTTCCAGAGAAAGTATTTAGAAATGGACATGTGACCTAGTTTGGAGCCCTGAGATGTGTGTTTCTGAGAAAGAATATTCTCTCTGCTTCTGAGGAAGCCAGTAGACAAAATGCTTTCCTGTGGCTTGAACGGGGTGTTTCAAGGCTGTGGTGTCCGTTCTTGATTAAGATTATGTAGTATTTGTTGGCTGACCTAGAAACCCAACCAATGTACATCATTTTTATAATAGAGCATTTTTATCTTGGGGAAAACATTGGACTTTTCTGGGAAACCAACTTGTTCATCGATCCAAAAGTAATAGTGACAATTTTTAAATAATAAGAGTCATTGATATGTATCTAAAAAGTGAAGATCTTTTCTAAAATATTTCAAAAATTCGAGAGTGATACTGTGTCCCAAAGTGATATATGAGATTAGAAGAGAATATGACATCCTGATATAAAAAATGCAAGAAACAGAAGTAATTTATGAAGTGCCAGCAGCTAGCTTCATGTTATCTCTCTGGGTGGGCACTAAATTATTTTGGACACTGTGGTGAGACGCTTCAGTAACTCATGTTTGGAAAGTACCGAGTTCAAGGTCCCATGGTCGAGGTGGGAAGCTCTGGGGAGCAGGGGAAAGTAGGTCTATTTCAGCTCAGTCTGGTCTGAGGAGCAGGTGCCGGGACATCTGAAGGTTGAGAATCATTTAGATCCAGGATGGTTCTGAAGAGTCTACTTTGTGGGTCATCATCCCACTCACATAATAAATAAGGAAAACAGTGACTAACAGCCCATGAGTTCAGAGGATTTTCTAGTTTGCAGGATGCTTGTACATCTCAGGTGAAGCTCAGGGAGGAGGACTTCCTCTGCTAGAAAAACAGCCTTTGGAAGAAGGAAAAGCTCAGGGTCTCAAAGCAGAGCTGGGACCCCAACACCCTTTTTGACTCCCAAACATGAAACTTGAGTTCCTTAACGAACAACCCAGATGTTCCTGCCACATCATGTCTTGAGCTTTACCAAGGAAATTGAGACTACCCTTGGGAATGGGGGAGTCCCTTGTTTTCCATCTTTTGGATTTTCATGTGACTTCCCAATCACTCATGCTCTCTAAGCATTCTCATCTTAACTAAAAGGAAAACGTGAGCCCTCCCAAATCTACAGAGTGCGTCCAGGGGGCTGTTTCTTCTTCTTCTGTCCACCTGAGACCACCTTTGGTTTTTTGTTTCCAGCTTCCTTTCCTTCCCTTTTGTCTCCCTTTTGTGTCAAACTCTTCTCTATACAAATAAAAACAGAAAAACAAAACTTTTATCCGTGGTCATCAGGCTTATCCTTTTTCTCCCTTCCCCTTTGTCCTTACCTTTTAGGAAATGCAGTCTCCATGGGCATCTTCTCCTTCGCCCAAACATCCAGCCTTTCGCTGAGTTGTTAGTTCTGCTTTCATGATGGCTCCCAGTGTCTTTCTTCTTCTCCATGCCCAAGGAAACCATCTTCATTCAAGCCCTCAGTATCCCTGTTATGGACTAAATTGTGCCCCTCTCCCCACAAATTCACAGCTTATAGTCCTAACTCCTGGTACCATACAATGTGACTGTGTTTGGAGACGGGGCTTTTGAAGGGGTGATCAAGGTAAAGTGAGGTATTAGGGTGGTCCCTAACACATTAATAATGTGACTGGTGTCTTTGTATGAAGAGGAGATTAAGATGCAGACACACACACACACACACACACAAAAGGCCAAGTGAAGACAGAGGAAGAAGACAGCCACCTTCAAGTCAAGGAGAGAAGCCTCAGATGAAACCCACCCTGCTAACCTCTTGATCTCAGGTTTCTAGCCTCCCAAACTGTGACCATCCGTGTCTGTTGTTTAAGTCCCCAAGTCTGAGATGCTTGTTTATGGCAGCCTCAGCAGACAAACACAACACCCAGCTCTCATCAGCTTGCTGCTGCTGCTGCTGCTAAGTCGCTTCAGTCGTGTCTGACTCTGTGAGACCCCATAGACGGCAGCCCACTAGGCTCCCCCGTCCCTGGGATTCTTTAAGCAGGAACACTGGAGTGGGTTGCCATTTCCTTCTCCAATGCATGAAAGTGAAAAGTGAAAGTGAAGTTGCTCAGTCGAGTCCGACTCCCAGTGATCCCATGGACTACAGCCTACCAGGCTCCTCTGTCCATGGGAGTTTCCAGGCAAGAGTACTGGACTCATCAGCTTACTGGCTACTTTCCATGCCTCAGTTTATCCTCCCCATTGGGGCTTCCCAGGTGGTGCTAGTAGTTAAAACACACACATACACACACACACACACACACACACACACACCTGCCAATGCCAGAGATGTAAGAGACCCGGTTTTGATCCCTACGTCAGGAAGATCCCCTAGAGATGGAAATGACAACCCACTTCAACCTTCTTGCCTGGAGAATCCCATGGGCAGAGGTGCCTGGTGGGACACAGTCCATAGGGTCCCAGAGTTGGACACAAAGTGACTTAGTTGGCTTTTAGTTGGCTACTTCTTGCCAGAATGCTTTATACTTAGCAAGTGATCAATTACTGCTAATAATAAGATAATAAATCATAGTACAGGTTAAAGTGAGTCCTTACTGTTTCCTCTGTCCTAAAGAGTAAAAATAACATGATGAGAGGTATTAGAAATTTGAGCTCTGTCCCTGTTCTACAATGGACCTTATGTATTTTTACATACTTATTGTCTTGGTTTTCACTTTTACCTCCTGATTCTAACCTATGGATTGTTTTGTTTTTTATCTGATTACGGAGAACTATTGGTATAGAATACTGCTCTGTTTCACCTGGGTTCTCACTTAATTACTTTTGTAATGTATTCATTACCTTGTTTGAAGTAAGCAGCCCCTGCGTGACTTTCATGATTGAGTGTCTTCATTTCATGCAGATTAAAAATGGATGGCAAGCCATTTTTATTATCCTATATGTGTGGTTAAAGAAATGATGCTATTGCTTTGGAACTTCTGATTCAGAGAGAATTTCCCTTTGTTTACTGTGTGGCTGAATAATTCTCCTGCTCACCACCCCAGCCACCCTCCAGAATAGCTCTGGCTTGGCAGTGCTTGCTGGCTAGACAAATAGATCATTGCAATTGGAGAAATATCACAAGAGGGACAGTTCCAGGTTGGAAAATAGGGCAATTAGCTCTCAGCGTGAAAAGGTGTGTCAGATGTTGTTGAAACTGAGTGACAGATAGTGTTGACTCGAGCCAGACATAATACCAAGGGCTGAGACGGCCACAGGGATGCTGCCCTGCATGTGTCTGCCAACGAGGATGACTTCTGACCTGCATTCCGTTGAATTCTGCTGCTCATCCCAGGAGAACTTGCCTGTGGGCAGTCCTGCAGAGATATGCGGTGTGCCTGTGCCTGCTCAGTCACTTCAGTCATCTTCAACTCTTTGCAACCCTATGAACTGCAGCCCACCAGGCTCCTCTGTCCTTGGGATTCTCCAGGCAAGAATACTGGAGTGGGTTGCCATGCCCTCCTCCAGGGGATCTTCCCGACCCAGGGACTGAACCCACATCTCCTGCGTCTTCTGCATCGCAGGTGGATTCTTTACCGCTGAGTCACCAGGGAAGCCCTGCAGAGATGTGTGGATATGGGGTCAAATATTCACTCTCATTGTTTCCTTTACCTGCAGGAGGAGGAATTTGCTGCGCTAATGATGCACTGACTCTTCAAAGCAGTCACCACCGTGGACAGTGTGGGAACCTTCCTCTGCTGGAGCCACTTGTCTCAGCTTTTGTGTCTGGTGGGGCTACCGATCCTGGTTTCTGAGACCTGCCAGGGATGCAGAGCGCCAGCCCCGTCCCAGTGGCTGGTCACAGCAGTGGGCCAGTCACCCACAACAGGCCAGTGAGGGAGCCTTGGCAGGAGGAAGACACACCTTTCCTCTGGGATTGCTGCATTGACACGATGTAAGCCTGGTTTTAGCCGGCGGATATAAACTGTTTATGTCAGAAAGTAAAGAACAAGTTGTTGTTGTTCAGTTGCAGTGTCCGACTCTTGGCAATCCCGTGGACTGCAGCACGCCAGGCTCCCTGTCCTCCGCTATCTCCCGGAGTTTGCTCAGATTTGTGTTCATTGAGTCAGTGATACTGTCTAACTATCTCATCCCTTCACCCTCTTCTCCTCCTGCCCTCAATCTTTCCCCAGATCAGGGTCTTTTCCAATGAGTCATCTCTTCACATCAGGTGGCCAGAGTACTAGAGCTTCAGCTTCAGTATCAGTCCTTCCAATGAATATTTAGGGTTAATTTCTTTTAGATTGACTGATTTGATTTCCTTGCAGTCCAAGGAACTCTCAAGAGTCTTCTGCACTATCACAGTTCGAAAGAGCAAGGCAATCACCAAAATATGCAAAGACAGGCTGGAGAGAGAGAGATGACATTATTTGCATCGCTGCATCCAGTCTTCCCTGAGGCCAGTTCTCCCTTGGCCTTCCCAACCCCAGGAGTATGCAGTTACATCATGGATCCATGTGTGTGTTCAGCTGAAGCGATGCCCCTAGAGAAAGTATGGAGGTGGGGTTGTACCTCATAGGAGGGCTGTGTCTTTCCCTCCCCATGCAGAAGTCATGCCTGGGAACATTGGCTGGGGATCAGAAGTAACTACACAGTGTCTTGGTCAGCTTGCTGGGAACTGAACTGCCAAGCAGGATAGACATGGTGGTTGGGTGCTGCTCTCTGGCTTATATTTTCTATTCAAGTCTCTTCCAGTCTAGTCAAGGAGATCAGACAAGACTCTCAGAGAAAGAGAATTCTGAGGTATCTGTGTCAGCCCACCAACATGCGTGCAGGTTCATCGTGCCATGGGTGCTTGTGGTCCTTGTTCATGGGCTTGAATGGTCAGCTAGAGTTAATAATCAAAGAGAATCCCAAGTCTTTTATTAAAGTGTATTCATTATAGTTCCCCCTGCTATGCCGTAGGAGCTTGTTGTTTATCCACCCTATGTGTTTACATCTGCTAACCTCAAACTCCCAAATCATCCCCTTCCTCTCCCTTAGCAACTGAGTGTCTGTTCTCTGTGTCAGTGAGTCAGTTTCATAGATAAGTTCATTTGTATCATATTTTAGATTCCACATACAAATGATACCATACGGTATTTGTCTTTCTGTTTATGACTCACTGCACTTGGTATGATCATCTCTAGGTCCATCCACATTGCTGCAAGTGACATTATTTCATTGTTTTTATGCATGAGTAATATTCCAGGGCTTCCCTTATTACACAGACAGTGAAGAATCTGCCTATAATTCAGGAGACCCGGGTTTTGTCCCTGGATCTGGAGATCCCTTGGAGAAGGAAATGGCAATCCATTCCAGTATTCTTGCCTGGAGAATTCAATGGACAGAGGAGCCTGGAGGGCTACAGTCCATGGGGTCACAAAAGAGTCAGACACGACTGAGTGACTAACACTTTCACTTTCAGTATTCCATTGTATACATATATTCCATATATACCATATATACATATAAAGCATAAATATTCCGTATATACATATGCATTGTATATATACAAATATATATTCCACATATACTATGTATATATATTCTTTATCCATTCATCTGTCAATGAACATTTAGGCTGTTTCCATGTCTTGGGTATCATAAATAGAGCTGCTATGAAAATAGGACTATTATATCTACTACTGTGGGCAAGAATCCCTTAGAAGAAATGGTGTAGCCCTCATAGTCAACAAAAGAGTCCAAAATGCAGTACTTGGGTGCAATCTCAGAAACAATAGAATGATCTCTGTTCATTTCCAAGGTAAACCATTCAATATCATGGTAATCCAAGTCTATATACCAACCAGCAACACTGAAGAAGCTGAAGTTGAACTAGTTCTATGAAGACCTATAGGATCTTCTAGAACCAACACCCCACTCCAGTACTCTTGCCTGGAAAATCCCATGGATGGAGGAGCCTGGTAGGCTGCAGTCCATGGATCACTGAGAGTCGGACACGACTGAGCAACTTCACTTTCACTTTTCACTTTCATGCACTGGAGAAGGAAATGGCAACCCACTCCAGTGTTCTTGCCTGGAGAATCCCAGGGACGGTGGGCTGCCGTCTTTGGGGTCGCACAGAGTCGGAGACGACTGAAGTGACTTAGCAGCAGCAGAATCAACACTCAAAAAAGATGTCCTTTTTAAAAGTAGGAAGTCAAGAGATACCTGGAGTAACAGGCAAGTTTGGCCTTGGAGTACAGAATGAAGCAGGGCAATGGTTAACAGAGTTTTGCCAAGAGAACACACTGGTCATAGCAAACACACTCTTCCAACAACACAAGAGATGACTCAACACATAGCATCACCAGATGGTCAATACCAAAATCAGATTGATTATATTCTTTGCAGCTGAAGCTGGAGAAGCTCTATACAGTCAACAAAAATAACACAAAGAGGTGACTGTGGCTCAAATCATGAACTCCTTACTGCCAAAGTCAAACTTAAATTGAAGAAAGTAGGGAAACCACTAGACCATTCAGATATGACCTAAGTCAAACCTCTTATGATTATACAGTGGAAGTGACAAATAGATTCACGGGATTAGATCTGATAGAATGCCTGAAGAGCCATGGACGGAAGTTTGTGACATTGTACAGGAGGCAGGGATCAAGACCATACCCAAGAAAAGGAAATGCAAAAGGAAAAAAGAAGAGAAGCTAAAGGTAAAGGAGAAAAGGAAAGATATACTTATTTGAGTGCAGAGTTTCAAAGAACAGCAAGGATAGATAAGAAAGCCTTCCTCAGTGATCAATGCAAAGAAATAGAGGAAAAACAATAGAATGGGAAACACTAGAGATCATGTCAAGAAAATTAGAGATACCTAGGGAATATTCCATGCAAAATGGGCACAACAAAGGACAGAAATGGTGTAAAGGACAGAAGCAGAAGATATTAAGAAGAGGTGGCAAGAATACACAGAAGAACTATACAAAAAAGATCTTCATGACCCAGATAACCACGATTGTGTGATCACTTACCTAGAGCCAGACATCCTGGAATGTGAAGTTAAGTGGGCCTTAGGAAGCATCACTATGAACAAAGCTAGTGGAGATGATGGAATTCCAATTGAGCTATTTCAAATCCTAAAAGATGATGCTGTGAAACTGCTGCACTCAATATGCCAGCAAATTTGGAAAACTCAGCAGTGGCCACAGTTTTCATTCTAATCCCCAAAAAAGGCAATGCCAAAGAATGTTCAAGCTACCGTATAATTGCACTCATCTTACACACTAGCAAAGTAATGCTCAAAATTCTCCAAGCCATACTTCAACAGTACATGAATCATGAACTTCCAGATGTTTAAGCTGGTTTTAGGAAAGGCAAGGAACCAGAGATTAAATTGCCAACATCTGCTGGATCATCGAAAAAGCAAGAGAGTTCCAGAAAAACATCTACTTTTGCTTTATTGACTATGATGAAGCCTTTGACTGTGTGGATCACAACAAACTGGAAAATTTTTCAAGAGATGGGAATACCAGGCCACCTGATCTGCCTCCTGAGAAATCTGTATGCAAGTCAAGAAGCAACAGTTAGAACTGGACATGGAACAACAGACTGGTTCCAAATTGGGAAAAGAGTACATCAAGGCTGTATACTATCACTCTGGTTATTTAACTTACATGCAGAGTACATCATGGGAAATGCTGGGCTGAAGGAAACACAAGCTGGAATCAAGCTTGCTGGGAGAAATATCAATAGCTTCAGATACGCAGATGACACCACCCTTATGGCAGAAAGTGAAGAAGAACTAAAGAGCCTCTTGATGAAAGTGAAAGAGGAGAATGAAAAAGTTGGCTTAAAACTCAACATTCAAAAAACTAAGATCATGGCATCTGGTCCCATCAATTCATGGCAAATAGAGGGGAAGCAATGGAAACAGTGAAAGACTTTATCTTGGGGGTTCCAGAATCACCACAGATAGTGACTACAGCCATGAAATTAAAAGGTGCTTGCTCCTTGGAAGAAAAGCTATGATCAACCTAGACAGCATATTAAAAAGCAGAGACATTAAAGGTCCATCTAGTCAAAGCTATGACTTTTCCAGTAGTCACGCATAGATGTGAGAGTTAGACTATAAAGAAAGCTGAGCGCCGAAGAATTGATGCTTTTGAACTGTGGTGTTGGAGAAGACTCTTGAGAGTCTCTTGGACTGTAAGGAGATCCAACCAGTCAATTCTAAAGGAAATCAGTCCTGGATATTCATTGGAAGGACTGATGCTAAAGCTGAAGCTTCAATACTTTGGCCACCTGATGCGAAGACCCAACTCATTGGAAAAGACCCTAATGCTGGGAAATATTGAAGGTGGGAGGAGAAGGGGATCACAGAGGGTGAGATGGTTGGATGCATCACCGACTTGATGGACTTGAGTTTGAGCAGGCTCTGGGAGTTGGTGATGGACAGGGAAGCCTGGTGTGCTGCAGTCCATGGAGTTGCAAAGAGTCAGACATGACTGAGCAACTGAATTGACTGATACTGATGAAAATAGGGGTGCATGTATCCTTGAATTATAGTTTTGTCCAGATATATGCCCAGAAGTGGGTTTGTTGGGCCATAGGGTATTTCTTCAGAATCCCAGCTCTTTAAGTGACAGGATAAAATTATTCTCTTCAACTTTTAGAATAGCCAGATGTGCTTTATTTCTACTTCCCTGAGGGTTTCAGGGTTTTCTTCCTGGCTTACTCTTTTAATTGTCCCAGGGATGATCAAGACCCATCCAAGAGAGCAATACAAACAACTCTGCACTAATCCTGTCTTGGCCAAAGTGGGGGGCCCGGCTGTCAGAGCCACAGGGAAAAGAGTGGGTCTTTCCAAAGTGGTCAACTGGGGGCATGTTCCTTCTTGCTTTTCCCACCTCCCAGCTGTGTGACAGCACTCAAGAAAAGCAAATACTGAGCACTACCAATCAATGAGTCTTACTCCAATACATTACCCAAAAGAAATGATCACAGCTTGCAGATTGGGTCTGAGTGGGTCAGCATGCTCCTTTCTCCTTGACAAGATGGACCAGGGGAATCCATCCAGACTGTTATCCTGGCCAGTGATGCTACTGATTCTTCTACTTTTCACAATCTACAAGGAAAGAACTTTTTCAAGCAACTGTGAATGGGAAATAAAAATAAAGCATTGATTGAACCCTCTGCAAGTTATACAATTGCTTTCTATTTATGAACTCATAATACAATGCACATTTAAGACAGACTAAAACTAGAAAAAAAGAACAAATAGTAGTGGGAGACAGAGCAAAGATAAAAAAATCTGTGACAAGGACTGTTCACAATGATTTAAAGTTTCAGGGACTACATTCTTTTCCTGTGGATCAAGAACCCCTGGGAAGACAGAATTGATGGAGCCATCTCAATCCATCCACGTGAGTACTAACACCTTGAGTAAGATAGTGAACAGCTTTTAAAGAGATGAATCTTCATTCTGGGGACGAATATTAAATTTCACATTTCATAAAAGCCTTGAATCAGATTTACTGCATGAAAAGCGATTCTCAGTTAACATCGTCCATGGGAAAGAGGGTGCCCTCTGCTCACTTCTGATTTGGATTGTCTGGCAAAAAAAGATGACTGTTTCCTCCAGGAATTCACCTCAGCTGTCCCTTGTACATTTAAGGTACTAGAAGGACATTTTAATTCTGCACCAGGAACAAGAGGTTTCTGAAGCTACCAAGATTTGTCTGAGCCTACATTTGGTCATCAAGAAATGTGGCAAACATAATCTCCCGAGCTTCTTGAAACTTGTCCAGCTGGTTAACACTCTGACGTAAGACTAACTCATCAGAGAAAATGACTTTATAACGGAATGTGTCTTTTTGACTGTGCTCCCCTCACACCTCTGAATTAGTATGTGTTTGCTCATGAAAACAGAGACCACTCTAGTGGATCAAGCAGGAAGGGACTAAGTAGAAGAAATAAGGTGCTTATACAAACTTTGGAGAAAAGCAAATATCATATTAACACATATCAATGGGATTTAGAAAGATGATACTGATGAATCTATCTGCAGGGCAGGAATACAGGTGTGGAGAATGGACTTGTGGACATGGGGGAAAGGGAGGGGAGAGGAGTTGAGAGAGTCGCATTGACATGTATACACCAAGTGTCAAATAAGCAGCTCGTGGGAAGCTGCTGTATAGCTCCCCACTATACAGCGGCTCTGCTCAGCGCTCTGTGATGGCCTGGGGAGGGTGGGAGGAAGGCTCAGGAGGGAGGGGACAGATGTCTACATATAGCTGATTCACATCGTTGCACAGCAGAAACTAATAAAGGTTGTAAAGCAATTATCTTCCAATTAAATATATATATATATAGTGATAGCCTATAATGGAAAAGCATATGTGTTATGTATGTTTTTGTTTAGTCGTCCAGTTGCGTCCGACTTTTTGTGACCCCATGGACTGTAGCCCGCCAGGCCCCTCTGTTCATGGGATTTCCCAGGCAAGAATACTGGAGTGGGTTGCCATTTCCTCCTCCAGGGGATCTTCCCAACCCAGGGATCTTCCAAACCTGGGTACCGGGCCTTGCAGAAAGATTCCTTACCATTGAGCCACCAGGGAAGCCTATGCTGAACACTTGAAACTAACTTCAGTAAAAAAATAAAATTATATAAAAAAGCTACACTGGATGCCTGATGGAGCCGGCACTGAGCACTGCTGTAGCTTTCAGCTTTGCAGTTAGAGACCAAAGAGCTGCTGTCTTCCCAAGTCAGAAAGCTACAGAGAGTTGCTGCGGGTCCCCCAGATGAACCTCTGCAGGCTGATGCCAATGGCAGGGCGGACACTGCTGATAACTCAGTCCACAGAGACCACAACTGTGGCTTCCGGAGCAAGAAATGAAATGGCTGGCTTCCTCCCACTTTCCAAACATCAAGTGAGCTCCTCTCACTGGATGGAATGTTAAGCATATACAGGGCACTTCTGGCTGGGGAAAAGGGGAATGGAGGTTCCATATTTTTGACCTGTGAAACATGGGAAAAAATAGGAGATATACTGCCCAACCTTCATCTTCAGGATTTCTAGCTTGTTACTCTTCCCTGCTGGCTCAGTGGTAAAGAATCTGCCTGCAATGTGGGAGACCTGGGTTCAGCCCCTACAAGATCCCCTGGAGAATGGAATGGCAACCCACTCTAGTATTTTTGCCTGGAACATCCCATGGACAGATGGGCCTGGTGGGCTACAGCCCATGGGGTCGCAAAGAGTCGGATGTGACTGAGCGACCAACACTTTCACTTTCATTTTCACCCTTCCTTCACCCTGCACAGGTTTGATTGCTACTTGTCCTGGATAAATGCATCTCCTGGATGAAAAGCAAAAACCAATGACCTTCGGAATAATTCCCCATTCAATTCCATTTTCTCTCCTTTGGACTTCAACCTCCTCAATACCTTCCACCTCTACTTTGCTTATTTCTTCTTAAACGCGTAGGTCAACATTCTAACAAAGAATGGGAACGCCGATATGTGTCAAATGGATTAGATCTGACAACAGACGTTACCGTCATAATGAAAGCTGTTGAAAGCATAGTTGCTATGAAAGTGCATTAATTCAATTCAACACATCCATTTGCATTTAACAAAAGACCCACGATGACATTTTGACATACTTTTCAGGCTCTTGTATCTGATTTTGATGAAAAGTAATACCAGGCTAAGAAAACAGGAGGAGGTAATGATAGAAGGGAGGTGAAAGATGAAGTAAGGAAATTGCATTTGAATCTTCGAGCAAAAGGGAGGAAATAAAGTTATGCTATGTTCAGTGAAATTTTATGTCACACTGGGGCTATAAAAGGAAATGTGTCCTGCTGGGCGTCTGGGTGGAGCCCAGGGGGATGGGAATGAAGCTGAGTTGGTGTGTGTACAGCGACTCAGCTGTATCTCTACACAAACCACCGCTCCCTGCGAGGCAGAGACTATGATAGCTCATTTTTCGCGTCCAACTCTTTGCGACCCCGTGGATTGTAGCCCGCCAGGCTCTGCTACCCATTGGATTTTTCAGGCAAGAATACTGGTGTGGGTTGCCATTTTCCCCAGGGGATCTTTCTGACCCAGGGATCGGGCCTGAGTCTCCTGCAGCTCCTGCCCTGGCAGGCAAACGCATGACCACCGCGCCACCTGGAAAGCCCCTGCGATGGTCCCATCATCATTTTTGTGCCTTGGCTGATCTGCCAGTGGGGGCTCTAGAGGGAGCCAACAAGGAAGGGGGAAGAAGCCATTCCTCTGATCAAATCCCCATTACTTTTGTGCCTTGGCCCTGATCTGCCAGTAGGGGCTCTGGAGGGAGCCAGCAAGGAAGGAGGAGGAAGCCATTCCTCTGATCAAATCCCCTGCTGCACTTCTTCACCCCAGTGGGGGCAATGCCTGTCCACAGCAATGGCCAACTCCAGTTTCCAGGGTTTTTTTTTTTTAACACTCACAACACTGTTCTCATACACAGGCTCAGAGACCTCCACCAGTTGAGTTGAGCCTTCTCAGGGCTGGGACCCAGCAGGTTTGAGCTTTCAGGAATGATATTCCAGCCCCCCACCTGCCACCCCGGGGTGGGAGGAGGGCACTGCCACTCCCATCACTGCCCCTGGAGGATACTTTACCGTTCTTTCGTCTATCTGGTTGTCTTGTTAAGAATATATGCAGAGTTCACAATTCTTTAGAATAAATTCTCTCTTAAAATAGGAGGAGGAGATGGAGGGCAGGAGTGAAAGGGGACGACAGAAGATGAGATGGTTGGATGGCATCACCGACTCAAAAAACATGAATTTGAGCAAACTCTGGGAGATAGCGAAGGACAGGGAAGCCTGGAGTCCTGCAGTCCATGGGGTCACGAAGAGTAGGACACATCTTAGCAAATGAACGATGAACAACAAAATAACTGATGGGTTTTTGTCTCCTGATTGGACCCTGTCTGATACATGGGGAAACCACACTTTGGGATTATAAGAGGTCTTGTGCTTGCTGAATGAATGATTGCAGGAATGATTGAATGAATGAGTGCTCCATCACTGACAAAAGGCCACGCTCAAGCAATAATGGGAATGATGGTGCCCTGGGAGGCCAGCTGGGTGCCCCTGGGATTTGCCCTCGCCTCACTCCCTTGCCTGCCACCTACTCCCACTCAGCTTTCTGCAGAAACCTTTTCCTGGCTCTGGGCTCCCTCGCTGCGGCCAGGGGAGCAGACAGGCTCCACACCCAGGCAAACAGGACAGTCAAGGGTGTCTGCACGAGGCTACCTGGAACTGTCAGGACACCCAGCTCGGCAGGAAAACACAGCAACCTCACCGCCTCCCAGACCTGCACTTACCCCTAACTCCCAACTCCGGCAAGTCTCAAACCTCATCCCCTGCTCAAGGAAAGAACACAGCCAAGGGAGAAGTCAGGTTGACTATTACCCAATTGAAGTAACACAGTAGGAAGCAAATGAACCTGATTCTAAAAAATGGAGTACATTTCTGGCTTGCAGAGGGAAAAAAGTGCATAAATTTTTAAATGCACCTGAAATTTTCCGTGTTACCGCCTCACCGAGGAGCTGGAATCCTAAAACGAGAGCGCCACCTGCTGTTCATGATCAGAACCTACAAGTCGTGCATATTTCAAAGCTGCCCAGAACGGTGCAGCTAAGGATAAACGTTCCATGTTAACAATGTACCAAACCAAACATGCGTGATGCCCAGAATTCACTTAGTTCCCCCAAGAGATTTGGCTCATCTCAGATCAGGTGAACTTACCACACGTCAGAGTGATTCCTAGGAATGCATGTTGTCCAGCATCTGGGTCTTTGAAGAGGTTTCTCTCCTAAAGATTGGCAGTATGCCACACTTTCTGGCAAAACTCTTGGCAGATGAAACAGAAAACAAACAGTTAACGTGTGAAAATAAATAGTTATGGCTGTGGATTAGACAGGATGAGAAGAGCACAGGAGCCTGTTCCATAGAACTGGCAAACCCAGGATGTTAGGACTAGGAGGGATCTTTGAAATCTTTTACAAGGACCATAGCAAGCCTTAAGAGTAAGTGATATGATTGACAGCTTTAGATGTCACTGTAGGGTCCTGGAGGGGATGGTGCTTGTGGAAGAGCTTTGAAAGTCTAGCGTGGTGATGGTGATGATGACAATCGTGATAAACATTGCTTGTTAGCTCACATCCAGGGAGACAGTGAAAGACAGGGAAGCCTGACATGCTGCAGTCCATGGAGTCGCAAAGAGTCAGACTTGACTTAGCGACAATCTTAGATGAGGAAAAAGAGACCACTTTTCCCGATCAGTTTCTGATAATTCTAAAAAAAAAAAAAAATGGATAGCTCTCTTAGAAAAAATTCACAGTGAGGATTAAAATGCAAATATGGGGACTTCACTGATGGTCCAGTGGCTAAGACTCCAAGTACCCAATGCAGGGGGCCTGAGTTTGATCCCTGGTTGGGGAACTAGATTCCATAGACTGCATCTAAGAGTTCACACACTACAACTAAATATCCCGCAAGTGCAGCTAAGAGCCAGTGTAGCCATATAGATAAATAAACACAAAATACCACAGAAAACAAGAAAACGCAGACTCACATGTGTTTCTCCAATCAGCAAAGGGTGTTATTGCAATAAATCAAGTTCTTTCCTGAAACAAGTTTTGGAGGATGGCAGAGAGGGGCAGAGTGCCTAGCATGGTGTTGTTAGTGGCTCGGTCATGTCTGACTCTCTGCGACCCCGTGGACTGTAGCCCTCCAGGCTCCTCTGTCCATGGAATACTCCAGGCAAGAATACTGTAGTGGATAGCTCTTCCCTTCTCCCAGATATCTTCCTGACCCAGGGATCCAAACTGAGCCTCCTGCTTTGCAGGCAGATTCTTTAATGTCTGAGCCACCAGGGAAGCCTCCTAGCATGGGTGAACAACAGCTAAAAAACCAAAAAGGGTCGACAACAGCGATCACATCAAAGGGGCCCAAGGAAGCACAGGTGACTGGGGCGGCATCAGCCCCAGGACACATGGTCAGGACAGGTGATCGCAGACCTGCGAGGCTGGGAGGGTCCTTTTCCTGCCAGTTCAGCCCCTCCACCCTGCAGCCCGGGAAAGTGGGCAGGGGCCATGGGAGCCACAGCTCTGCTTACAAAGCCAAGGGCCTGTGTGACCTCTAGGATAACTTGATGCTCCGGTCTCCAAAGGAAGAGGGTCCTTTTCTGTTAGGGGACAGTGTTTCACCTTTTTCCCTGTTTTGTTTCTACTCCGTGTGGGGCTTATTGCACAACTGCTGGTGGATGTATGATTATCCCCTGTCCCACTGCCAATGAGAGTCTCCGTCATGGTCCCCGTGAATTCGTGCCATCTCTCTCTGACCAAACAATCCATCATGATCCCCTGACACCCGGCAGAGTCAAGTGGTAGTCAGTGAGACACCAGAAGACCCCGAGGTGCTTCTGAACCATCAACAGCTGGGTTATATTCAGTGAGATTCTAGTGTCAAGTATATTTTTCGGTGACCCAATTTCCTGAAATCGCACATGAGCATTGCCAACATGACATTTGGTGATTCCCTGTTAACCAGGAAATCAACTGACCAGAATTCCTCTCCTAAGGGTGTTCACACATCATTTGCAATAAGAGCCTATAAAGTCAAATTAATTTCTATGCTGATATGACATTTTCATTTCACTGATAATTGAAGGCTTTCTGGACCAGAGAAATGTTCCTTAAGGTAAATCTGAAAAAACTATTAAAGCATGTCAGTCATAATAGATATTTTTATGATATTGATAACATTGGCTAAGAAAACTATTAATGTTATTTTGTAGCTCCTCAGACGTTGCTCAGAAGTCTAAGGGAGGAAGAGTGAATAAGATGAGGTCTTGTCCTCTCTGCAGGAGCTTTCTTTGATGCTACAAAGATATCATTGCACATATATTTCCCAGAATGATTGGCAGGTGGGCAGAGCAAAGACCTGTCCATGTCACATGCAGCCAAACTGGCCCTGGGTGAGTTTGCAGTTATGCTGTAGAAGGACTTCTTAGGCAGTGAAGAAGGCCACAGGAATGCAGGGACAATACAATTGTTCTTGTCTCCCTTAGAGGCAATACCATTTAATCATTGTTGACTAAAAATATATATATATATATACTCACAACCTAAAAGTTGAGAGTTAGGTTTTATTTGGTGGGAAAGTTAGGACTCGAGCCTGGGAGACAGCATCTCAGGTGACCCGGACAGAGCTGACGCCCAGGAGGCAGGGGAGGAGCCAGGCTATATACAAGTTTGCAGCATCTGAATATGAAAAGATCACTATTAATTAAGAAAAAATGAAATCTCTCACATGAAGAGATTTAGCAGTCTCCTATATATAGGAATATGCAAGCATCTGGCTTGCTGAAATCATTTCTTTCCTATGCATCAAGCTATCTGGGGCCAATCCTGCTTTCTTTATTGTTCAGATACTAATTCCTTGTTTACCATAAGAGATGGGTAATGTGTTGGATGGCCACTTCTCACGCGGCAACCCCCCCAACCCAGCTCCTCAGCACTTATCAAAGAGGCAGTAGCTGTGGCTTCCAAAGAGCTGTCTTTGTTTCACCTGGGCTCAGTAATTCGCACTTGGAAAAGGCTTATTTAGTGGTAGAGCGTAGAGAAGAAAACATTTCGCTTCTCATCATCAAATGAGAATAATCCAGAAATGGATGCAGACTGCCTAATATATGAATTAATAATGGTACCATGAGTCAACTAAGCAGTTTGGTCTCGAATTAACAACTCTATTGATTGTGAGCCTGGGAATTCTGAATAAGGGCTTTTTTTCCTTTTCTTTCTTTTTTCCCTTTTACACTGCTCAACAGAAAGCTGAAAGTTGACAAAGCCTCAGCTGACCCCAGTTTTGTGATCAAGCAGACCAGCCACCATGCTGGGGAATGTCTATTGTCTGCCTCCTCCACACACAGCAGACACCAAATTACAAGGTGCCAGAAAAGAGGGAGGATTCTTTCCATCATCCTCTACCCAAGAAGGGAGCTAGCAGGAGGCCTGTGCAGATTCTGTCCACAAGGGAACGAGAGACAGAGTAACTTTCTAGGTGTCCTGAAACTCATGGTTTGCTAATTAGAGGAAAGCAAGCTGGGTTCCCCGAGAGGATGGGAAAAGAAGGACCTCCTTCCTCTGACTCGAGAGGGTGCCACGTTAAACCAACAGTCTTCCAGAATGTTTAGCCACTCAGGTGTCTCATCGGAGGTGTTTTAGATTATTAAATAAGACTCTTGTAAAACAGTTTGATCATTTTTCACAGGAGGGCTCAACTTTCAATGCTTTCTTTTGCCACACCTGTGAAACTGTCTCTCTCTTTCTGCTTCCACTGGGTTCCTATTCCCCAAGTGCTGCTGCTGGTGGGGAGTCCTGGAGCAGATGGATAGGTTGGGGCATCAGCAGGAAGAAGGCCGAAGGAGGTGTGGACAGACATCTGGTTAGTCTTGTGGACAGGGTCAGGACTCAGGCAAAAGACAAGGAAATAAGGGGCCGCCCCTAAGTCTGAGCAGTGAGCACACTGCTCTGATCCGTGGGGCTGTCGGAACGCCCTAGGAGAAGTCATTCAAAGGTTGTTCCCACTGAAGGTTTCGTGGTAGGACATCAGTGTACCGTTTGCCTCTTTATTCTAAGATCTATTTCTTCTATATGTAGGAACGATGTCCACGTGTTGTCCATATGACGACTTGCAGGACAGTTACTAGGTGCTACTCTATACAATAGCCAGGACATGGAAGCAATCTGAATGTCCATGTAGGAGTGACTAGAGATGTGGTACAGATATACAATGGAATATTACTCAACCGTAAATAAGAATATTGCTTAACCGTAAATACGAATATTGCTTAACCGTAAATACCGCCATCTGTAGCAACATGAAGGGACCTAGAGATGATCATACTACATGAAGTAAGTCAGAGGAAGAAAAATATCATATGATGGCATTTATATATGAAATAAAATAATGATACAAATGAACTTGTTTACAAAAGAGACTCACAGACTTCAAAAACAAAGTTATGGTTACCAAAAGGGAAATGTGGTGGTGGGGGGCAGGATGGGGAGAGGGGTAAATTAGAAGTTTGGGATTAACAGATATGAACTACTATATATAAAATAGGTAATCAATAAGGACCTACTGTACGGCACGAGGACCTCTATTCAATATTCTGTAATAATCTGTGTGGGGAAAGAATCTGAAAAAGAATGGATATGTGTATAGGAGCCAAAGCCAGGTCGGCCCAAGGTGAGAGGTCTCCCCCAGCGCCACAAAAGAATTTAGCTTCAACCAGATCAAGCCTCAAGATACAGGTAAGCTACAAGTAAATCCACATTCCTCTCCCCAGAGGCGAGCTAGAGAAATGCCCGATTTTAAAGATTTGGGCTGATTCGGGAGAAAAAAAAAAAAATTCACCGAGAGTTCATAAGGACAAGTCAAGCCTTAAGCAGGCTGTCATTCTCTGAGTAGTCTAAAACTTTAATTCTGTACCTTAGCTAAAATCCACCCCTGGTAGTCTGGTAGCTGAGGCGCCTGGGAATCAACAGAAGCAACTGCAGAACCTCTCTGAAAGAATCTCCTCTGACCTTCAACCTGGTTTTCAAAGGAAGCTTTCAGTTTTTTCAGGGAAAGCTTCATGGTCCAAAATCATGAGATTTACAAGGAGGACTCATGAGTGAGAGGCAACAGAAATAAAACTCAGCAGAACTGGAATAAGATATTGAATGTTGGATTGTCAGACAACAGACATTAAAATAAGCACATTCGATAAGTTCAATGACATAGAAAAAAAATGAATCAAAAAACAGTAGTGAGGAAGAGATTAGAGAGAAAGACATAGGTAACTGGATTAAGAACCAAGTGGAATGCCTAGAAATGAAAACTATAACATCGAAGCTTAAAATTCAGTGACTGCTGTTTAACTGATCAAGACTCAGCTGAAGAGAAATTAACAAATTAAAAGATAGACTCGAAGAGATTTTTCTAGAATTCAGTCCAGAGAGGAAAAAATCAGATGAAAAGAGGTTAAGTCCCGTGATGTGTGCTAAGTCACTTCAGTCGTGTCTGACTCGTTGCAGCCCCATGGACTTTGGCCCCCCAGGCTCCTCTGTCCATGGGACTCTCCAGGCAAGAATACTGGAGTGGGTTGCCACTTCCGCCTCCAGAGGATCTTCCCAACCCAAGGATCGAACCCAGGTCTCCATGGCAGGTGGATTCTTTATCACTATTGCCACCTGGGAAGCCCTTAGGTTAAAATTATAACAAGCACTGCAGCATGGTCTCTGTGGCTACTGATTGCACGCCAGGCAGGGTTTCAGGCAGCAGTGGGGTGTGCCGTGTAATTCACACATCGCTATAGAGTGTCCACAAGGCCACAAAGCTCCTATCACCCACAGAAGGCACGAAAGGATCTGTTGACTCAATCAGGTGGCATCGTTAGATGAGTGGCCGTCACAGGCACATATCTGCAACTGTGCTCGGGCGCTGTGGGGTCATCAGAGCCGGAGGCTGTGGACACGGGCGGTGTCCCCGTACAGTACTGGGATTAGTCCTGTCGAAGAACGTGATAAATATAGAGCAGGACAGGTGGCTCCACTTCGTGCTTTTGAAATGAGAGGCCCAGCGAGAGCCTCAGAGATGAGTGATGCTAATCCCCTTCCGCCTCTTGACAAGGACGGCCAGGACCGCGTCTCATAGCTCATGGGGACAGCTGATCCCAGGACAGCATCTCAGGAAGTGGGGAGGGGGCTGCCACAGAGCCCTGGGATCAGAGAAGCCAGGGGCTGACCTGTCCCTCCACAGGCAAGATTTCTCCCAACAGAGGGAAATAGCTTCAGAGGACTCGGAAAGCAGAGCCAGAAATGGAGATGGAACCAACGCAATGGGCAGACAATGGGGCCCCACAGTATGGAGACTTAGGACACAGGAGGAGCACCCGGGCCGTGGGCTTGGGAGGACTCCGCTGGTGAGACAGGGCAGAATGCATCTCAGAGATGGGGATGGTCCCGGAGGATCCTGCAAGGATCCAGGGAGGGCCTGGCAGAGCTGCTGACTTCTTGGTTGTTTGTCTCTCCCAGGAGAGGTTAAATGTAGCACAGCGTGCCTGGAGTCCCGTCTCTTATAAGGATATCCCGGGGCATGGAAGCTCCCATGGGATAAGGCTGAACTTTGCCTGACATAAATTTTTTTTTTTCCTTCTGACTCAGGATGCACAGTGCAGAAAGCATCCTCTGTGTCAGCAGCCAAAGCCACTCACCTGGGACATGCAGCCTCATCCTTCACGTTTGGCATTTTGATCCCCTGTTCTGTCTGAGGCTTAAAATGACACAGCTGCCATGGTGTGTGTAAGCTGCCTTCGCTCTGTTTACTGTTTCATTTCATCCTTGATTTCCCATCACTTTTTGAGGTATCGAACGCATTATTGAAAGGCTGGGTTGACGTCTACAACTCTCCTTCAACTGTCTTCGATTTTCTCAGCCAGATATTTTAACAGAGTTACTGCAACTCTGTTGCAGGGTGTAAAAACGTTTGTGTTCTCTTATTGGAAAAAAAAATAATCAGTAAAATCTGACTACAACATCTGTGGATCTTACTACAATGTTTGAGTAAGAAATGATAGAGTTTCATCCAGACCCAGTGGCATTTGAAATTCTGAATGATGAATATGTTCTGGAGCCCATGATGCAGGGGCTTAGCGCAGTTAACCACTCTGTCCAGCTGGACTGCGGCCGGGAAGCCAGTCTCAGACAGAGTTCCACTGGGGGACCATTGCCGCCAGCCTGAGCCCAGGGTCCCTCTAGGAGGAGGATGCTCGTGGGGAGGGAAGGAGGTAGGACGGGCCGCTTGGGGCATGGGCAGAGTCCTCTCTGCCAGCACTCGACACACAGGAGACTTTCTTTCCCAGCAAACACCCACCAGAGAAGTCTGGGAACAAGGTGCCCACAGAAGCCAAGAGTGTCCTAGAGCCTGGAGCGGAAGGCCTGCATTGGAAGCACCCTGACTCCCCAGGGCTGCAAGTTTGGGCATCAACCACTAGGGCCTCAAAAATTGTGTTTGGGAGAAATGTGACAGGGGTGAGGGTGGTGTCATGCACTCCATGGAGCTAAGGTGCAGAATCTGTCCTTGGAGGATGTGACTGAGGCCATCATGGCACAAAAACATCAGCTTTCTTAGAGAAGCTGGTTGTGATCCCGGAGGGTCCACTCTAACTGTGACAGCGGGGACTCTGCTGGCCAGAAGGGAGGTGACAGGGAGGGCTTCCCAGAAGCAGACAAGACTGCGCCCAAGGCTCCTGGCCGGTGGCCAGAAACGTGAGGACCAGCAGGGGTCTGTGTGCCAGGCCAGGTTCTTCAGACACATTTGCACTCCCAGCATCTGTGTGGAAGCTTCGCCATCTAGCCCCTTCTGGTTTCGCCTGCACCGGCCACCCTGCCTTTCTCTTCCTGGCTTCAGCTTGGCCCCACACTGACTCTGGCCCTACAGTGGCCCCAGTCCCTGCCTCAGTGATGCCCCTTCTCCCCGCCCCATCCACTCGGGTCCTTCTGTTTCCCTAAGGCAGGGAGATGAACCCAGCATCCTGGGAGGTGGGGGCGGGGAGATGTCTGCTCCTCCAGGCTGGCTCCTCTTGGCATATGACTTGGGCACAGGTTGGTCCCACTTCCCTCATTTATGGGAAATCACCAGTTCACAGAGGAGTTACAGAGATGAATTAAGAGACATAAATATAAATTGGGCTTCCTAGGAGGCACTAGTGGTAAAGAATCCACCTGCCAACGCAGGAAACGTAGGACACTCAGGTCCGATCCCCGGGTCAGGAAGATCCCCTGGAGAAGAAATATTGGCAACCCGCTCCAGTATTCTTGCCTGGACAGGGGAGCCTGGTGGGCTACAGTCCACAAGGTCACAAAGAGTCAGACATGACTGAGCAACTGAGCGTGCATGCTCAGAGAATGAGGTGAGACTGCCTGCAGTGGCCGTTTTGTTCCCAAGCTCATCATTTATTCATTCAACTCATGACTGCCCGTTTAATTATATATGCACTGTTAATGTAAGTGTTAGCCTAAATAAGTGATGACCACTCTCCTCTGTTTATTCTTTGCTTCTCAAGTGCAATGTTTTTAAACGAATGTTAACTTTGTTTTCTGCCGAAAAGCACTTCTTCATTACGGATACATGCACATCATTTACTTCATTTGGTTGATAAAACAAACTTCAATGAAGGCACAATTTCCAAATTAATGATTTTGAATAATTAAATGTGAATGCATTCTGTACAATGCATTCAGTACTTACTGTGGGCCAGAGAGAAAGTTATACACCGGGCGATACAACCATGCTGCTGCTGTCATACGTTGCGGGGGGTTGGAGGGGTGAATCCTTACAAGTTACACGTCTGTATGTGTATCTGTGTGTTGACATGCACTTATTCATGGTCATACTCTAATGCGCGCAATTTCAGCTGTGGTAGGGGCAATGAAGGAAAAGCGCAGGGTCAAGGAAACTTTTTCTGATGTGTTTGGTCTGAAACTTGGAGAGCAAACAGGTGTTAGCCTTCAAGGTCATTTCAAGAAGAGGGAAGAGTGCACTCAAAAGGCCAAAGGCAGGATAGAATTTTCAGGAACTAAAGGAGCCTGTATGGGCACACATGTGTAAGAGAATGAACAGTGGAGGTCTCCCCTGACGGTCCAGTCCTTAGGAATCTGCCTGGCAGTGCAGGGGACGCAGGTTCAATCCCTGGCCCAGGAACTAAGATCCCGTGTGCCACAGAGCAACTAAGCCCTTGAGCCCCAACTAGAGAACCTGTAAGCTGCAAAGACCCAGAACAGCAAAAACAAAGCAAAACAAGGAAATGAATAACAAAAGATTTCATCTGCCACCCCCCCCTAAAAAAAAGAACAACCAATGGAGCTGAAGTTTGTAAAACCTTATAAATCATGTGAAAGACTTTGGATTCTATTGCAAATGTTGAGCAGGGGTCTGCCACGGTCCAGTTTGCATATTTAAAAGGCCCCCTTGGTACCTATGCTGGTTGATGAAAAGGGGGCCAGGGGGATGAGTGAAGAGGCCAGAATGAGGTGCAGTGTCAGCTTGAACAGGACAATAGAAGAATTTTGGAGGTGGAATCTCAGGACTGGGTGAGAGAGCAGATGAAGGATTAAGAGGGGGAGAAGACTAGAATGCATCTTAGGTTTCTGGGTGGGTTGGGGTATCATTTCCTGAGATGGAAAATGAGAAGACATATCAGGAAATCAATGGACTGAACCATTTGCACATGGGTGAGCCTTCTGTTACTGAGAGTGTTTGAGCATAAATGTTTTTTAAAGACATGTATGGGGGATAAATTTAGATGAGATGGATTTTAAGATTTGTTTGTTCTAATTCTAGAGTTTGCAAGTATTGGATAGATGTCAGCCTGGTGATTAAGAGAAAAAGCATAAATACTTGGCCATCTCCTGACCTATAGAAATGGGAACAAGTAAAGTTCTCTATTACCTTCAATATGAAAAACTGACACTTCTCTGAATTATAGCTCAATTGGTAAAGAATCTGCCTGCAATGCAGGAGACCTCAGTTCAATTCCTGGGTCAGGAAGATCCCCTGGAGAAGGAAAAGGCTACCCACTCCAGTATTCTGCCTGGAGAATTCCATGGACGGTATAGTCCATGGGGTTACAGAGAGTCAGACACGACTAGCGACTTTCCTTTACTCTGAATTATACAATATTGTTACAGTATATGAAACTTTGAGAGTTTTAAAGATTTGACATAGAACAGTGACATCATTAACAACACATCATTTTTTCAAAGAATTCTAAATAATGTCAATCTTCTTTCTAAGTTAAAAAAATAAGAATTTTCCATCAATAGATCAATAGATTAAAAAGATGTGATATGTACACACACACACAATAGAATATTAGCCATAAAAATGAATGAAATAATGCAATTTGCAGTGACATGGATGGACCTAGAGATTACCATACTCAGTGAAGTAAGCCAGACAAAGACAGATATTACACGATATCACTTATATGTGGACTCTAAAAAAACAATACAAATAAACTTACAAAACAGAAACAAACTCACAGACACAGAAAACAAACATGGTGATCTAAGGGGGAAGGAGGAAAGGATAAGTCAGGAGTTGGGTAATGACAGATACACACTACTGTACATAAAATAAACAGCAAGGATTTACTATATAGCACAGAGAACTATGTTCAATTTCCAGTAATAACCTAAGATGGAAAAGAATCTAAAAAAGAATTCACTTCGCTTACTCCTGAAACTAACACAATATTGTAAATCAACTATAGTTTCAGTTCAGTTCAGTCTCTCAGTCGTGTCCGACTCTTTGCGACCCCATGAATCGCAGCACGCCAGGCTCCCTGTCCATCACCAACTCCCGGAGTTCACTCAGATTCACATCCACTGAGTCGGTGATGCCATCCAGCCATTTCATCCTCTGTTGTCCCCTCCTCCTCCTGCCCCCAATCCCTCCCAGCATCAGAGTCTTTTCCAGTGAGTCAGCTCTTCGCATGAGGTGGCCAAAGTACTGGAGCTTCAGCTTTAGCATCATTCCTTCCAAAGAAATCCCAGGGTTGATCTCCTTCAGAATGGACTGGTTGGATCTCCTTGCAGTACAAGGGACTCTCAGGAGTCTTCTCCAACACCACAGTTCAAAAGCATTAATTCTTTGGCGCTCAGTCTTCTCACAGTCCAACTCTCACATCCATACATGACCACTGGAAAAACCATAGCCTTGACTAGATGGACCTTTGTTGGCAAAGTAATGTCTCTGCTTTTCAACATGCTGTCTAGGTTGGTCATAACTTTTCTTCCAAGGAGTAAGCGCCTTTTAATTTCATGGCTGCAGTCACCATCTGCAGTGATTTTGGAGCCCCCAGAAATAAAGTCTGACACTGTTTCCACTGTTTCCCCATCTATTTCCCATGAAGTGATGGGACCAGATGCCATGATCTTAGTTTTCTGACTGTTGAGTTTTAAGCCAACTTTTTCACTCTCCTCTTTCACTTTCATCAAGAGGCTTTTTAGTTCCTCTTCACTTTCTGCCATAAGGGTGGTGTCATCTGCATGTCTGAGGTGATTGATATTTCTCTCAGCAATCTTGATTCCAGCTTGTGCTTCTTCCAGCCCAGCGTTTCTAATGATGTATTCTGCATATAAGAAAAATCAGGAATTGTCATTTCAAAGGTGATTAATCCTGTGACTGTTGAATTGTGTTTTTGTTCCCTTCCTAAGGCTGTGTCATTTTAGCTGGTAAACAGAAATACTGATCATTCTTTCCTCAAATGAATGGTGAACTATGACAGCTTTGAATTAGGTAAGAAATAGAGGAAAATATCTTCATTTACACTGAGACTTCCTAAGTAGCAGAATCATAGGAACTTAGCTTAGAAATGAACTTGTCCAACCCACATAGATGTAGCTTTATATAATATGATACAGCCAGTAGAATTAGGGAAACTTCTCTTCCAAATATTACATATATCTTCTCAAATGTATTATTTTAAGTTCTTTCTTCTCTTCCCCTTTGTCTCTCGTTTTCTCAAAGCATAGATGTAAAGTAAGTTGTTAGCAAGTGTGTAGACAGTCTTTAAACTGCAGTGGTACGTGGGCTGAACAGCAAGTATCAAATCAGAAATTATTCCTTACATTTCTATTCTCCTGAGGAGGAGGAACAGCAAGATGGAAAAGGGCCTGTCATCATCAAACATATGTGGGGAAAATAATTTCCCAGTGAGAAGATAAAATTCTGGGGCTGTCTCTGCGGCTGGAGCTTGGAGCGTGCAATCTGTTCAAAACCCTTGTGTCTGCAAGACGCAGAGCATCATGGGGTTTCTGGACCAATATGTGGGGAATATAAGTGCACGAGCATGCCAGCGGGACTTTTTCTTGGTTTTTCAAAATTGTCCAGCATTTTGTTTTGTTTTCTTTCAAATAGCCTGTGTAGAAAAAAAAAAAAAAAAAACCAGAAACAATAGACCATATTCTGCATTGGTTCCAGGAAGAGCATCCTTTTCTGTCTATGACTTGTATAAAACCAGATCAGAATGTACGGGGCAGTTTCTCAGCTTCTCATGTAAGTGTGTGTGCTTAGTCATGTCTGATTCTTTTGCAGTCCCATGGACTGTAGCCCACCAAGCTCCTCTGTCCATGGGATTTCCTAGGAAAGAACACTGGAGTGGGTTCCTGCTCCAGAGAATCGTCCCGATCCAGAGATCGAACCTGCGTCTCCTGCTTTGCAGGTGGGTTCTTTATCACTGAGCCACCTGGGAAGCCCAAGCTTAAATAGGAGAGACGCTAGCAATTCAGATCAAGAAAAGCAGCAGAATACACATTGCATCAGAGAGTAACAGAGAGGCCTTCTGGACTTCTTGCCTGCCCCATTAGGTGACGCAGATGTATAGAGTGCTCAGGTGGGAAATTGCATTTGTCACATCTTGCATTCTAAAATGTTTTTATTGGAATGATAGACTGGAGGGAAAATTTTCCTTTCCAAAGTTTGGAGAGGAAATCTAGCGCGAGTACTAATTTTGCTCCTCCTCATCCTTGATTTAAACAAACTCAATCATGTTCCTTAAGTTCTGCTGCTAAGTCACTTCAGTCGCATCTGACTCTTTGTGACCCCATGGACTGTTGCCCTTGAAGCTCCTCTGTCCATGAGATTCTCCAGGCAAGAATGCTGAAGTGGGTTGGCATGCCCTTCTCCATCCTTAAGTTCTAAACAAAGTAAACACGTGAAAAAAAAAAAAAACACGTGGAGAAGGAAAAAGGGAGAAGGAAGAGGAACTGAGGCTTTTCCAACTCTGTTTCAGCAAATCTTGAGCGAAACCAACATATATCATTTTTTGCTGCTGCTGCTGCTGCTAAGTCGCTTCAGTCGTGTCCGACTCTGGGCGACCCCAGAGACGGCAGCCCACCAGGCTCCCCCATCCCTGGGATTCTCCAGGCAAGAACACTGGAGTGGGTTGCCATTTCCTTCTCCAATGCATGAAAGTGAAAAATGAAAGTGAAGTCTCTCAGTCATGTCCAACTCTTAGCAACCCCATGGACCGCAGCCTACCAGGCTCCTCCATCCATGGGATTTGCCAGGCAAGAGTACTGGAGTGGGTTGCCATTGCCTTCTCCGATCTTTTCTTGAGAACTGACTAAAAGCACCTGGCAGTTAGGGCGGCAGGAGGGGAAGCTGTAATTTAGCAGAAAGAAGGCAAACGGGCATCAGTGTCCACTCAGAACTGCCCCTGCTATGCTCTGATTTCTATGTAACTAGAGGAAGCCTCTCTTCTGTTTACCAACACTTTCAAGGGTTTTCTCCTCTTTAACTCATTCTTTTGGGGGTCCCTAAGAGCACCCTTAGGCTCAGTGATTTGCTAGAAGGACTTGTAAAATTCAGAAAATCTGTCATACTCATTGTTATGACTTAACACAGGGAAAGGACACAAGTTAAAATCATCAAAGATAAAAGGAGCATATTCAGGCATGATTTCCCATTGTCATCTCCTGGTGGAGTAATCTGATGATACTTGATTCTCCCAGCAATGATTTGTGACATGTACGCACTATTGCCGACCAGGGAGGCTGAGGTGAGCCTTGGTGTCTAGGGTTTGTTTTGGTTGGGAGTTTGTCTTGGAGGCATGGAGCTCCTTTGTGGCTGACTTTAGCACCTGGGTTCCCAGCCTCTCCAGAGGTTGCACAGATATTGTGTTGCCCAAGACCCTACCATCAATCATAGTGTGAGCACAGATTGTCTGGTGTATCCATGGGCCCAGGTCAACAAAGATGTCTTTATGAGGCAGAGTATTCCAAAGGCTTAGAGATTATTTCCCAGGAGTTTGTCAAAGGCCAGACCTTTCTTTGAAATGGACAGAATTTCAACACCCCAGACCTGCTGAGTCAACTTTTTATTGTACACGTCATGTGATTTTGTCAAATTCATCCTTGGCCTTTGCACAATAGATGATGACCACGAAGGACTCGACTTTGCTGGTAAAAAAAAAAAAAAAAGGAACCTGCTCATCCAGATCAAAAAGTATTACATTGCCTCTTCAGCCACAGAAGTAAGTTAGCTAAAATGATGGTAGAGGATGAATCCCTGAGACCTTGGCAAGTTCATTTACAAACTAAGAGGTCAACTCAGTTTTCTATAACCAACATATTACATGGTCAGATGAACAGCTGAAGTTTTCTACAACAAGCATATTAGATACATTTCTGGGAGGGTAAACAGATTTCTTGATTACCAACTTCAGAAAAGTAATCATGATAATGAGAGGGTAACAGGTAGGAAGGCCAGAGGTCCCCGAGTGGAAGGAGGAAATAAACTGCAGTTGCAGACATTTTTTCCTTCTCTGCACAAAATTAAAAGAGGCTTGTTTTAATTCTGTGTTGAAGACACCTGGTTCTGCCTTGAGCTAACCGATGTGTTTTTCTTATGGAAATATTTTTCTTCAGCTATGTTAATTAAAGTATGTATTTGCTTTGGAAACTGCCTTTCTTCAAAATGGTTCTGCCTAAGACTAACTTTTTTTCTTTTCTCAAACCTTGGTCTGATAAAGGTTCAACAAACAAGTACATTGTTTTATGGCTGAGAGATGATACACTTTGTGCCATCCTATCTCAAAAATGCATATTGTGGGTGAGGGGCCTGGTGAAACTCCCTCAGCCTTGAGGTGTTTCTTTTATCTGATTAGAAGCTTGCTCAGTTCAGTCGCGCAGTCGTGTCCGACTCTTTGCGACCCCATGAATCACAGTACACCAGGCCTCCCTGTCCATCACCAACTCCCGGAGTTCACTCAGACTCACGTCCATTGAGTCTGTGATGCCATCCAGCCATCTCATCCTCGGTCGTCCCTTTCTCCTCCTGCCCCCAATCCCTCCNGAGATGTGTATAAGAGACAGCTCCTTGGAAGAAAAGTTATGACCAACCTAGATAGTATATTCAAAAGCAGAGACATTACTTTGCCGACTAAGGTCCGTCTAGTCAAGGCTATGGTTTTTCCTGTGGTCATGTATGGATGTGAGAGTTGGACTGTGAAGAAGGCTGAGCGCAGAAGAATTGATGCTTTTGAACTGTGGTGTTGGAGAAGACTCTTGAGAGTCCCTTGGACTGCAAAGAGATCCAACCAGTCCATTCTGAAGGAGATCAACCCTGGGATTTCTTTGGAAGGAATGATGCTAAAACTGAAGCTCCAGTACTTTGGCCACCTTATGCAAAGAGTTGACTCATTGGAAAAGACTCTGATGCTGGGAGGGATTGGGGGCAGGAGGAGAGGGGACGACCGAGGATGAGATGGCTGGATGGCATCACGGACTCAATGGATGTGAGTCTGAGTGAACTCCGGGAGTTGGTGATGGACAGGGAGGCCTGGCGTGCTGCGATTCATGGGGTCGCAAAGAGTCGGACACGACTGAGCGGCTGAACTGAACTGATCTACTATATCTTTAATATATTAGTCATGCAAGAGAAGTGCAGCTGGAGACTATAGTCCTTGATTATTTTCAGCAAAATCCTTTCTTAAATTTTACTTTTTGATAAATAAGGACATATAGAGTCTAATATTGTGGTATTTTTCCTTCTCCTCTTTGTATTTTAAAGAACATCCATAAGTGAGCACATTGTACAGACCTATAGTACCTTGTCAACTCAACTGGTTTTCTAGGTACAATTATGAGGTATTATGCAAGAGTCAAGATTCCTGGGTTTTAAGGTCTGGTAGATTGGGTTCCCTGGAAGAAGAATCTGAGATGGAAACTGCTTAGGATGCAAGGAGTTTAAGGATAACTCTTGGGGTCAATACCTGTGGAAGGGAAGGGATGAAAGCATGACTGGGCAGAGAGGAAAGTTGGACTGTCACACAGTCTGGAGAGAGGACTCAGCCTGCCTCACAGGGAGCTCTGAAATGGTTTGAAGAACCAGGCTTCAATGTTCTTGGCCTGACACCTTGGCAAGTTGGCATTGCCAACACCTGGCAATGGGATTGCCATTCACTGAGATGGAGCAGACAGTGCAAGGAGCAGCTGGAGAGGTGAGGGCAATAATGGGAACTCAGTTGTGCACACATTAAGCTTGCGATGCCTGTTGGACATCCAATCAGCACCCAGATATGTAAACCTGGAAACCATGGAAGGGTTCAGTGTTATGCATTTGGGAACCTCTACCATAGAGATGGCATTTTAAGCCATAAGAATGAATGAGATGGCTTACTAAGTGTGGTGAGAATGATTGAGACTGCTTAGGAGTGAGTGTGAGTAGGAAAAACAAAACGGAACCAAGCCCAAGACTGGACCTAGTGCACTTCATGGTCTGAGTGTGGGGAGATGAGGCAGCTCCAGCAAGAGAGGGCAGGAGTAGTCGGAGCCGTGGGAGGAATCCAGGCCAGACAACTATCCCAGAAGCCAAGCGGAGAAAGTGCCTCAGCAGGAGACACAGGAGAATGAAGGCACCAGACACACAGTCTCAAGGGTTTACCAGGGTTGGCTCCTGGGCTGTTTGAACCTGATCCACATCAGCCAGCATCTAAGCTTCTGTGAAGGGTTACCGAACGTGCATGCTTGCATCCCTTGGACTGTTGACAATAAAAGTCCAGCTCATCATTTCCAAAACAAGCCTGATATTCTAGAGAAGTGAATCAAGGGTATACAAGATGTTTCAAAGCATTTGATCAGGACTATAGTTATTTCATTTCTATTTTTCTGAAAGCACCTATTTTAACAAGTTGTTTTTGGACTCTTGCCTGGAAAGCTAAAAAAGCCAGAAGCTGTCTGTCGTCTTGAGCCCGCAGCCTAGCACAGTACATGAGAAGAATGTGTGAATATCCATTGGGGCACTGATACAGTCATGCTCAGAAGTGGCAATACCAAATAAAAACAACCTGGAAATTTCATTTGCTACCAGCTGACTTTGAGAATGCTTTTCTCTTTTCTTAAATAAGACTTTTGAAGAGAGGGAAGCAGCAATAAGAATTTTAAAACAAATATTTTCAGAAGACAAAAAGATTGGCTTATTTTCTTATTAGTAATTTCAAGCAGAAATGTGAACACACTTTTAAAAACTGTAGTGAAGATGACTTTTTTCTTGATAAGAATACAATGTTTGGGGAGAATATGAATCAAATATTTCCTCCTGAATCACTGTGTCATACTACATTTGGTATGATTTCATGAACTTCAAATATATTTTAAGACAGGGAAATGGAGGAAGTAGTTAAATAAATGAATATTCAAAGCAGTTTAAAGTAACGAAGTTTCCTTTCCATAGGAAAGGAAATAACATTAATTATTTTTAATGTTCATTTCAAATTTAAATGCTATTCACAGGACAGCTATTGGAAAGTTTCTATCTCTGAGCAAATTTTATTTTTTAAAGGAAACTTTTTTTTTTTTTTTTGCTTTCGAGTAGCTTGTTAAGAATAAGAAAATTCGTTAAGCAACTATCGTTTATTTCTAGCATACTTTGGTTAGGTATTTATGAAAATTAATGGTAACTTGTTTCTTCACACTCTGGGTTTAAACATTAGTGTGTTACTGGATTATTGCTCCAACCTGCATCCTCTAGGCCCCAGGTCCCTCCAGGAGCTTTCTCTAGTGTCTCGGTGAGTCTCTGCTGCTGCTGCTGCTCAGTCACTTCAGTCGTGTCCGACTCTGTGTGACCCCATAGACGGAACCCCACCAGGCTCCCTCGTCCCTGGGATCCAGGCAAGAACACTGGATTGGGTTGCCTGGGTCCAAGCAATTACTCCTTTTGCTGCATGAGAAACCACTTGGGGGCAAATTTTGCTGCAGTCGCTGCGGCTGAGCCCTGCGAGAGGGAGGATTCCCGAAAGCTGCAAACCTCGGTTTCAAAACTGGGAAAAGGCAGCCCCTTGCTAAACTGCTTTTTTTTTTTTTTTTTTTTTGACCATTCTCTGCCCCAAGGCAGCTCTTTCTCTCTGTGAAAACAGGCCCTTCACTCGATGCTTGAGGCTTCTTTTTCTAATAGAAGGATTTTTCCAAACGTGAGCTGATAGGTTTTGAAACCAATTTAGTGAGTAAGGAGGGAATTATTAATAATTACACAGCGACAGCAGGCATAAACTGGGGCTGTCCTGGACAAACCATTCATACGCTTACCTGCTAGCTCAAAATCAGAATTAAAGAAAACGAAGTGAAATCAGAACAGAAAATATCAGTGTGTCACATATGGAAAGTGTGAAAGTATTAGTCACTAAGTCATGTCCAACTCTTTGTGCCCCCCGTGGGGTATAGTCTGTTAGGCTCCTTTGTCCATGGGGTTCTCCAGGCAAGACCACTGAAATGGGGTGTCATTTCCTCCTCCAAGGGATCATCCTGACCCAGGGATCGAACCCACGTCTCCTACATGGCAGGCAGATTTTTTACGCTTTGAACCACCAGAGAAGCCCATTGAAAGTGTAAATAGTGGTTAATGACGTGTTGGGAGCAGGGAAGACCCATTTCTTACTGGAGTCAAGGACGAAAATATTTGAAAGTCACACTCTATAGGCTGAGCCTAGCCTGCAGAGGGGACTTTGGGAAAGGTCATTATGCTTTCCTTGTAGGTCATTCTCTACTCCAGCCTGCTTTCACCCTAACTAAGGCTCTCAAAAAGCACAAGTCTTAACGATTAAACTCATCCCACTTGAACCCTAGCACAGGGCCTGGACTAAAGCAAAGTTCCCTGAAATATCTTGTCTTTGCTTATAGGATAATACTTTTTTTTTCTTCTCTGAAATAACTGAGGAATATAAGTGGTTTGTCTTTCATTTGTTGTTGTTTAGTTGTTGTGTCCAACACTTGAGACCCCGTGGACTATAGCCTGCCAGGCTCCTCACTCCGTGGGATTTCCCAGGCAAGAATACTAGAGTTGGTTGCTATTTCCTCCTCTAGGGGATCTACCCGACCCAGGAATCAAACTTGCATTTCCTGCATTGGCAGGTGGATTCCTTACTGCTGAGCTACCAGGGAAGCCCTCATCTATCATAAATGTATCTAGATGTGAACTTTCATGGAATAGAAGCTGATACATTTTTTTTTTTTTTCTCCTCTCTCTGCAAGCTCCTTGAGGGTAAGAGCCTTCTGAGAAAATAGTAGCAAAGCTGACAGGTAGACGTCCTCGGGAACTGCTCATTGAGCTCCACTGGTCTGATGACTGGGTTTTCCCTCCTGCGCAGTCCTGTGAAAACTGATACCCACCTGCTGTTTCTTGTGGTGTAACAGCCCTCTTTGTGGAATGGCTTCAGTGCTTTTTCTCACAGCAAGGGTACTTCTCCAGCAGGAGGCAGTGTACACTCTGGAAATAATACTGCCCTGAAGGAGGGCTCAGTTAGAGCTCACAGAAAGCAGGCAGCAGAGCGCTGGGCCCTGGCTAAGTGCTCAGTGACGTCAGCTGTGGCCATTATTAAGTAAACAGAGGAAAGGCAGAACAGGAACAAATTGTTGGCTTTTGGGTCTCTTTACAGGAGGAGGAAGGACCTTTACACTTAGCTTGGTATTTCTGTTTATTAGGTAAACCATCAATGATTTAGGTAAACCATCTTGATTTTTCAGTGTTACTACCGGTTCTCAGGACCCATGACCTTCCCGCTTCTCTGTGCTCCCTCTCTACCCAAATAAACAAAGCAGGATTTCTGCAAGGTTATGAAGCAAGAACAGGCTCACGAGCTCCAGTGCTGACTCTTTTGAAACTGCAGTGTCTGTGGGTTTGTCCCAGAGGGGCTCGTGCCTTGGACTGGGCTGGTAGTCTGATCTGAGACAGAACCACCGCTTCCCGAGCAGATGAGCAGGGATTCCCAACCTTGGCACAATTGTTATTTGTAATGGATAATTCTCTGAGGTGGGGGACTGGCTTGTGCATTGTAAAATGTTTAGCAGCATCTTTGACCTCTGTTCATTAGATTCCAATAGCATTCCCCTTCCCTACAAAGTTGTAACAATCAAAAATGCTTTCAGACATTATAAAATGGCCTCTAGGTTCAAAAAGGCCCCACTGGAAAACCACTGAGATAGATTAGGCACAAAAGGCAAGATATAGTCCTAAAATTCACCACTCTTAAATGACTTTTAATTAGTTATACACACACACATATATCAGGTCTTACTGAGCAGACATGTTTAAAGGATCCTTTTGCAAGATTTATTAGTATTGTGTCATGAATAGCATAATTTAAAAATGTCTTGCCTTTTAAAATGCAGCATGAAGCAAGAAATCGCCTCCCTCCACCCCATATTCCCCATACACTCCATGCACAAGCCTTGCCTCCTGCTTACAGTGTGCTTCCCTTTCTGGACAAACTCCTACTCACCCTGCAACACCCAGCTCAAATGTCACATTCTTTAAGAGAATTCCATGTGTTCCAGTAGTATCTTATGTATATATTCTACCACTATTCTTACATACTATTATCATAATTCATAGCTCTGTCTCCCCAGAAGGGTAGGAGCTTTGTTGTCTTCACTTTTCAACCTCCAACCCTTACAACAAAGCCTGTCGCAAAGTTTTTCCACAGTGGCTAAGAGCTGATTGTCAGAGACACAGTGTGGAAGCTACAAATCTGAGCTTCGATTCTACTCTGCTTCTTATTAACTGTAGAACTTTTGACAAGGCAGTTAACTCAAAAAGGCAGCTTCTTCATGCATAAAATGAACATAATAGTATTTACAACTTAATAATTTAGTGATTTAAAAACACCCAGGTACATCAATGCCTCTGTGAGAAATGGGCTGTGGCTGATAATGGGCTAGACTATATGAAGGCCATCCTTAGAGTTTCGTAGCTGGCCAGAGCATAGTTCAGACTAAGGACTCCTTGGGGAAATTTTATGCAGTATTATTTGATTTTTGCTATGTACTAATTTAATAACCATTTTCATTAAATTTTTTAAAAAAGAATTGTATATAAGAATTGTGTACTTCAACTCTCAGAAGTATATCCAGGAGGCTTCATTCAGGGCCAGAAGGAGGCCTAGAACCACCATTATTTGTATATATGACTGTTCATGGGACCTCATTAGCACCACGGGCTGAAGCTACCTGGTAACACTGGCTTACAGCCTCATCAATTGGTTGCTCCTATAGGGAATATTATCACACTCTTGTGATTCATTTTCTCTCTGCATGGTCCATTGGGAAGCCACCAGGAACAGAAAGATCATGGACTCTTGTATCAGTTCAATTCAGTCACTCAGTCCTGTCCAACTCTTTGCAACGCCATGAATTGCAGCACACCAGGCCTCTTTGTCCATCACCAACTCTCAGAGTTCACTGAAACTCACTCCCATTGAGTTGGTGATGCCATCCAGCCATCTCATCCTCTGTCGTCCCCTTCTCCTCCTACCCCCAATCCCTCCCAGCATCAGAGTCTTTTCCAATGAGTCAACTCTTCGCATGAGATGGCCAAAGTATTGGAGTTTCAGCTTCAGCATCATTCCTTCCAAAGAGATCCCAGGCCTGATATTTAGAATGGACTAGTTGGACCTCCTTGCAGTCCAAGGGACTCTCAAGAGTCTTTTCCAACACCACAGTTCAAAAGCATCAATTCTTTGGCGCTCAGCTTTCTTCACAATCCAATTCTCATATCCATACATGACCACTGGAAAAACCATAGCCTTGACTAGGTGGACCTTTGTTGGCAAAGTAATGTCTCTGCTTTTGAATATGCTGTCTCGGTTGGTCATAAATTTCCTTCCAAGGAGTAAGTGTCTTGTAATTTCATGACTTCAATCACCATCTGCAGTGATTTTGGAGCCCCCCAAAATAAAGTCTGACACTGTTTCCAGTTTCCCCATCTATTTCCTATGAAGTGATGGGACCAGATGCCATGATCTTCGTTTTCTGAATATTGAGCTTTAAGCCAACTTTTTCACTCTCCTCTTTCACTTTCTTCAAGAGGCTTTTTAGTTCCTCTTCACTTTCTGCCATAAGGGTGGTGTCATCTGCATATCTGAGGTTATTGATATTTCTCCTGGCAATCTTGATTTCAGCTTGTGCTTCTTCCACCCCAGTGTTTCTCATTGATTGGAATGAAAACTGACCTTTTCCAGTCCTGTGGCCACTGCTGAGTTTCCCAAATTTGCTGGTGTATTGAGTGCAGCACTTTCACAGCATCATCTCTCAGGATTTGAAATAGCTCAACTGGAATTCCATCACCTCCACTAGCTTTGTTCATAGTGATGCTAAGGCCCACTTGACTTCACATTCCAGGATGTCTGGCTCTAAGTGAGTGATCATACCATCGTGATTATCTTGGTCATGAAGAGCTTTTTTGTACAGTTCTTCTGTGTATTCTTGCCCATCTCTTCTTAATATCTTCTGCTTCTGTTAGGTCCATACCATTTCTGTCCTTTATTATGCCCATCTTTCCAGGAAATGCTCCCTTGGTATCTCTAATTTTCTTGAAGAGATCTCTAGTCTTTCCCATTCTGTTATTTTCCTCTATTTCTTTGCATTGATCGCTCAGGAAGGCTTTCTTATCTCTCCTTGCTATTCTTTGGAACTCTGCATTCAGATGCTTATATCTTTCCTTTTCTCCTTTGCTTTTCACTTCTCTTCTTTTCACAGCTATTTGTAAGTCCTCTCCGGACAGCCATTGTGCTTTTTGGCATTTCTTTTCCAATCTTTAGTAAATTGTTCAACCTCTCCAAGCCTTGTTTTTCTCATCTTTTAAACATGAGAGTAATAATAATAATAACTCATAGTTGTTTTGAAAATGAAAAGAGGTCACATACAATGGATTTTTAGGACAGTGAAGCTACTCTGTAAAGTATACATGGCATTGTACATTTGTCCAAACTCATAGGATGTGCAACACCAAGAGTGAACCCAAGGGCAAACTATAGTTTTGGGTGATTGTGATGTGTGAGTGTTGGGTCATCAATTGTTACTAATGTACCTGTTTGGTTGGGGTATTGATAATTGGAAAGCTATGCATGTGTGCGGACAGAAAATAAAGAGAAACCTCTGTATATTCCCTTCAATTTTGTTGTGAACCTAAAACTTCCTAGCTCATAGGAAATACTTGCCCAGTATTAGCTACATTTTTTTCACAGATGACAGAGTGCGTTTCAAACATCACTTATCACTGTGTCCACTATGTGGAACACATCCATCTTGCCTCCTTTCTATCAAAGGCTCTGCTGCAAAGAACCATGAACCCATGTCAGGAATTAATCCAGTATTAATAGGTGTTTATTATTGCCTATATATAATCATAATCATATTAATGAAAATATCAACCATAGTAAATAGGTGCTAAACATTAGTGTACCTGCATTTTTCTACATGCTTCATATACACTAATTCAACAACCCTATGCAGGAAGTTCAAATAACCCACAGATGGGTTAATTATGCCACTTCATACACTTCAAAGTGGGGAAGCCAGAACTGAAAACCACAGACACATGTCACTAGAGTAAAGATGGATTATCTGTGTCTGGAGAAAGAATGATAATCAAATATCATGTGACTCAGAGCTAGGTAGTTCCATTGTTTTCATAATCAGTAAAACTGATAAACTGTGAAGCAGGTATTCAGCTTGTTCTATAGAAATAAAGGGCTATCCTTTGATGTTTATGTTCTGTGATGACACTGTTTTTTCCATGTTAGGCTGCAAAATGCTGGTCTTGAGGTTTGTTCTGAGCAGAAGGAGATTAGAAAGAAACGTTTTAGATTATGTCCTCCCTCTGCGAGGGCTTGTCTTCTGAGTTGTTAGGGAAAATGTGAAAAGGCAGGACTCCTCAAAAAAACTGCCCACTGAGCATATATTTGTGCTCTTCTCAATTTTAGTGATGTCATGGAAGGGAACTGCAGTCTTGGAGGAAAAGCCGTGATTCCAGGAATGCCAGTCTATGGTGCACTGTGGCTTTCAACCAATGCATCACTTTACAGATGGAAAACCAGTCCATGTACTCGGGGCCTGTGGGTTTCCACATGAGCAGAAAATAAGCTTCCCTCCATTCCAATGTTGCTGTTTGGCAGCACAGGCTTTTCCCTGCAGGAAAAAAAATCCAAAACAACAAAACTTGTGAATTTAAGGGAGACTTCTTACATAGATCTCCTAGGTAGCTGGGTTAAAATCTGTGGGAATTTTAAGCATTTAAAAACACCAACAAAAACTAATTCTAGGCATGGTGAAATTGCCTTCGCTATGATACAACGTCTTGTGTTGTGAAAGGAGATGTTACACAGGGATGTGGTGGGGAACTGGAAAGAGAAGGGGCTGCTGAGGGAACAAGAGGCCTGCTGAGGCGGGGAGAGGCACACAGAGCGGACGCTTTCTGTTATAACTACAAACTCAGCATGGCAAAGGGCTTTCACATGATCCGAATCAGTGCCTTTCCTCACCTTTTCTTATTTCTCTGCCCCCAAACGCTTGTCAGACACAAAGCATTTGTAGTAGGAACTGTTGCAGGGCTGGTATCAGAAACTGGTGGAGATGGGGATGCTGGCAGGAAAAGGGATGAGGTGGGGAAGGGAAGAAAGACAATCTTAAAAACCCAACCAGGTGAGCGAGAACCCACCTCCTCAGCCTCCCGGGCACCACCAGTGCTCCAGGGAGCCCCTCTCCTGTGGGCGCCTGTGGCCGATGCCCCTACCCCTCAGGTTATGCTGGTTCACATGGAGACCACTGCTATACATCTGTTGGTCCTAAGTTCTCTGGAATTTCCCCAACACATCTGCTACCCCTTCCCACATGACCCTTCTTTAAATACCAGGAGTCAGACTTCTCTTTTCCACATTAAACTTGTGTTATTAAAAAAAAATTCAATTATTTTACCAATTATCTTTTAAAATTTTTTTATTTTTTATTTCTAGCCAGGCCTTGTGCCATTCAGAATCTTAGTTCCCAACCAGGGATCAAATCTGTGTCCCCTGATTTGGGAGTAGGGAGCCCCTCTCCTGTGGGCGCCTGTGGCCGATGCCCCTACCCCTCAGGTTATGCTGGTTCACATGGAGACCACTGCTATACATCTGTTGGTCCTAAGTTCTCTGGAATTTCCCCAACACATCTGCTACCCCTTCCCACATGACCCTTCTTTAAATACCAGGAGTCAGACTTCTCTTTTCCACATTAAACTTGTGTTATTAAAAAAAAATTCAATTATTTTACCAATTATCTTTTAAAATTTTTTTATCTTTTATTTTTAGCCAGGCCTTGTGCCATTCAGAATCTTAGTTCCCAACCAGGGATCAAATCTGTGTCCCCTGCATTGGGAGATCAGAGTCTTAACAACTGGACCATCAAGGAAATCCTTGCTGTTTGTTTTCTCACCCATCCTATACCCTCATCCCTCAGCACGCCACTCTGTGTTGGGTGAGCCGGGTAATCCGAAAAGCAAATCCATGATGCTGTGTTAGTGAGTGGGAATAAGTTACTCTTATGTCTGAGTGCAAGGTAAGTTGCTTCAGTCTTGTCTGACTCTTTGGGACTCTATGGACTGTAGCCCTCCAGGCTCCTCTGTCCATGGGGTTCTCCAGCCAAGAATACTGGAGTAGGCTGCTGTGCCTTCCTCTAGGGGATCTTCCTGATCCAGGGATTGAACCTGGGTCTCTTGTGTCTTCTTTATTGCCACTAGGTCACCTAAGTCTATAATCACAAAACAGGAAGAGACCTTCGAGATCAGCCAACCCTCATTCCACAGGAAGGTTCAGTGTCACGTACGTTGTTGGTGGGCAAACTAGGACCACAACACAAATTTCTGAGTCCTCAGCGTAGCAGGGCAAGTGCCAGACCACACTCCTAGGAATCACTTTGACAGGCAGCAAATCAAAGAATACGGTGGGGTTAACTAACAGTGCTATGTGGAATCCAGGCTGCTGCAGTCTTTTGCCTATGTTGGCATTACTACATAGATTTCTATTTTACAAGATAAGATCATCCTCAAACCACTGGGGCTCCTAAGGATGCTTGTTTCTTATTATTAAGCTGATAGTTTGTGGTTGTTATTGTTTTGTTGATAACATCCTCATAAAGTGAGTTGCTTTCCCCCTTATTTTCTGTTGGTGGTATTTTACCTTCAAAGATATAGTTCTTTGGATGCAAATTATTTTTAAAATTGAAAGCTCATTAAAGGACCAAATAATAGTACAGGGTAGGATTTTATTACATAACAGCTGTATCATTTACTCTGAAGGAAATAGAAAAAATTTCAAAGCAATATTATTAGTGTAAACATTTTGCTGAAAATACACAAAAAGTTCATGGAATTTTCTAAAATAAATTTTAAAATAGTATAAGATTTACAGAAAATTGCAAAGATAGTAGAGAAAGTTCCATATACTGCACATACAATTTCTATTATTAACAATGCGAAGAGTTGACTCATTGGAAAAGACCCTGTGCTGGGAGGGATTGGGGGCAGGAGGAGAAGGGGACGACAGAGGATGAGATGGCTTGATGGACTCAATGGACGTGGGTCTGGGTGAACTCCGGGAGTTGGTGATGGACAGGGAGGCCTGGCGTACTGCGATTCATGGGGTCGCAAAGAGTCAGACACGACTGAGCGACTGAACTGAACTGAAAATGATCATATTAGTATTATACATATAACAGAATTAATGAACTAATATTGATACATTATTATTAATCAAAATCCTTTCTTCATTCAGATTTCCTTTGTTTTTATCTAATGTCCTTTTTCTGTTACAAGATTCCACCCAGGATATAACATTACATTTAGTCATCATGTCTTGGCTATGACAGTTTCTTACACTGGCCACATTTTTTTCCAAGCTTTTTTTATTTTTTTGGTTGTATCACACAGCTCATGGGGTCGCAGTTCTTGGACCATGGATTGAGCCTGTGCCACAGCATGACAGTCAGGAATCCTAACCACTAGGCTACCAGGGGACTCCCACTGGCCAAGTATTTTGTAAGTCTCTCAACAGGAACTTTTCTGACTTTTCCTTACAATTAGACTGGGATTTTGGATTTTATGGAAGATGAATGTGATCAAAGAGGTAAAGCACAGTTCACTTCAATTCAGTTCAGTCATTCAGTTGTGTCCAACTCTTTGTGACCCCATGGAGAGCAGCATGCCAGGCCTCTTTGTCCATCACCAACTCCTGGAGTTTATTCAAACTCATGTCCATAGAGGTGGTGATGCCATACAAATATCTCATGCTTGGTTGTGCCCTTTTCCTCCTGCCTTCAATCTTTCCCAGAATCAGGGTCTTTTCAAATCAGTCAGCTCTTCATGTCAGGTGGCCAAACTATTGGAGTTCAAGCTTCAGCATGAGTCCTTCTAATGAACACCCAGGACTAATTTCCTCTAGGATGGACTGGTTGGATCTCCTTGCAGTCCAAGGGATGCTCAAGAGTCTGCACCAACACCACAGTTCAAAAGCATCAATTCTTTGGTGTCAGCTATCTTTATAGTCCAACTCTCACATCCATACATGACCACTGGAAAAACCATAGCCTTGACTTGATGGACCTTTGTTGGCAAAGTAATGTCTCTGCTTTTGAATATGCTATCTAGGTTGGTCAAAACTTTTCTTCCAAGGAGCAACTGGCTTTTAATTTCATGGCTGCAATCACCATCTGCAATGATTTTGGAGCCCAGAAAAATAAAGTCTGTCGCTATTTCCACTGTTTCCCCATCAATTTGCCATGAAGTGATGGGACCGGATTCCATGATCTTCGTTTTCTGAATGTTGAGCTTTAAGCCAACTTTTTCACTCTCCTCTTTCACTTTCATCAAGAGGCTCTCTAGTTCCTCTTCACTTTCTGCCATAAGGGTGATGTCATCTGCATGTCTGAGGTTATTGATATTTCTCCCAGCAATCTTGATTCCAGCTTGTACTTCTTCCAATCCAGCATTTCTCATGATGTACTAGGCATATAAGTTAAATAAGCAGGGTGACAATATACAGCCTTGATGTACTCATTCCCCTATTTGGAACCAATCTGTTGTTCCATGTCCAGTTCTAACTGTTGCTTCCTACCTGCATACAGATTTCTCAAGAGGCAGGTCAGGTGGTCTGGTATTCCCATCTCTTTAACAATTTTCCACAGTTTGTGGTGATCCACACAGTCAAAGGCATAGTCAAAAAAGCAGAAATAGATGTTCTTCTGGAACTCTCTTCCTTTCTGATAATAAAGTGCATGCTGGCAATTTGATCTCTGGCTCCTCTGCCTTTTCTAAAACCAGCTTGAACATGTGGAAGATCACAGTTCACATACTGTTGAAGCCTGGCTTGAAGTTTTGAGCATTACTTTGCTCAAGTGTGAGATGAGTGCAATTGTGCTGTAGTTTGAGCATTCTTTGGCGTTGTCTTTCTATGAGATTGAAATGAAAACTGACCTTTTCCAGTCCTGTGGCCACTGCTGAGTTTTCCAAATTTTCTGGCATATTGAATGCAACACTTTCACAGCATCATCTTTAGGGTTTGAAATAGCTCAATTGGAATTCCATCACCTCCAGTAGCATTGGTCATAGTGATGCTTCCTAAGGCCCACTTGACTTCACATTCCAGGATGTCTGGCTCTAGGTGAGTGATCATACCATCGTGATTATCTGGGTCGTGAAGATCTTTTTTGTATAGTTCTTCCGTGTATTCTTGCCACCTCTTCTTAATATCTTCTGCTTCTGTTAGGTCCAGACCATTTCTGTCCTTTATTGTGCCCATCTTTGAAAGAAATGTGCCCTTGGTATCTCTAATTTTCTTGAAGAGATCTCTAGACTTTCCCATTCTGTTGTTTTCCTCTACTTCTGTTAGGTTCCTACCATTTCTGTCCTTTATTGAGCCCCTCTTTCCATGAGACTGCAGGCTTCAGCAATACGTGAACCATGAAATTCCAGATGTTCAAGCTGGTTTTAGAAAAAGCAGAGGAACCAGAGATCAAATTGCCAACATCTGCTGGATCATCGCAAAAGCAAGAGGGTTTCAGAAAAACATCTATTTCTGCTTTATTGACTATGCCAAAGCCTTTGACTGTGTAGATCACAATAAACTGTGGAAAATTCTGAAGGAGATGGGAATACCAGACCACCTGACCTGCCTCTTGAGAAACCTGTATGCAGGTCAGGAAGCAACAGTTAGAACTGGACATGGAACAACAGACTGGTTCCAAATAGGAAAAAGAGTACGTCAAGGCTGTATCAGAGAAGGCAATGGCAACCCACTCTAGTACTCTTGCCTGGAAAATCCCATGGTAGGCTGCAGTCCATGGGGTTGCAAACAGTTGGACATGACTTAGAGACTTCACTTTCACTTTTCAGTTTCATGCATTGGAGAAGAAAATGGCAAATCAGTCCATTTCCTTCCTTCCTTGGTTGCATGGAGAATCCCAGGGATAGGGCAGCCTGCTGGGCTGCTGTCTATGGGATCCCACACAGTCAGACATGACTAAAGGGACTTAGCAGCAGTAGCAGCAGCAGCAGCAAGGCTGTATATTGTCACCTGCTTATTTAACTTATATGCAGAGTACATCATGAGAAATGCTGGGTTGGAACAAGCTGGAATCAAGATTGCCGGGAGAAATATCAATAACCTCAGATATGCAGATGACACCGCCCTTTATGGCAGAAAGTGAAGAACTACAGAGCCTCTTGATGAAAGTGAAAGAGGAGAGTGAAAAAGTTGGCTTAAAGCTCAACATTCAGAAAACGAAGATCATGGCATCTGGTCCCATCACTTCATGGCAAATAGATGGGGAAACAGTGGAAACAGTGGCTGACTTTATTTTTCTGGGCTCCAAAATCACTGCAGATGCTGATTTCAGCCATGAAATTAAAAGATGTTTACTCCTTGGAAGGAAAAATATGACCAACCTAGATAGCATATTCAAAAGCAAAGACATTACTTTTTGTAATGCAAAGGAGAAATGGTCCATCTAGTCAAGGCTATGGTCCATCTAGTCAAGGCTATGGTTTTTCCAGTAGTCATGTATGGTTGTGAGAGTTGGACTGTGAAGAAAGCTGAGTGTCGGAGAACTAATGCCTTTGAAGTGTGGTGTTGGAGCAGACTCTTGAGAGTCCCTTGGACTGCAAGGAGATCCAACCAGTCCATCCTAAAGGAGATCAGTCCTGGGTGCTCATTGGAAGGACCGATGGTGAAGCTGAAACTCCAATACTTTGGCCACCTGATGTGAAGAACTGACTCATTTGAAAAGTCCCTGATGCTGGAAAGGATTGAAGGCAGGAGAAGGGGATGACAGAGGATGAGATGGCTGGATGGCATCACAGACTCAATGGACATGGGTTTGGGTGGACTCTGGGAGTTGGTGATGGACAGGGAGGCCTGGTGTGCTGCGGTTTGTGGGGTCTCAAAGAGTCGGACACGACTGAGCAACTGACTCATCTGAACTTGTATGAAATGTTCTCTTTGTATCTCTTATTTTCTTGAAGAGATCTCTGGATTTTCCCATTCTATTGTTTTCCTCTGTTTCTTTGTACTGATCACTGAGGAAGGCTTTCTTATCGCCCTTGCTATTTTTTGGAACTCTGCATTCAAATGAGTATATCTTTCCTTTTCTCCTTTGCCTTTCACTTCTCTTCTTTTCACAGCTATTTGTAAGGTCTCCTCAGACAGCCATTTTGCTTTTTCGCATTTTTTTTTCCCTTGGGGATGATCTTGATCCCTGTCTCCTGTGCAATGTCATGAACCTCCGTCCATAGTTCATGAGGCAGTCTGTTTATCAGATCTAGCCCCTTGAAGCTATTGGTCAGTTTTATTGTATAATCATAAGGGATTTTATTTAGGACATACCTGTATGGCCTAGTGGTTTTCCCTACTTTCTTCAGTTTAAGTCTGAATTTGGCAATAAGGAGTTCATGATCTGAGCCACAGTCAGCTCCTGGTCTTGCTTTTGCTGACTGTATAGAGCTTCTCCATCTTTGGTTGCAAAGAATATAATCAATCTGATTTCGGTATTGACCATCTGGTGATGTCCATGTGTAGAGGCTTCTCTTGCTTTGTTGGAAGAGGGTGTTTGCTATGAGGTAAAGCACAGTTCTCAACAATTGTATCAGGAGCATATGTGGTCAGTGTGACTTATAGCTGTTAATATTAATCTTGATCACTTAGCAGAGATAGTATTTTTTAGGTTTATCCACCATAAAATTATTCTTTTTTCCCCCTTTACATATTGTACTCTGTAGAAAGAAGTGGCTATTTGTAGCCCACTTGTAAAGAATAAGGAATTATGTTCTACCTCCTATAATTCTTTCTGAGCTGATTTTTCTGGAATGCATAAGGTTTACTTCTAGTTTTATTTATTTTTGCATGTGGCTGTTCAGTTGTTGCAGCACTGTTTACAAACCAGCCTTCAAATTGCCTTTGTAAAAATTAGTTTACAATATTTGTGTGGATAATTCATTTAATTGAAGGTACACTTGAGAATGATTCTTAAAATTAATTGACTGATTTTATTTCTACTAGCTTGTGTAGTTTAATTTTATTATAATCCTTTATTATCACATAGGTAGCTATCATCTCAGCCTTTGGAAGTGGCATCTCTTAATAAGAAACAAAAATCTTCAATTTCAATTTTCCTTTACTTCAGTTCAGTTCAGTTCAGTTCATTAGCGCAGTCGAGTCCGACTCTTTGCGACCCCATGAATCGCAGTACGCCAGGCCTCCCTGTCCATCACCAACTCCCGGAGTTCACTCAGACTCACGTCCACTGAGTCTGTGATGCCATCCAGCCATCTCATCCTCGGTCGTCCCTTTCTCCTCCTGCCCCCA
>SJXQ01002688.1:224814-274731 GCA_006408695.1 Aepyceros melampus
CACATCATCATGATTATCTGGGTCATGAAGATGTTTTTTGTACAGTTCTTCCGTGTATTCTTGCCCCCTCTTCTTAATATCTTCTGCTTCTGTTAGGTCCAGACCATTTCTGTCCTTTATCGAGTCCATCTTTGCATGAAATGTTCCCTTGGTATCTTTAATTTTCTTGAAGAGGTCTCTAGTCTTTCCCATTCTGTTCTTTTCCTCTATTTCTTTACATTGATTGCTGAAGAAGGCTTTCTTATCTCTTCTTGCTCTTCTTTGGAACTCTGCATTCAGATGCTTATATCTTTCCTTTTCTCCTTTGCTTTTTGCTTCTCTTCTTTTCACAGCTATTTGTAAGGCCTCCCCAGACAGCCATTTTGCCTTTTTGCATTTCTTTTCTATGGGGATGGTCTTGATCCTTGTCTGCTGTACAATGTCACGAACCTCTGTCCATAGTTCATCAGGAATTCTGTCTATCAGATCTAGACCCTTAAATCTATTTCTCACTTCCACTGTATAATCATAAGTTAGATAAGATTACTTAGATATCCCTTACTTAGATAAGATTAATAGAAAGGGAGTTAAAAACTTTCCAGACTAACAGTATTGTTTAGTTTGTGAGAAAAGGAAAGATGCCTGTGAATGACTTACTCAAGATCAAACAGCAGGTAAGTGGTTGGACCACTAACCAATGATCAATGATTCATTCAGGACTCCAGCCAAGCCCGTCACCCCACATGGTCTCCTAGTTTAAAAAGAGGCTGCCACCTCTTTCCATGATTTTCTCCAGGCATGCTAATTCATAAACACATACTTCTTAGGTGACTGAGTAAACATATTCTCCATAACGCTAACCAGAAAACCATCCCAGAGGAAATCATTCTGAGGTTAGTTCAAGCAAAGCATTAGTGAGGCAACTCCTGAGTTCTTGCAGCCTGGGAGACAGTTGGCTTATTTTTGATCTGTATCCAATTGGCACTGATAGAACCTCTTAATGACCTAATGGTCGCAAAAGGACTCAGTGAGAAAATGCTGGAGTTTACATGTGCAATCCACTATATTACTGGAAAATATATCTCAGTGGGCACATCATGTTGATAATGAGTTAGGAAAAAAATTTTTACAGGACAAAAACAATGCACCTGTCCTTGTATGGGTGGGCGTTACGTTAGGTGCGTATTTTGTTCACCAGTAAATAGATATGTGAAGAGATGATGAACCACTCAATAAATGGAGAGAGAATATTCAACATTTTGGAGAAATAAACAACATTTTGATTCCATACAATTTCTTAAATATGTTAGGTTTTTAAATCTGGGACTATTTGGGTCTGTATGCTAAACATTTGGCTCCCAAGATACTTCCAAGTCTTTCATACATCATCCTAAGTAGCAAAAATACTCTTGCATAGTGGCTGGAGGGATTAATTTTATTCTTTCTTAATCTTTTCGGACCTACTGTCATCACCATCTTGCCAATTCTTTTAAAATACATTTGATGTTTAACAATTTCTCCATTATTGCCAAAGTCATTATAATTAATTATAAAAGTCATCATTTATGCACCACCTGCTGAGTGGCTAATATTATCTGAAGCATATCTGTGCTCATTATCCTCATTTTAGCTTCGTGAGGTAGATTGCCTTCTTGTCTCCATTTTGAGCAGTTAAGAAAACAGCAGCCTGTAGTTCTTCACAGTTGTCATGACCTGTGCTTGCTGCACCCCCATCAAAACCAACTCCTTCATGCTTCCGATCACAGCTAGCTGCCCATGAGATCAAGTCACTAATATGAGCATGATGATGATAAGTGCTTTGAATTTTCCTAAAGACATGAATGTTTGATTCATCTGTATAGAAGAGAAATCAAATCTAATGGTAGATTTTTTTTGGCAGTGAAAAGACATTGCTAGGAATGGGAGTGCAGGAGATAGGGTGGGCTTTCTGGCTGTGTAGTCCACCTTACTTTAAAAACCATTTCTTAAATGTTTGCGAGATATGTGTGTTTGTCAATAAGAACAGCATGTGTTAGAGAATGTACTTCAGGAGTAGGTCAGGGAGTACTGCTGAAAGAGTAGAGGCTAATGTATGTGGGGGAATCTTCTCCCATGGGGTTTAAGTGAATTAACTGTAGTTCTGCAGCAAAGAATTCACAGGGGGCACTTACAATAATTAGAGGGTGTCCAGGCAAGAGTTTACAAAAATAACTTAAGTGGTGGTTAGTACTGAGTATTATTTTGGGTCAGATTTCACAAACTTGTTTTTAGTTCCTATTTTTTGTCTACTTAAAATTAGATATTTCTCCTTGGCCTTCTGTACTTTCAGATAAACATTATTGGGCTGCTTGGATTCAAGAATACATCACTATGCAATTTAGGCTAAATTGGAACTCTCACATTCTCATATTCTGGGGTCTTGAGAAAACAAAATAACATTTTGCTGACATAAATAATTTGAACCGTCAGAATTCTCTATCTCCTTAATCCAAACACAGACTACTCTATGGCTGTTGTAGTGGAACAAGGTGTGTACTCTACACAGCATTGTGATTAAAAGTGAGGACTCTGAGACTGCACTGAGTTCGAATTCTAGCTCTGCCATTTACTAGTTCTGTGGGCATAAACATTTTTTTAACTATTTTGTACATCAGTTTCCTCATTTGTAAAGTGGGGGCAATAATACTACTTCATGGAATTGTGAGAAATCAAAGAATCACTTAAAACAATGCCTGATATAAAGTAGTCATTTGGTAAGTGTAAAATACTGTTATTATTACTTTTTGGACATGTGTTTCACTCTACATTTCATAGCTATAGTTTTAACTAATGACATACATTCTTTTCATCTGTTTTTCCTGAGCATATTAATCATAATTATTTTAAGTATTTTTTGATAACTAAAATATCTGGATCAATGTGTCTATATCCAACATTTACTTTATGGTCTTTAGTAACTGTTTCTGTGTCCTGGAATGCCTGGTAAGTATTGATCCAATTTGATCCAGACATTGTATTTCAAAAATTAGAGAGCTTTGGGGTGAAATCTTCCACAAAGAGAGGCCTTACCTTTTCTACTAGAGAACTGATCACTTTAATCCAATCAAACTGCAAGCTGCAGTTAAAAGTNTTGGGTCGCAAAGAGTTGGACATGACTGGGAGACTGAACTGAAGCAAGTTAGGGACATTTGTAGTATATGTGAAGGCTTCCCAGGTGGTGCTAATGGCAAAGAATCTGCCTACCAATGCAAGAGACATAAGAGACACCAGTTTAATCCATGGGTGGGGAAGATCTCCTGGAGGAAGGCATGGGAATCCACTCCCGTATTCTTGCCTGGAAAATCTCATGGACAGAGGAGCCTGGTGGATTACAGTTCTTGGGGTTGCAACAGTCCAGACAGACTTAGGGAGGAAACCACCACCACGACCACCACCAGATTCTTTACAAAGGGGTTTTCCCGTAACGTGGTCCTTTTCTGCCTTGGCAAGCTTCCTGTTTTTGCCTTTTCCTGCCTTCCAGCACAGAGGGGAGCGAGGTGCCCTTGTTCCTAATTGCTCCCTCAGAGGCCCAGTTCTCCCCAGTCTGAGCTCAGCATCCAGTGTGCAGTTCCTCTTCCATAGCCATCCTACCTGTCTCTCATGTGGATTACAGTTCTTGGGGTTGCAACAGTCCAGACAGACTTAGGGAGGAAACCACCACCACGACCACCACCAGATTCTTTACAAAGGGGTTTTCCCGTAACGTGGTCCTTTTCTGCCTTGGCAAGCTTCCTGTTTTTGCCTTTTCCTGCCTTCCAGCACAGAGGGGAGCGAGGTGCCCTTGTTCCTAATTGCTCCCTCAGAGGCCCAGCTCTCCCCAGTCTGAGCTCAGCATCCAGTGTGCAGTTCCTCTTCCATAGCCATCCTACCTGTCTCTCAGCCAGCCCCAGTCCGCAACTGTGAAGCCCTTGTCAATATATTTTCCTTCTTTGTCTCTTTTCTGTGCTCAAAGCCCTCCTCCTCCATCCTTGTGGGATTCCTGCATGCTGAGTCACACATGGCGCCCTGCCCTCTACCCTAACTACTTTGCTCTGCCTCCAGTTTTTTTTTTTTTCCTGGGGTTCTCTGCTACGTGGAGCGTCCCCGTCTTGCAGAGTGCTATTAATATTTGGACACAGCCTGTCCAAAGTGAAGAGAGTTGAATGCTGATTTCCCTCCCCAACTCAGCTCAGAACCAGTGGGTATTTATCATGGCTCAGGGGCTGGGGTTTCCTTTTCTCAAAGGTAGTATTTGGAAAATATTTGGAAATATTTACTTTGTTCCACTTGCCTGATGTGACAGCTCTTCCTATTTGGTTTCTGAATTCCCAGTTTTCTTCTTCTGAAAGAGAGGTTATCCTTTCAAAAGGGAAACATGATTTTGTTTTGGTGTTATGCACTATTTTTTTTTTTAAGTTGTCTTTTAAAGACCGAGCTTAAAATGACATAGAGTAAAATGAACATAAGTAAATTGTGATTTTTGATAAATATTTACACCCATGTAATTATAATCAAGATAGAGAACCTTTCAGTCCTTTTCAGAATTCTTTTGTCCTCTTTTAGTTATTAATAGCCTCAATCCTACAAAAAACTACTCTTGATTTCTACCACCTTAATTTAGTTTTCATGTCCCCAAACTTCATATAAGTGGGATCAGATAGAATCTTTCTTTTGTTCTGCCTCTTTTTCCTTTGTTCAACACACATTTGAGACTATTCTCTGTTGTGTTCTTTTTTTACTGCTGAATACCATCCCATTATATGAATATACCAGAGTTTATTTATCTATTCTCATTTTGATGATCATTTCAGTTGTTTCTACACACTAATTTTTAAAATGCAAACTAATTGTATAGAAAGAGTGTTACAGCGGAGTATGTTCTTCATGAACTCAAAGTTACATCCCTAACTGAGAACAGACTGGTGGTGACCAGTGACGAGAGGAAGTGGGGAGGAGCGAGCAGGGAGGGAGTTAGAGGTGCAAGCTATTCTGTCTAAAATAAGCTATAAGGGTATATTACGAATATAACTAACATATTATAGTAATTATACATAGAATATAACCTTTAAAAATTGTGAATCCCTATATTGTACACCAATATTGTATGGCAGTATTATCCTGTACAGCACCTATACATCAATTTTTTAAAATTAGATCCCTAGCTGATTATCTAAAATACGGGAACTAGAGTCTATGTATCCTATAGAATCTGATTACTGAAAACAACAGATGCTTGAACGTCAAACAAGAATGTCCAGGGAATTCCCTGCTAGTTTACAGGTTAGGACACCGCACTCTCACAGCCAACAGCCCGGCTTCAATCCCTGGTCGAAGAATTCAGATCCTGCAAGCCAAGTGGTGAAAGAAAAATAAAATGTATTAATGCTCTCTCAGTTTCCATCCTGAGTTTTTAAGGCCATATTAAATAATAATAATATAATTTTGAACTCTTACTTTGCATATTACTGTATGAGCATTAAGTAGTTAATCCACTACTAACCTATAATTAGTTTTACTAAGTTTCAAAAAGAAACTGGAGAAATAAAAGGCAGTTGGTTGGTATTGTTTAAAGACCCCTGAGAATTGAGTTAGGAAGACTGAGCCCCTGCCCTTGAAACTTGGGTCTAGAATTTCATTCGTGTTGACCTCTGCAAGTGAACTGTTTCAGCTGGTTTTCTATTGCTCTGTCACAAATTATCCCGAAACAACCTTGCTGGCTTACAGCAGTAAATAAATACTTTTATTTCCTCATTTCTGTTGGTCAGGAATTCAGGAGCAGCTTAGCCAGGTGAGGCTCCGTGTCTGTTGTGAGGTTGCCGTTAAGGCGTTGGGACACAGGGCCAAAGAAGTCTTTTATTTGTTTGTGGCTATACTGGGTCTTTGTCGCTGTGCTCGGGCTTTCTCTAGCTGTGGCCCGTTGAGGTGCGCTCTAGTCGTGGTGCGCCGGCTTCTCACCGCGATGGCTGCTCTTGCTGCCCAGCGCAGACTCCAGGTGCACAGGTTTCAGTAGCTGGAGCGCGTGGGCTCAGCAGCTGCAGTTCCTAGCTCTGGAGCACAGGCTCAGTAGTTGTGGTCCACAGGCTTAGTTGGGCTTCCCTGATAGCTCAGTTGGTAACGAATCCACCTGCAATGCAAGAGATCCTGGTTCGATTCCTGAGTTGGGAAGATCTGCTTGAGAAGGGATAGGCTACCCATTCCAGTATTCTTGGGCTTCCCTTGTGGCTCAGCTGGTAAAGAATCCATCCACAATGTGGGAGATCTGGGTTCGATCCCTGGATTGGGAAGATCCCCTGGAGAAGAGAAAGGCTACCCACTCCAGAATTCTGGCCTGGAGAATTCCATGAACTGTATAGACCATGGGGTCGCAAAGAGTCAGACTCGACTTTCACTTTCACAGGCTTAGTTACTCCATGACGTGTGGCGGCTTTCCCGATCAGAGATGGAACCCATGTCTCCTGCATTGACAGGTGAATTCTTTACCACTGAATCACCAGGAAAGCCCCTAAGAAGAGTCTTAGGAGAAAAAATGGAGAAGATGCTTAACAGTGGGCCCTGAGGGGGAATAGGAACTCACCAGGAGAGCTAAGAGGATGTAAGGGAGTGTGTTTGAAGCAGGCAGAGGAGGTAAATGCAAAAGACGGAGTTTTAAGTAGTTCATTAGCGAAAAATATAGAGTGTCAGTAAAGTTGAGGAAAAATTTCTGGAAGGCCTTTGTACTTCTTGCTAGAGAATTCGGAATATGTCCTACCAGGGATTTGGATTTGCAAAGAATCTATTGATGTTAGGCATGGAGTAACACAATCAGATTTGCATTTAGAAGACAAATTAGAGCGAAGAGAAACTAAGAGCTCAGTAGAAAATGATTGCTTTAGCAAATGAGTAGAAGTGAGCCAGGACGAGACAGGAAGGGCATTATTAGAATCTACCACCTTAAATGTGGTGGTGGCAAGGCTGGTAAGGGAAAGTGAAGAACCCAGAAGCATTGCCTGGATTCATCACGAGTGACTGGTTAACAGGGATTCTTTAACCAGAGCAGGGAATACGAAAAAATCTGGTCTTGAAGGAAAAATGATGAATTTGGTTTGGATGTGTTGGTTTTGTCTATGGCCCATCCTGGCTGAAACATGAGAAGCAAGCAGGTAGCTATGCGAGCCTAGAGCACAGAGAGAGGTCTGAGCTGCGGATGAAAATGTAGAAGTGTACTTTGCTATGGCTAGTATTCCTGACAGAGGAGCCTGGCGGGCTACAATCCATGGGATCACAGAGTGGCATATAAATGTGCGACTGAGCAGGCGCACACACACACACACACACACACACACACACACACAGAGCAAGTAAAGAGAACACCGGGGATCTCTCCCAAAGCAGCGAAGCAGTGTTTCCTCGAACAGCAAGATTGGGGAAATTTTAAGCTAAGGTTACGTACATAGTTATGAACGGGCTTGAGCAGAGGAGAATTCAGCATAGAATTGGGACATAGGTCAACAGAGGCCAAGCTTTAGTAGAATGAAGTCAGCAAAGGTCAGGAGCCTTCTATCCTCCTCTTGAGTGGGACTTTATTTTCTGCAGATCTCAAAGATATGTAGCAAATTGTTGTGTGTTCCTTGAGGAGGGGCTAGGGCTCTGTTTCATGCTGAACTATTATTTCTTGTAGCCATATTTTGCCACAAGAACAAAGCTGGTCTCTGAGACAGGAAAAGGAAACAGAGAAGAGAGCTAGGAATGTGTGATCAGTCATACTTTTCCTTTATTGATGTTTCTTCATCTTTTTTTTTTTCTGTTTTAACTTCGATGAAATTGATGTGGGAAGGAAGGAAGGATATTGCTTCCATAAAGTTGAAACTGGCACTCACTTCCCAAAACCTTGAAGTATGACTAATGACAAATTCTTAGCTCTCTGCCTTTTTATCTAAATTAGCTTGAGTTGGATTTCTGTCAATTGCAACTAAGAGAGTCCTGATTCAAACAGCTTTGTTAATTTAGCCTGAGAAGAAGCTAGTGAAAGGAAAAGATTTATATATAGGTGGGAATAAAATCACAATCCTGGAGAATGAACTTTAAATCTTAGAACAAATAGGAAGAGGGTCCTCTTACCCTCTGAATGAGGAGGTAAGAATGGGTATGGGCCAAGATGCGTTTGTAGGTATAGGGTGAGAGTTCAGGGCAACTAGACTTGCTGAGTAGGAATTAAAATCATCTGCTGCGAGAAAGGGTGAGGGCGAGGGTGTAAAGGAGAGCAGTGAAGATCAAATATGATGCGGGATGGTAAGAGGCCCAAATAGGGATATGTTAAAGCATTACTATGGAATGCTGAGGGCCCAGCTGATACTGATGACTCCAAACTGGTTTTTTTGCTGATCTATTGTGTAATTTTGTTGTGTCTAACTGTGCTCAGCAGCATGCATATAGTAATACCCTGTGGGGCTCCTGGGCAGTGCCTTCATGTCTCCCATTTCTTTGATTATAGGAAACAGCCTTCATGCAGTCTTCATGACCTTCCCTGAGTTCCAATGGGCAGATTCAAGCAGTTGTTCATTAGGGAAGGGAAAGAATGGGAAGGCAAGGAGAAACAGTCAAGAGCAATGGGAGCAAGGTCCTGTTTCCCCATCAGTGGAGACACACAGTACCTCTGAGCTTATTTTGCAGATATTGAAAACCCCTCCAGGTAGGAGAAGTTAATGATTCATGATGCTATGCTGCCACAAGCATGTGAAACCCCAGACTAGTTGGACCTGAAGGTTGAAGATGTGGACTCCTACTTACCACCTCATTCTTCTGAAGAATGTTCACATGGGCTTCCCTGGTGCTCTAGTGGTTAAGAATCCGCCTGCCAACTCAAGGGACATGGGTTCCATCCCTGATCCTGAAAGATCGCACATGCCACAGAGCAGCTAAGCCCCTACTCCACAGCTACTGAGTCCACCTACCTAGAGCCTATGCCCTGCAACGGGAGGGGCAGCCGCAATAGGAAGACTGCCCTCTGCAACTAGATGGTAGTCCCTGCTCACTGCAACTAGAGAAGGCCCACAGGGAGACTGAAGACCAAGCATAGCCGGATATCAATACATTACAAAAGCACCCACGAGCTGATCACACCCTGTTTGAACAATTACTATAAAACTTGGCACTATTTCCCCCAAACATATGGTTTTGAGGGCATGAGCCTGCTCTGTCCCCCTTTGCCTCGGGAGGCAATAGATTTATCCTTTTCTACTTCACCCAAAGGCCCGTCGCAGCACTGTTTATAATAGCCAGGACATGGAAGCAGCCTAGATGTCCATCAGCAGATGAATGGATAAGAAAGCAGTGGTACATATACACAATGGAGTATTACTCAGCCATTAAAAAGAATGCATTTGAATCAGTTCTAATGAGGTGGATGAAACTGGAGCCTGTTATACAGAGTGAGGTAAGCCAGAAAGAAAAACACCAATACAGTATACTAACACATATATATGGAATATAGAAAGATGGTAACAATAACCCTGTATGCGAGACAGCAAAGAAACACAGATGTATAGAACAGTCTTTTCAGCTCTGTGGGAAGGGGAGAGGGTGGGATGATTTGGGAGAATGGCATTGAGATATGTATAATATCATATATGAAATGAATCAACGGTCCAGGTTCTATGCATGATACTGGATGCTTGGGGCTGGTGCACTGGGATGACCCAGAGGGATGGTGTTGGGAGGGAGGAAGGAGGGAGTTTCAGGATGGGGAACACGTGTATACCTGTGGCAGATTCATGTTGATGTATGGGAAAACCAATACAATATTGTAAAATAATCAACCTCCAATTAAAATAAATAAATTTATATTAAAAAAGCTATGATTTTACCAGTAGTCATGTATGGATGTGAGAGTTGGACCATAAAGAAGGCTGAGCACCAAAGAATTGATGCTTTTGAACTGTGGTGTTGGAGAGGACTCTTGACAGTCCCTTGAAAGAAGATCCAACCAGTCCATCCTAAAGGAAATCAGTCCTGAATTTTCATTGGAAAGACTGATCCTGAAGCTGAAATTCCAATACTTTGGCCACGTGATGCAAAGAACTGACTCATTGGAAAAGACCCTGATGCTGGGAAAGATTCAAAGTGGGAGGAGAAGGGGACAACAAAGGATGAGATGGTTGGATAGCATTACCGACTTGATGGACTTGGGTTTGGGTGGATTCTGGGAGTTGATGATAGACAGGGAGGCCTGGCATGCTCACAGTTTTTGGGGTTGCAAAGAGTTGGACACGACTGAGCGACTGAACTGAACTGAACTTCACCCAAAACTCTGTCTCTGAGATTTGATTTGGCACTGGTGTACAGAGAAGCTGAGCTTTCAGCGTCGATAGGGGCATATGATGGTGGGATAGTGGTCAGTGGGACGTGTGAAGAGAGTAGGCAGACTGAAGGAAAGTGACGAGATGAGGGTAGGGGTAGAGTCTACAGGCCATACTGGTGATAGACAGGGAGGCCTTGCATGCTCACAGTTTTTGGGGTTACAAAGAATTGGACACGAATGAGTGACTGAACTGAACTGAACTTCACCCAAAACTATGTCTCTGAGATTTGATTTGGCACCGGTGTACAGAGAAGCTGAGCTTTCAGCATCGAAAGGGGCATATGATGGTGGGATAGTGGTCAGCGGGACGTGTGAAGAGAGTAGGCAGACTGAAGGAAAGTGACGAGATGAGGGTAGGGGTAGAGTCTACAGGCCATAGGTAGGATGGAGAAGAAACAAAGCAGGAGAAAGGATGGACGGCAGCCTGGGTAGAAAGAGAGGCTAGAGGTGGGTGAAGTCTGAGAACACCAGCAGATTTATGATTGGAATGGTAAGAAAATGTGGAGGACAGGAGGGAGCCGCTGGGGGTGAGAAATAGTGAGTAAGGTATTAGAGGAGGAACTGTGGAGAGGATAGCAGTGTTCGGGGTGTGACACAGTCCTCATGTGCCCATCTCATCCAAACAGTCAGACTGCATGAAGGGGAAAGAAGGAACTCTGCTTCCATCCATCACGTGCCTTGGTTCTCTGTTAGGCTGACTTCTGGGAAGGACAACGCCACCCCCCCGCAGCCTCCCAATCACACAAACATACCCACCTTGCAAAGTTTTCCTTGTTTCAAGCCTACTTCCTGCTCTTGCCTCCTACCCTAAAGTTAACAAGACTCTGCTGACACATCTCATTTAATGTTAAACCGAGCACTATAATTAGATTCTTTTTTTTTTAATTACTGTTTCCTTAGTGCCAATGACAAGATGTAACACACAATAAAGTCATGGAATGAATGAAGATAAAGTTCAGATAAAGAAACCAGTGCTGAGAGGACTTAACACTGGCCCTAGAAGCAGGAGTGGGCTGGGTATAGGGGGCCAGTGCTGAGAAGCTGTCTGTTGATTGGTAAAGCCTGCCTCAGTGGAGCAGTGGATTCATAGGGATTTAATTTGAGATTCTGAGGGAGACTGGTAGGGACTGAATCATCAGCATGGAGTAGATGAGTGTAGGGTTTAGTGGTAAGAGGTTTTGGAAGGAGGAAGAGTAATGAGAAGTTGAAACCAGCCCTCCTGTTATTTTTAAACTTTAAACAAGTTAGTGCATGTAATCCTAACCACCACTCCAAATTAGGAAAAATCAAATCATTGTCTGAAGCCACACATGAATAAAATCATGAAACAAAACTTCACCCACCCAGAGATGAGCCCTTTCCAGAATTCAGAATCCCAGACTGACAATACATTTAGTCCACTGGCAAAATTCTCACTTACAAGGTTTCCTTTTAACTTTTTCCCATGTCTTCCTCATCTTTCTGAATATCACCAGCTTGCAGTTAATAACCGACATCACAGTGGATTCATTCAGCCATTCACTCATTTATTTGAAACATTCACCAAACTGTTACTCAGTAGGTACTAAGGGCTACCAAGGGCTCTATGCTAGGTGCTGGGGATTTAGCAATGAGCAAGAGGGACAGGATGCTTGTCCATTTATAAATATGCTTAGTACTTCTGTGAGTCTTTCTACTAATTTCTCTGAAGATTTAACCAGGCTTATTAAACATTCTGCCTGAAAGATTCCTTTAAGAATCTTTTTTACATAATTATTTACCTAAGACCTACATTCCAGTCTCCTGCTAGGGAAATTGACTTAGCTTTTACTGGATAAACACAAATATTGTTTTGAATAAAAGCAGTGGAAGGACTTCTAAAGCTAAATATCTCCCAAGGAGTCTCTGCTTTTAGTTTCTGGTGAGCATGTGGATCTCAATAAGGGGGAAATGAAGAAGTCTCCTAATAATTTCACACTGTTGGCTCAGGACGAGTTTGTCTGGACCTGTTTCCCCAGGGGACGTTACAGCCACTTCAAATATAAAGGGCAAGGTTGAGGAGACACTAGAATGCTGGCTATGTTCAGTATCACTTCTGGGAGAGAGATGATTGTGAAAATGGATGGGGCAGAATCTGCAGAACAATGTGGCCTCCCCTCCCTCTCACCCAGAAGGTTCAGGGATGGACAAGACGAGGCCAGGCAGGGGGCTTGAGTTCAGGTTGAGATGTTGCTTCTGATGCCTTTGGCCCCAGCACATGGGGACTGTGGGGGTCTGCATATTGAGAGGAGAATAGAGGTTGGGAGTCTCCTTTAGCTGTACGTTGTGGAGGCCACTGATGGGCGACTCCAGTGCGGAAGGGTAGGAGGGAACCGGGAAGCATCAGCTTAGCCCTGGAGAGTTGGGGCCTGCCTGTCAGGTCTGAGGGATTGTCTGCCCATAGGATGGGTCATGCTGCAGGGGAGCATTGGGAATGTCAGAGATTCATTTGTTATAAACGTGAAGGGAGGGGTGGCTGAATCATCAGGTTGGGGGCTGAGAATTACCCGGTTTTTCAAAGGAGGAACACCAATTCTCTTATCATTGCTAGGCATTTTTACAGATTCAGTTCAGTTCACTTCAGCCGCTCAGTTGTGTCCGACTGTTTGCAACTCCATGACCCACAGCACTGGCAGGGGGCTTGAGTTCAGGTTGAGATGTTGCTTCTGATGCCTTTGGCCCCAGCACATGGGGACCGTGGGGGTCTGCATATTGAGAGGAGAATAGAGGTTGGGAGTCTCCTTTGGCTGTACGTGATGGAGGCCACTGATGGGCGACTCCAGTGCGGAAGGGTAGGAGGGAATCGGGAAGCATCAGCTTAGCCCTGGAGAGTTGGGGCCTGCCTGTCAGGTCTGAGGGATTGTCTGCCCATAGGATGGGTCATGCTGCAGGGAAGCATTGGGAACGTCAGAGATTCATTTGTTATAAACGCGAAGGGAGGGGCGGCTGAATCATCAGGTTGGGGGCTGAGAATTACTCGGTTTTTCAAAGAAGGAACACCAATTCTCTTATCATTGCTAGGCATTTTTACAGATTCAGTTCAGTTCACTTCAGCCACTCAGTTGTGTCCGACTGTTTGCAACTCCATGACCCACAGCATGCCAGGCCTCCCTGTCCATCACCAACTCCCAGAGCCTACTCAAACCCATGTCCATTGTGTCGGTGATGCCATCCAACCATCTCATCCTCTGTTGTTCCCTTCTTCTCCTGCCCTCAATTTTACCCAGCAGGTCTTTTCAAATGAGTCAGCTCTTCCCATCAGGTGGCCAAAGTATTGGAGTTTCAGCTTCAACATCAGTCCTTCCAAAGAACACCCAGGACTGATCTCCTTTAGAATGGACTGGTTGGATCTCCTGCAGTCCAAGGGACTCTCAAGAGTCTTCTCTAAAACCACAGTTCAAAAGCATCAATTCTTCAGTGCTCAACCTTATAGTCCAACTCTCACATCCATACATGACTACTGGAAAAACATAGGCTTGACTAGACGGACATTTGTTGGCAAAGTAATGTCTTTGCTTTTTAATATGCTGTCTAGGTTGGTCATAACTTTTCTTCCAAGGATTAAGTGTCTTTTAATTTCATGGTTGCAGTCACCATCTACAGTGATTTTGGAGCCCAAAAAAATAAAGTCAGCCACTGTTTCCACCGTTTCTCCATCTATTTGCCATTAAATGATGGGACCAGATGCCACGATCTTAGTCTGAATGTTGAGCTTTAACCAACTTTATCATTCTCCTCTTTCACTTTCATCAAGAGCCTCTTTAGTTCTCACTTTCTGCCATAAGGGTGGTGTCATCTGCATATCTGAGGTTATTGATATTTCTCCTGGAAATCTTCATTCCAGCTTGTACCTCTTCTAGCCCAGTGTTTCTCATGATGTACTCTGCATAGAAGTTAAATAAGTAGGGTGACAATATACAGCCTTGATGTACTCCTTTCCCTGTTTGGAACTAGTCTGTTGTTCTATGTCCAGTTCTAACTGTTGCTTCCTGACCTGCATATAGGTTTCTCAAGAGGCAGGTCAGGTGGTCTGGTATTCCCATCTCTTTCAGAATTTTCCATAGTTTGTGGTGACTCACACAGTCAAAGGATTTGGCGTAGTCATTAAAGCAGAAATAGATGTTCTTCTAGAAGTCTCTTGCTTTTTTGATAATAGAGTGGATGCTGGCAATTTGATCTCTGGTTCCTCTGCCTTTTCTAAAACCAGCTTGAACAGCTGGAAGTTCACGGTTCATGTACTGTTTAATCCTGGTTTGGAGAATTTTGAGCATTACTTTGCTAGTGTGTGAGATGAGTGCAATTGTGCAGTAGTTTGAGCATTACCACACAGTCAGACATGAACTGAACTGAACACAGAACTGAACTTCTGACACCAACTGCATTTTGATTGTGTTTTATATATCTCTTAAAATTTAGTTTGTTGTCCCATTGTAGTATCCGTATTCATGCTCTGTCTATAATAGTAAGGGCTAGACTTTTGTGTAGACCTTTTCCACAGATGCCTAGTAAATGATATCAATTCAAGTTTCTTGTCGAGTCTCTTAGAAACTCCTCAGACCACCTTTGCAAAACAATGCTCCCTTCAGCCTGATTCCCCAGTCCCACTTTATTTTCCTTATAGAAAACTTCATACTGGACATAAGTATTATTTTATTGTCTGTCTCCTGCACAGAATGTATGACCTGTGAGGACAGGCACTTTGTTTCATTTATTGCGTCATCCTACCCCCAGTGCCTAGGACTATGCCTGATCCAGAGTAGGAGTTGAATAGATCCACGTGACTGAAAGTGAAGAAATACCAACTGAGTATGTATATCAAAATACTGTTTAATAATTCATTGACTCTATCATTATTTAGCCGCAGGACACAGAGCAAATTGCTAACCTATAATAGGCATCAGTCTCCTATAAACTCAACAACATTGTTAAGAACAGAATCGCTGAGATCTGGTGGCATTCCATCATTCTCAGAGTAGAAAGTGAGAAAGATCATAAAGAAAAGGACTTTAAATAAGTGGATGTGTAAGGAGAAGAGAGTGCTGCAGACCTTGCTGAAGGAGCTCCTCTTGGTGAAGTTCAGTAAAATGAAAAGCATTACTGTGGAGAACTGGATGCAGAGCGCAGGGCTGCCTTCACAATCCTGCGCCTGTCTATAGTGCTCGGGGAGAGGTTCAAATTAGGCAGCGTGAGGCCACCGTAGGGACGCTGGGCCACCTGAGAAAAGGCTTCCAGGGAAGAGGAAAGGCAAGCTGAAGGGGGGGGGGGGAGAGAGAGAGAGAGAGAGAGAGAGAGTGTGTGTGTCTTCCTGTGTGGCAAGCTCCACATACTGCGAAATTTTGCCTCTGTTTCCAGCAAATAATCACTCTGTTGTGACTGTGTCAGGGCCTGATGAAGCGTGTGGCTCATATGTGAATGAAAGAAGTTTTATCCATACAAAGAACCACACTAGTTCTACATTTATTAATAATTTATGAGAAAAACCTCTGTATTCCCCAAAGCAGACTAGCTTCTTATCTATCTTGTATTGCCACAGGACTTTGCTCTTCTGATCCTAGAATACATTACTGTGTCTAGAGTTGCAAGCTCTGTGCTCTTGCCTCCTGGAGCCCACTCCAGTATCTCCCCTCCCCAGGCCTGCAAGTCTGAGAAGGGCACGGTCTTTCTGTCTGGCTTCTCTGCATTGGCCTACTACAGTATTCTTTTGTGTCTGTGTCTTTGTCTCTGCCCCACCCCCTTAATTTATGAGAAAAACCTCTGTATTCCCCAAAGCAGACTAGCTTCTTATCTATCTTGTATTGCCACAGGACTTTGCTCTTCTGATCCTAGAATACATTACTGTGTCTAGAATTGCAAGCTCTGTGCTCTTGCCTCCTGGAGCCCACTCCAGTATCTCCCCTCCCCAGGCCTGCGAGTCTGAGAAGGGCACGGTCTTTCTGTCTGCCTTCTCTGCATTGGCCTACTACAGTATCCTTTTGTGTCTGTGTCTTTGTCTCTGTCCCACCCCCTTCCCCCGATATTCATATATTTTATGTTTAATTAATAATAGGAAATGGGCCAAATTTAAGTTATTTGGAGGTTCTAGGCTGGTTCTTGGAGAAGGCAATGGCACCCTACTCCAGTACTCTTGCCTGGAAAATCCCATGGGTGGAGGAGCCTGGTAGGCTGCAGTCCATGGGGTCGCTAAGAGTTGGCCATGACTGATCGACTTCACTTTCACTTTCATGCCTTGGAAAAGGAAATGGTCACCCACTGCAGTGTTCTTGCCTGGAGAATCCTAAGGATGATGGAGCCTGGTGAGCTGCCGTCTATGGGTTTAATTAATAATAGGAAATGGGCCAAATTTATTTGGAGGTTCTAGGTTGGTTCTGGAGAAGGCAATGGCACCCTACTCCAGTACTCTTGCCTGGAAAATCCCATGGGTGGAGGAGCCTGGTAGGCTGCAGTCCATGGGGTCGCTAAGAGTTGGCCATGACTGATCGACTTCACTTTCACTTTCATGCCTTGGAAAAGGAAATGGCCACCCACTGCAGTGTTCTTGCCTGGAGAATCCTAAGGATGATGGAGCCTGGTGGGCTGCCGTCTATGGGGTCGCACAGAGTTGGACACCACTGAAGCGACTTAGCAGCAGCAGCCGCAGCATCAGGCTGGTTCTGAGTATAGAAACTGACCCCAGGCAGAGGTGTTAGGTAGGTAGAATAAGGAAAAGGAGCCCAAAATGGCAGTGGCTAAAATACGGAAGGAAAGAGCCCGCAAAAATAGAAAAGAAGGTCAGAGGACCAGAGTGAGGACCTCAGGTAAAACAAACAACACTCCTGGCTGGCCCAATTTACAGAGGACAGGCTGAGCTGCCGTCTATGGGGTCGCACAGAGTTGGACACGACTGAAGCGACTTAGCAGCAGCAGCCGCAGCATCAGGCTGGTTCTGAGTATAGAAACTGACCCCAGGCGGAGGTGTTAGGTAGGTAGAATAGGGAAAAGGAGCCCAAAATGGCAGTGGCTAAAAGACGGAAGGGAAGAGCCCACAAAAATAGAAGAAAAGAAGGTCAGAGGACCAGAGTGAGGACCTCAGGTAAAACAAACAACACTCCTGGCTGGCCCAATTTACATAGGACAGGCCCAGGGAAAAATAAACACAGAGGAGCCAAAGCAAGCTCTCTCTCTCTCTCTCTCTCTCTCTCTCTCTCCTCCACGCACTGGAGCGCTCTTCTCCTCCTCCCTTGGATCAACCTCCCTTTGGATCAACGTGCCCCCACGCCTCAAAGATGGATTGTCCTGCTATCTTCTAAATAAAATAGAGCTGTAACACTGATTTGTCTAAGAGCTATAACATGGTCCATTCGAGACCTGAGAGCTATAACACAGTCTATCCAAGACCTGAGCGCTGTGACACGCCGCGGGGGCTTTAATGTCCGTCACTCTTTGTTGTGACGAGACAAAGAACCGAGGAACATACACTCGTGTGGCAGAGGTTTTGAAAATTTCCAAGTAAGACACCAAAGAAAAGACATGGCTATCTAACAAGCAAGCAGTGACACTTTCTTTTCTTTTTTCAAAACAAAAATAAACTTGGGAATTTTAGAGCGTGGTCAAAGACGCGCTCTCCTAGACGACAGTGACTGCCCGGTCTTCCAAAAAATGCGCGTGCACCCTGGCGCCCGAGCACTGGGTGAGGCCCACGTTCCTGCGGCCACGGAGCGGAGGACCAGCCCTCACGCCAAACTCGGAGTCCCGCCCTGCTCCGAGGGCGTCCTCGCTGCACGGAGGCCAGACTTTCCCCGGCGCCCTGCGGAGCCGGGCCCCCTCTGGGCTCCGAAGCAGCGGCGGCCGGGCTCCACCCAGGCTGCGAGGACGGGGAGCGGCCGCGCCCACGCAGGCGCACGGAGGCTGAGGCCGTCGGGGGCGCGCAGGGGCGGGGCCGGGAGCGCCGGGCAGGGCTGGGCCGGGCTGGCCGGACCGAGCCGCTGAGCTTCCGTTGCCTGGAGCCGCCAGCAAGCAGCTGCCGCCGCGTCCTCTGCTCACCCTTGCCGGCTCTGCACGCCCCGCCGCGCTCCCCGCAGTTCGGGTTTGGGTGAGTGAGCGCTCGCTGCGCCCGCAGAGGAGCGGGGGGGCCGGGCGGGCGCGGCCGCTGGGCGAACCGCGGTCTCCGGTTGCGGGGAGGACGGGGCGCCAGGGGGCTGTCTGGGCGCCTCGTGGAGGTGTCTGGCCCGCTGAAGCCGCGGTCTTTCTTCTGTTGCAGTCCTGTGTCGCTCACCTTCTCCTGACCTGGGCAGGCGCCATGGCACAGGTAAGGCGGTGCCCCCCCGCGCAGCGCTTGGATTCACCAGCTTTGTAAACTGCTCAGGAGTTCCAGAATTTGTTGGAAAGTCAGAAAAGTTTAAGAGTAAAAAACTGAATCTGCCTGCGGGAGATCTCCTATTCCTGTTTCCTTCCCCCTTTGCTCCCCTGCCTGGAGAAAGTCCACCGGAATCTGCTCCCTCCCGGCGCTGCAGCCCCCGGGCGCAGCCGCCGGTGACGTGGCCGGATTTTTGTGCGCTTTTTTTTCGTGAGTAAATGTGTGAAAGGGAGCCTTTCAGAAAGCCCAGAGTTGCTGAAGTTAGAACCGAAGCAAATGCAGCTCACTGGTCATGTGATGCGAACGCATTTCTTTTTTCTTTTGACTTTATTTTAATTTTCTGTAACTTTTTTGTGCTCTAATACTAGGGGTGGGCGTTGGCTTATTCTAGTAGAGTTGTAGTGGAGCTTTTTCCTATTGCTCAACCTAGCCTCACCCAAAGGAACTGATTCCACCCGGCCCCATGCCAAAAATTAAACCAAAGAGCTGCTTTTCCTAAGTAACGAACTCGTGCAACGAGTTCTAAATTGAATCTGCCTTGGGACTGTTTCAGAATTTGATTACCTAATAATATGCTTTCTTCGCTGGGCATACATTTATCAAAAGTGTAGGGAAGAGAAAGTCGTCTAAGTTATGTCGAGCTCTGTAACAGTTGACTGTGTCATACAGTCTTCAACAGTGATTAAAAAAATCGGTACTTAAGACAGCTCCACCCCGAAACTAATTTCACAGAGCTCATCGATCTAACTGGCTTGTTCGAGTCCAGAAACTTTTACTTAAGCAAGTGTTTAAACTGCTGAAACAATGCCGTCTTTCATGTATAGTTCACTTAAAAAAAGAAAATCAGATCGACTTACCAAAATTGAAAAGGGTTTTATAGTCTTCTCCAAGATAAAATGGGAGGATTAAGAGAAGTTGGTAATTTTATTAAATTTATACAGTACTTCCATTCTTGCTTCCTGTTTTGCAGTTAAGAATTACAGCAAACCAATTCTCACATTACTTCAAGTGGAAACTTTGGTTTAGATTCTTAACCGTATAAAGGATACTTTTATATGGGATTAACTTTGCTGAGAATTATTTTTCCTGTCTTGATACGCTGGTGTCGATGTAAATGATGATTTTGCAAGCATCAGAGAATAATTCTCTTTATTCTAGCTCATTCGGCCGTTTCTCTTATCTCTTTTGTAAGTTTACCTAGTGATTCCTGAAGTTTTCCAATCAATTCCTTTAATTATGTAGACTCCTTACCCAGAATAGCATAAATGAACACATTTTTTCCAAATGTGGATATTAATAATTTCAAAGAAAATTAATGTAATTACATTAACTAAAAAGAATGTAAAAGCCTTTGTATATGCAAAACCTGGGAGATTGGTGACTTGTATTATAGAATTTTGTATGTGATCTCTATTACAGTATAACCAGGACTGTTTTCTAGCCAAGTCAGTTTTTAGTTATCATAAAAGTTACAAGTAATATTAAGAAATACAGTGTTGAATTTTACAGTAACTTTGTTATTATCCTTGGAAACCATGGAGATGCAATAGTTTTTTAATATTAAGATGGGAGTTTTGTTGGCTTTGTACTTAACATTGATGGTGTGCAGAATGCGCACATTATGGAATTGCACTTTAACTGTCTGAAATTTCCTTTGGGCTCTGACGTAATTGTAGGAAAGCTGAAGCACTTCAGTGTTAGGTTTCAGGCAGTTTCCATGGTAGTTCCGTCTGTTGATGTGTGGTGTGGGAACCAAAGGCCTCCACAGTGTGGCCATCTGTAGAGTAATGGAATCATGCCTGGCTTGAAGAGGTGCACATTCTGGCAATTTAAAACGTATTGTTAAATGTGAGTCTCTCTTTTACTGAAAAATGAAAATGCATCCTCCCACAGTAAGTAATGCTTCACGTTTATGAACTAAATCTTCCATACCATTGGTTGTCTCTTTTCACTTAATATTGAGACCACCCTGCAGATAACAGCAGATACACAGGAATCAGTTATCAACGTACATAGATGAATGTCATGACTGTTTTATTAAGAAAAACAGTATTGATAGATCTTTGACAGATAGTATTGATGAGTCTTTCACAGATACCCTGGAGTTTCTTTTTTTATGTAAACAAGTACTAGGGATATTTTATACTCTTGTGCATATTTATATTAATAACATTAATACAATTCAAATCAGTGCCCCTTTTTAGTTAAATTTTACTCTAAATGATGTCAGTGTAGGGGGACAAAGCTATAGCAAATGTTGGAAACTACTTAAAAAGTGCCATGATGTATACACAGTGGAATACTACTCAGCCATGAAAAGGAACACATTTGAGTCAGTTCTAATGAGGAGGATGAACCTAGAGCTTATTATACAGAGTGAAGTAAGTCAGAAAGAGAAAGATAAATATTGCATGCTAATGCATATATATGGAATCTGGAAAAATGGCTGATGAGTATATTTGCAGAGCAGCCGTGGAGACGAAGACATAGAGAATAGAGCTGTGGACACAGGGAGAGAGGAGGGGAGGGTGAGATGTGTGGAGAGGGTCATGGAAGCTTACATTACCGTGTGTAAAATAGGCAGCCAGTGGAAATTGCTATCAACCTAGAGGGTGAGCGATACAGAGCATATGTATACCTACGGCTGATTCATGTTGAGGTTTGACAGAAAACAACAAAAAGCAATTATCCTTCAATTAAAAAATAAATAAAAATTTTAAACAGTGACATGATGTTAGATAAATGCGTGTGGAGTTAGAGGCATTTGTGGGGCAGCTACTACTTGAGCTCTGACCTCTTTCTGGTCCTAATCCTTGTCCGTTAGTTTTGAAATATGTGAGATTCAGCCATTTAACTGTTATGGGAGAGAAGTGGTCTAACCTGAAGCTTCGCAGTTTTTCTCAAAGAGAGCACACTGGTTAACTGTAAACTACTCGTGACATACAAGAAGAATATAAATTACAAATGTGCCTGTGTGTAAACAATACCTGGGTAATATTTACTTTTTATTCTTTATATTTGAAACTATTCATTTGGATGGTTTTATTTTTATATGGTTTGAAACCACAGCATTCATGTTATTTTCACATAAAGTGCCAAATGAATAATAAATTACTATGATTATTGGATCAGTCACATAATCTACTATGTTAACTTTGGATACAAGCTAGTTGAAGATATTTACTAAGGAATAACCAAAGAGCTGTTAAAATTGCCTGAATAGTAAATATTTTTGAATCTTTTCTCACCTTTTTTCCTCTCAACAATCAACTTCTGATTATAAAAGTGTATTTTTCATTATGTTTTAGGGTCATCTTTTTAATCTGATATGCCATATTTTGGGTTGGATTTCTTAAATAGAGTCCTGACCTGTTTCTCTCCTCTGGCTTTAGTTGCTTACACAGGTTTTTTTAAATCTCAGTATTTATCTAGAACCAAATTACATCATAGATAGTCTAATTTATTTAAGTACTTAAAAGTACATTGTGTACTTCTGTGTTCTTTGGTTTGGAAAATCAAGAGTTGGCTCTATTTCATAGACAAATGATCCATATAATACATTTTAATTCCACTTAAGGTTTTTATGTCATTTAGTTATCTTTTAAGATAATGAAACTTTAAAAAGTGAGATTTTTGACTGCTAAACTTAGTTTTATTTATAGTGTTGTTTACAAAGAGTTAATATCTTCAGGGCATTAGGAATGTCATGAAGCAAAAGGAGGCTGCATAATTTTTGGCTAGAAGCTTCATGAGCATCATAGTTATCAGCCTGATTCCATGTTTAAACTCTCCAAGATTTAAATAAGAAATTGTTTTGGTTTGCTTGACATCTTTGCTCAGTGATAGTTGAGAAAGGTCCTGTGCAGAGCAAGCAGTATCAATGGACATGTTGAAATGACCTTCATTCCAGAGGAGTTGGCTGGATTTTGAGTGCCTTTTTTCATGCCGTTCACTTTAAGGTCAAATCTCTCTGTAGTTACTGCCTTGGTGGTTCTTAGGTTAGTTTACCTTTTACCCATAGCCTCTGATGCTTTGGGTTAGTCTCTATCAGTTCCTAATTCCTTCATTTTGGATGCTGAGAAAGAACTTGATCACAAGCTGTTTGACAGCTTTGCAAGCCACTAAGCAATTCATTTTTGTTGTTCAGTTGCTGAGTTATGGCCGACTCTTTGTGACCCTATGGATTGCAGCATGCCAGGGCTCCTTGTCCTTCACTATTTACTGGAGTTTGGTCAAACTCATGTCCATTGAGTTGGTGATGCCATCCAACCATCTCATCCTCTGTCGTCCCCTTCTCCTGCCCTCAACCTTTCCCAGCATCAAGGTCTTTTCCAGTTGAGTCAGCTCTTCACATCAGGTGGCCCAAGTATTGGAGCTTCAGCTTCTGTATCAGTCCTTCCAATGAATATTCAGAGTTGATCTCCTTTAGGATGGACTAGTTTGATCTTGCAGTCCAAGGAACTCTCAAGAGTCTTCTGCAGCACCTCATTTCAAAAGCAGCACTTCTTCAGCTCTCAGCCTTCTTTATGGTCCAACTCTTACATCTATACATGAGCACTGGAAAAACCATAGCTTGACTATACCGACCTTTGTTGGCAAAGCAATTTGTTGTTCAGTAAACCTAATTCTCTTATCTTGAGCTAGTGTCCATTTGACACAGGTGCAAGTTAGAGATCTAGTTCTGAAATAAAATTTATTCATATAACCTATATACTATTCTAAAACTTAACAAATATATCAGTTGATTTTTTTTTTTTAAACAAAAATCAGTGCTCCTAACACCTTTGCTTTGTGTTTTATGGACACGTCTATTGGTTTGTAGAATATGTAAATCTGTAAGCAGTTGATTATTTGAAAGGAGTGCTTATTCCAGTCGGTGTTGTTTTCTTTGGACTCCAGTTCCTAACTGTTCTCTTTACTTTGCTATTCATGCATATATTTGTGAACGTTTGAAGCTTTTGAATTCCTCCTCTGTGCCAGTATTCTTAGAGGCGGGATATAAAAAGGAGAATGGAACTGAGATTTATTGATACAAACTTGCCATTGTCCTTTGTGTTTGGTGCTTACTGTACAGTTTTAGAAATAAGTATTACTGTTTCCGTTTCACAGAAGAGGAAGTGGAGGCTCCTTAGCTGATGTTAGTCATAGGGGACAGAAGAGGAAAGGCATGATACCTTGAGGCAGTAAGAGCAAAAACTCATGCTCAGGGCTGTAGAGGAGATTGGGAGGCAGGGCCCAGTGCTTCAGGCAGTCTGGTTCTGCTGGACTGAAGTGGCAGGCAGGTGGGGTGATGGAGCCTGCCTTGGGAAAGGGTGCTGGAGAGGTTGTCCAGGAACCAGAGTTAACACGGGCCATTCTGTGGGGACTAGGGGGCTACTGTATCGTCAGAGGCTGGGCTGTGCCACGGTCAGGTTTGCAATAAGGAAGCTGGCCCCAGGGTCATGCCCGGATGGTGGTGTGGGAGTTGAGGAGGGGAAGGGGAGGCTGGACGGCTACTTGGGAATCTGTTGCCGTAACCACTGTGAAATTTTAACGTCTTAACCTAGGCAGTAGCTGGGACTTTGGGTAGGAAGGGACTGTAGGAGAGAGTGGGCAAATCGGATGCATGAATGAATGGGGGTTAGTGCAGGGCCACCACCCAAGATGAGTGGCTTGCTTGATGAAGTGGTAGATTGTGTTTTTATTTGAGAAAGGAATGCAGGTTTGAGGTGAGAGAAAAACAGTTGGTAGATTTGTTGACCTTGAGTTCCTTATAAAACATTTAGGTTGTGTAGCGGGTGTATATGATTTTACCCCCTTTCATCTCTATAGGTCATCCGTTTGTTTATGTACCAGGGCTTTCCTGGTAGCTCAGCTGGTAAAGAATCTGCCTGCAGTGCAGGAGACCCTGGTTCGATTCTTGAGTCAGGAAGACCCGCTGGAGTACGGACAGGCAACCCACTCCAGTATTTTGGGGCTTCCCTTGTGGCTCAGCTGGTAGAGAATCTCTCCTGCAATGTGGGAGACCTGGGTTCCGTCCCTGGGTTGGGAAGATCCCCTGGAGAAGAGAAAAACTACCCACTCAGTATTCTGGCCTGGAGAATTCCATGGACTATAATCTTTCGTCTCTATAGGTCATCCCTGTTATGTATTATTTATCTCTTCTTCCAACTAAAGATTTGAAGCTTATTTTCTACCTCTGTGTAGGGCCAGCCATGTTCATTCTGTCTCTTGTTTCAGTGCAAAAGGAAGTTGTGAATCCATGTACACTCTTCTCTAATATGAGAAATCTATAAACTTGATTATTTCTGAGGCTTTGGTGAGAATGAATTGGTTAATAAAATAGGTATTCATGTGCTGTGTGCAAAATGGCTCATTGAACAACTAGATATAATAGCCCCTTCATCAGAGGTTAATGAATTTGCCCACTTAACTGATTCAAAAGTATCACCATTATTCATAGACAGTTAAACTTTCCATTTTATTAGTATTTGCCTAGGGAAGGCATTCTTATAATTAGCAAGGTGGTAGCCATAGGTGCATTAAAGAAATACAACAGAAGTCTAACTTACATTGACAAAATCTTTATTAAGTTACTAAACCTTTTCTTCTACTGTGTGTGCATGTGGGCCCAGTTGCTTCAATCGTGCCTGACTTTTGGCAGTCCCATGGACTGTAGCCCGCCAGCTCTTCTGTCCATGGGATTATCCAGGCAAGAATACTGGGGGGGTTGTCATGCCCGCCTCAGGGATCTTCCCAACCCAGGTATCAAACCTGCATCTCCTCCATTGCAGGCGAGTTCTTTACCGCTGAGTGTAAACTACTTTATAGAGAGGCTTTTTTTACTTACACCTGACATTCAAAGGTCAAAGTTAGTTGAATAACTAGACAAAATGTAAGGAACCAAAAAGGAGCATGAAAAGGAAAGGAAGCTACGTGAAACTTAACAATAGCGATAGTTTGAATTTGAGACTTTGAATTGTAGTTTTTACCTGTTTTGATGGCCTTGCGCAATGGCGAAGGTAAGATATCTTGTTTGTGAGCCCTCGTGATAGGTGTTTGTCCTGTGTCTCTCACTATTCTTGGAGATTCTGCCTTTTTTTTTTTCTGATAGTAATTTACTTTGTGTCTCAAATCATGCTGCCGTGGCTTTTTCCTCTTTTCTTGCTTATCTCATTTCTTTTCCAGTACAGTAATTTTCAATTTTTTTTTTCCTCTGCTGATCTCTGAGTCCCATTATCACAGGAAACATTAATGGGCCTGTACTTTGTCTGTTAGATGAGACCTAAGCTGTTCTGACTCGAGAGGAAAGGCAGGATTGCCCTTGGCCTTCCCGCCTTGCCCCTTTCTTGGTGGCCTCCAGAAGGCTTTTTGCAAAACCTGAGCCTCAGAAGAACCATACTTAAAACCCACTGTACAGCTGCTCAGCTACATGGCTTTGCTTAATGATTTCTGGCTCAATTAATACTATGTGGAATGACTGGTAGGTGTTTAGGTATTGATTTCACAAAACTAGATGACAGACTTGAAGAGAGTTTAGTTCTCCTCTGTGCCTTCAGTTTAAAATGTTCCAGACCCAGCTGAATGTTTTCTCATCTTTAAATTTGAAGGGGTATTTCTGTATTATTTTCTTGTGTCTTAAATTCTAGAAAAGCAGCCCTCCACTTGTGTTTTGGTTTAATTTTATTAGTTTTGTTTTGCATACCTACTCTTTGAAGGTAAAGAACTTTTTCAATTAGAGCAAACAGAAAAGCCCACAAAATTATAGAACGTGTAGTTTTGAAGTTGAGAGCAGAGTCAATTACATGTTTTGGCCACCTATTGTCTAAGCATGTATGATAATTCCCTTGGTTATGGCACTGGTGGCAGAGAATCAGGGTAAATGAGATGAACTGAAGCAGGGAACAGTAGCTGCTTACCCTTGGAATGCATCTGGGGAAGGTGTGCGTGTAGAACTTGAGGCTAGCAGCGATGCTAGGAAGCAGGGTAAGCCCTCTATGAGTCACTCAGAGTCCCGTTGACCCAGCATAGAAGGTTTGGTGTGGGCAAGGGTGGGGATGGAGCTGGAAACGGCTGTCCAAGCAAGGGTTCTGTCTGTGTGACTCACGTCCTGTGACTCACAGCTGGCCTCTTAATGCTGCTGCGTGGCTTTGCGAGCTTTCACTATGACTGATCAAGTGGAATGTAGTAAGAGTGTTCCCCAATTTCTAGAACACTCTCAGCAGTTATTTCTTCTTCACAGTGCTAAGACATGAGGAGACACCCCTGTCTCTTTTTTCCATTCTTCGCCTCATTTTCTTCAGGATCAGGGGTCAAATGTCTCTCTTTTCTAAGGCAAACCCCTCCTGTCTCCTGTTCTTAATCTCTTCCTTATTTTTAACTTCTCTTATTACTGGCAGCTTCTTCAGAGCCTGTAAACTGGATAAAGTGTTTTTTAAAGTGTGTGTGTTTTTTTTTTTTTTTAAATATATATAAAACCCCGCCTGTTTGTAGAATGGGAGTTCACAGAGATGCTCTGCCTCTCAATTCAGTCATCGGTGTCCTTCGGCCAGACTTTCACCACCATCAGAGACCTCCTGGTTGCCAGGCCCAGTGGATCCTTTCCCACCTTTTCTCTCACGTGGCTCATGCCCTGTGTGCGCACTGCCTTTTCTTCCTTTCCTTGCTTTGGCTTCTGTTCCATCACCTTTGGATTTTATCGTTTCGCCTTTGGGAGGCTGAATAGCATCCTAGTCAAGAGCCTACAGTCCCGTGGCCTGTGTTCTGTCCGACTCTGCTGCTTGTTTGCTTGCCGGTCACTTGAGTGACCTGCCAAACCCTTCTAAGCCAGCGTGTTTCTTCATATCTGAAGTGGGGTTTCACTGAGAGGACCCTGTGAAGCTCTGAGCTCATTGCCGCTCTCGCTGATATTATCTGCTCTTCTGATTGTCGGTGATTTTCCCTTCTCCTCTGGCTCTTCTTTCCATTCCATTAGTATTGTCTTTGGTGACAGGCGCCACGCACAGCTCCAGTTACTGCTGAAGGGCCCCAGCAACTGACAAGCCTGCTGTTGGTTCAGTTTGTGGAGAAAGGCAGAACCAGCCATCCTCTTCCCTTTCCAAAAAGCAAGTCATCCTGAATGGCTTCCTTCTGCCTTGGCCCCGGCCCAGCTGCCCTTGCCTTTCCATTTCTCCTGCTCCTGACTTCAATCAGGTCTGTTTTAAGCTTCTTCTGTTTATTCGTTTTTAAGGCAGTCCTTCTGTCTCCACTCTTGCACAGTTCTGTCCTGCTCTCCCCGCTGCTGCCCTGCGGAGTCAACTTTGTTCTTCTTTGGTTGCGGCAATGCCCTCCAGGGGCTTCCCTCTCGGACCAGGGAAGTCTGGCTTTGTAGCTTCCAGCCTTCCTTTCCCTTCTGTGGTGACGACCTTTCCCTTCTTTGTGTTTCTCTCCAGTCTTCCTGCTTGTTCCAGGCTGTTGAAATGCTTAAGCCCTTGTCCAAAGTGCCACGTTGGTTCCTTCTTTCACATCTGTATGCCCCTTGAAATACCTGCCTGCCCTTTGATGTTTTCCTGAGCCTGCCTGGCAAAATCACAGACGCTGGGGGGAAGTTTCTCTTTCTTTCTTTTATTTTTGACACATTTCAAACTTTTAATTTTATATTGGGATATAGCCAATTAAGAATGTTGTGATAATTTCAGGTGAACAGTGAAGGGGCTCAGCCATACATATACATGTATCTATTCTCCCCCAAATTCCCCTCCCATCCAGGCTGCCACAAAAAATTGTGTTATATAGTTGGTTGATCCGTTTTAAAATAGCAACGTACACACATCTATCCCAAACTCCTTAGCTGTCCCTTGCTATGGGGAAGGTTTTCTGATTTCTTTTCTTCCCATTTTTCCCATCTTAGTCCCTCCTTTGTGTGCTCACATCACTCTGATGGAACTTCTGTGTGAATATACTCTATTATACTTGATTATTTACATGTCCGTCATTTTCTCTTAGGAGATCATGACTTTTTCCTAGTGACGAGTGGCATGAGGAAGCCATTCAGAAAATGGTTTTGAATGAATAAATAAGCAGACAAGTGAAATAAGTCATTCAAGTTCTCACACTGAGAAAAACCCATGGTATTTATTCATTTTTGTGATGATATTGATGGTATCTTTCTCCCCGATTTGAAGTGGTCTTACTAAACAGAAATTGCAGTTGGACTTGAGAGAAATAATTTTCCCAACCTGTACTAATTTTGAAGGGCTGTTTCCTCAGATCTTACCAGTTTTTCTCCCAACCTAATGTTCTTGTTTTAATTACGTTGAACCATTTGAAGCTTCCGGTTTCCAGCCATTTCAGTTGCTGCCTGTGCTTACGACTGACTGCCTGTAGATTGGTGCCGGGGTCCAGCCCCGGTGGATCCAGGGAATTTGAAGCGGGGACGCCGTTGGCGAGGAAAAAAACTCATTTATTTATTAATATAAGATTAGATTAGGAAGAAATAGTGTAGTAGGAAAATTAAGTGGAAAAAAGAAGGCTGAATAACTTGGTTTATGTGGAAAGCCAATAAAGTTCCAGACAAGGAGCTTGCACCATCTACGTTAGGCCACCAGCGTCCCTTTGAATATCAGAGAGTGCCCCGCCCTGGGCTCTCTCTCTTACGGATCTTAGCAGCCGGGACAAGTAAGTAGACATGGCCCGCCTCCATGCCCCAGATGGGAATTCAGCCTGAAATTAGAGAAAATAAGAGACACGGGGGAAACCAGTCCTTCCAATGACTGGCCCCACCTCTATTGTCTAGAAAGGCCTTTTATACCTTTTTAGATTGTACATAGAGATCAAGGGTAATACAAAATTATGCAGCATTAGCAGCCCCAAAAACCAGGCTTTCTTTTTGCACACCCTCCCGTATACAAAAGGTCTCAGGTGGTTTACATTATCTTCTGGCCAAGAGGCCTGTTAATATTTTTATGGTTCTCTTCCTGGGTAATTGTCTATCAACCAGAAAACTCCTTTTCCCTAGAAGTGTTTTTTCTTTACTCTGCATCACCCTCAAAGTACTAAGTAAAGTTACATTCCTGTAGAACAAAGGTGCAGTGGGTTATAACAAAGAAAGTACTTAACTCAAAGATCTAATATTGCTAATACCAGGTCTACTACCTGTTTTTCGATATACCAACTATATAAGATATGAAAATTTGGCAGCAAATATTGGCTCAACAAATGAAACCTTTAATCAGTCCTATTCTAATGATTTTGACTCCTCAGAAGCCCCTACATTCCTAGGATGTTTTAAGCTTCCTGTACCTCCCGGAGGCCTCAAACAATCACATGTGCAGCCTGCAGGCAGGCTAGAAAGCCATCAGAGAGGTTTTTGGATTGAAACACCCTTTCAAATGCAGAAGACTAAAGCCTTGAGTTGACTTTTTCCAGAGAATGTCAGAAGAGTAGAAAAGCAGGCAGATTCTTATTTTTGGGGGGTACATGCTCAGGAAGTGCCAGGGGGAAAACCTGAGATCTGACTCGTCCTTGCCCATCACACCTCTGCCACATGACCTTGTCATGGGTGGGATTCCTCCCGCTGGCTTCCGGCAGATTGGAGTTTCCAGTGACTGCATCATTGGCTTATAGTACTCAGAGAAACATTTTACTTACAAGCTCACTGGTTGATTATAAAAGGATACAACTCAGGAACAGCCAGATGAAGAGATACGCAGGGCAAGGTATCCAGGAAAGAAAGCATTGCATGCCATTTATGGGGTCTGAAGAGCTTGGGTACCATAGTCCTTTATGTCTCAGTGCAGAAGAGAATTCAGTGAGAGGTAAAGTGATAGATAAGTGATTTATTAGAATAGGACACTTGTAGGCTTACAAGTGGATGGGGGAGAAGTGCCATGCCAAGAATTTACTGGGCTGCAGTTTTATAATCAAAGGAAAAGTGGGGAGAGAGAGAAGACTTCTTTGTCTTCCTTCAGTAGATATCATGTTTGTGTCATCAGCTCTTCCAGGGTGGGCAGGGGAGTTTTCTCATCCCTACATGGTCAAGCCAGGTCCACAAATTATTATTTTCCACGTGTGAGAAGAGGGTAGGGGTGGGGATGAAAGTTGCTACCACCCAGTAGTCTGGGTTGGGAGATCAAACTGGGCAACATCTCTTCCCTGGGAATATATACTTTTGGCCACATCTTTACAGCACTGTTTTTCCTGTAGGTTCTCTCAAGGCTAACTCTATTTAGAGGAAAGAAGAATCTTTCTTTGAATGAGAGAAAACTGCTGTTAGAAAATTATTCTCACAGTTGTTAAAATGTAAGGAAGAATTTCAAGACTATTGCAGTAAGAGTCATCACTATTTCAGTAGAAGAGAGAGATTGGGTTCAAGTGCAAATAGAACAAAGGCAGCTGGGGATGTATAACCTTTGAGCAGACTGAGGGCGCCAGTGGGTGAGGAGTTACTGAGAGGAGACATCAAGGCCAGAGGGCTTCTTTTTGAACTGGCCTAATAGGATTAAATTAAAAGACACTCACTCCTTGGAAGGAAAGTTATGACCAACCTAGATGGCATATTCAAAAGCAGAGACGTTACTTTGCCGACTAAGGTCTGTCTAGTCAAGGCTATGGTTTTTCCTGTGGTCATGTATAGATGTGAGAGTTGGACTGTGAAGAAGGCTGAGCGCCGAAGAATTGATGCTTTTGAACTGCAGTGTTGGAGAAGACTCTTGAGATTTCCTTGGACTGCAAGGAGATCCAACCAGTCCATTCTAAAGGAGATCAGTCCTGGGTATTCTTTGGAAGGACTGATGCTGAAGCTGAAACTCCAGTACTTTGGCCCTCTCATGCGAAGAGTTGACTCACTGGAAAAGACTCTGATGCTGGGAAGGATTGGGGGAGGAGGAGAAGAGGATGACAGAGGATGAGATAGCTGGCTCACATCACAGACTTGATGGACATGAGTTTGGGTGGACTCCGGGAGTTGGTGATGGACAAGGAGGCCTGGCGTGCTGCAGTTCATGGGGTCACGAAGAGTTGGACATGACTGAGCAACTGAACTGAATAGGATTCATGCTAAAGGCAGTCCACAGATTCATTCCTCAAAGATGGAAGAGGAGGATCTTGAATAGTTACTAAGTATTGGGGGGATTCTTTGTAAACTGACTAGGCAAGATTCTTGTGCAACTAGGCTTGGCAGGCTGATGCCAGCACTTGTCAAAAAGAAGGCTCTGAGGTTTCCATCTAAAGTTTGGTCGAGGAGAGAATCTGTCTTCTGAATCTCAAGTGCTACTTCAGGAGGTGTAATGCATTCCACTGAAGAGAGGTCACAGAGCTGACCTCTGGTGCTGTGTCCCATGGAAGTTCTTCCCCAAGGATAGTGCTCTTTTTCTTGTCATCTTTTTTTGTTTGTTTCATTGGTTGGTGTTATGATATTGTTGGCAAATGTGGCAACTGGATGTTAAGGTAGAAGAGAATTTTTTTCCTTGTAGGAGATTGCGCTTCCATGCCTTCATAATAAAACACAAGTGATTATAAACCAGACAGGTATTCTCAACCTTCATTCCTTGTAACTGTTTATTTCTCACTTTTAGATGGAACCTTGCCAGGAGTTGTGAGGTACTTCAGGAACATTTATTGATAAAAATAAATCCTGGGAGCCTCCTTTTATCACAAGATAAAAATTTATGGCTCAGGATTAGTAAAGCCTTTGGATTCTAAAGAGCTAATGATATTATAAACATTTTTTAAAATATTAAAATACTTGGATGATTAAAAGTACTATATATGATAAAATAGGAAATGTTATAAATAGAATATTCTGATAATTCTAATATATCTTTATACAACTCTAAATTCAGAAATTTGTATTCTTCAGGCACATGAGCAACTGAGTATCTTTTCAGGTTTTGCCAAATCTTCAATCCCTAAGAGTCAGGACTAGATGTATTAAAAGCATCGCTTAGAGTTGAATGCTTAGGGTAAGGCTTCAAATTCTAATACAAGCTGAGCATGCATGCAGATCAAAGTGATGAGAGACTGAATGGGAAACAAGCCTGTAAGGAAGCGCCCTCCGTGAACCAGGACATGCTGGTGGGGCTTGCTCACTGGGGCGGTGCCTGCAGCCGGGACACCAGCCTTCCAACTCCTGGGAGTGCAGGTGGGCCCGGAGAGCGCGTGCGCTCAATCCGTGCACTGCTGATCCACGTTGTAATGGTGTATTTCCCATTTCAAATGAAGCTATGTATCTTACTAAATTAATGTAAAGTCTGAACATGATACAGAGGAAATGTATGCTGTTTGTGGTCTTAGTCATGCCATTAATAATAAAAAGTGTTCCCGAGCCAGGTTCTCAGAGGCACCGTGACTGAGTTCCCTGGATTCGATGAGCGGGCCGATGCAGAAACTCTCCGGAAGGCCATGAAAGGCCTGGGTAAATTCAGCCTTCTTTTTGTTCTAAAAAAAATGTGACACTTGTTTTTCTGAACAAAAGGTCTTATTTTACAGTAAGACTAATTTTAGAACATTTTGAGCTGAATGTATAGAAGGAATAGATAATTAAGATAACAAAAATAATGACTAACCATCAATATTCAGTCTGTAGAACTGGACAGGAGTTAAATTCAGCCTCTTTATTTATTTAGCTTTTCAGCTTTACCTGCACAGTAGCTGATTGAGTAGACAAGCAAACATATCTGAGGGTGATGAGATGTGTAGCCTTTTGCTCTCAGTGTCCGATCAGATATCTGGTTCTGTAAGTGTCTTACATCCCACTGTCTTCTCTTTTGCTGTTTTTTTTTTTGCCCTTTTGGAAACCTCTCACCATGGGAATTCCCACAGATAACTGCTCCTCTCGTCCTCAGGCTCCTCCTACACTAATGTCCATGTGAACGGCTCCATCTTTCTCAGTCTTGCTGCTCTGACCCCAGCGCCCTGCGTTCTGACGTCTCATGAGGCCTCCTGCTGTAGCAGGGTCAGGTGCAGGCCTTCTGGCCTTGCACGGCCTTCCCTGGCGTTCCAGCCCACTTTCTCTGCCAGCACACACCACCGCCTGGTGTATCCCCTGATCCAGCTTCTGTCCAGTGATGAGGAAAGACCTACATCTTCCTACTGCTGAGCTTTCCCTGAATTATAAAAGCCAGTTTCCCTTCTTTATATCACTGTCAAAAGCCTGTCAAAATCTTTTCATCCTTTAAGACTCTTTTGGGTGGGATTTATCTTTTCCAAGAAGCTTTTCCCAAAACTGTCTTCCACTACTTATCAGCTTAGAGAACCTCCTCTGAACCCCTGTGTAACACCTGGACCTCTCCTAAGGTCCTTGTCACATTCTACCTTAGCTTGCGATTATTTGTACTTTTTTTCCCCTACGTTCTTTGTAACTTGAAACCAGGGTCTGTATCTTTTCTCCTTTCTCAATATCCTGTAACTCCCAACACATTGTGCCTTGTGAAGAAGTGTTATTTGAATAACTTTTGTTTCAAGAAAAAAATAGGTGCATTAGTTTTTAAAAAGAAGAATTTTTGCATCTACTTTATCATGTTTAGGGGTAGTATGCATTGTTGGGAATAGTAGCATTTTCATATTGTAAATTTTGCATTTTAATAAATGGTTTAATAAGATATTTTTTATGAGGCAAGGGATTGAAGTGACTGGGGATCTGGTTGCAAAGGTTTTTGAGAGAGGGGGCACAGGGGCCAAGGTGTAATGGTTCAACTGTAATTGCAGGCACGGATGAGGAGAGCATCCTGACTCTGTTGACATCCCGCAGTAATGCTCAGCGCCAGGAGATTGCTGTGGCTTTTAAAACTCTGTTTGGCAGGGTAAGACTGTACTTCATCCCAAGGTCGAACTGTGAGAGCAGCTTTATCTTTTAAGACTGGTTTGAAAATCTACTGATATTCTTTTGTAAATATCATTTATTTTATGATCCTGACATCCTGTTCCCTCTTTTCTCTTGTCTAGTTTCTAGTTATGAGCTGTTGGTTAAGATGCTCACCCAGCTTACTTTCATGTGATTGATTTTCCTTGCTTGACACCATAAGTCGCCGAAATTCTCATGGTGCTAACAGCTCTCTTCCCGTTTCTGTTTCAAAGTCAGGATTGCTGTATCGTCTCCCAGGTGTAAACCTGTATTGCAGCCTGTTTTGTTATGACGCAGTCACAGTCTGGTTCCATTGGAGTGATGTTTTAATAAATGAATTTTAATTCATTGGTTTAAATGTTCTTACTTGATTAACAACTCCAAACTAAATTTGTTACTGAGTGAATTAGTACAGACATGAAAAGCTGAATGTACTTTTGTTATTCTGACAATTTTTGTTCATTATTTCGAGAAACAAGTGCAAAGGGGAAAAAAAGAAAGTATTTTAAACACAAGTTCTGTTTACCTGTGTCCTGAAACTGAAATGGATGCGAAGTACTGCTTTTATCTTTGAAATTACAGACAAGGTCCCCCTAATAGCAACTGTCCTGCAGTAGTCAGGGGCATAGTAATGGACATAATCTGTTATGTCCTGAAATACATAATCTGTTATGTTTTAGAACATATTCTGTATTAGAACATAGTATGTTTGGTATTATAGTATTATTAGATATGGAGAGAAGAGAAAACATTGTTTTGTTTAGATTCAACAGGCCAAATTTTGTTCCTTGTAAAAATGCATTTATGATTTTTAGTGGGGGTTATTTTTTTGCAATAGATATGATTCTCAGAACAGTATTAAAAAAATATTTTTAGCTTAGTTTAAAAATAGTTTTTAAAATCTCTGAAAGTAAGAAAAACATCTTAAAAACAAATACCTTGACACATTAGTGTCTTTGCTTTGCTCACACGGCAGATCAGATGTCAAAAGTACATCATGCAAAGCTATAGGGTATTGTTTATCTCATGCATCTTACTTGGAGATAGCAATGTAAAGAATTCATTAGTGCAAAGGGCTGTTGTTCATGTTTAAGAAGAATCTCCTTAAAGTTTCTGCCTGGTTCACACTTCATATTTTCTGTGTCCTAGGACCTTCTGGATGACCTGAAATCAGAACTGACTGGAAAATTTGAAAAATTAATCGTGGCTCTGATGAAACCCTCTCGGCTTTATGATGCCTATGAACTGAAGCATGCTCTTAAGGTAAAAAGATGAGTGCAAGGAACATTCTTGTCATGAACAATATTATTTTGTGTTGGTAATTACTTGATGGTGTTTTTTATATTAAAACAAGCTGATTTCACTGAGGGTTTCTTGAAGGACAGAATTGTAGGAGGCAATAAGAAAAGGAGGGAGAGAAATGACATGTATGTTATTTAACCCTTTTGGATAGTTAACTCAATAATAGGGTTTTTTTTTTTAATTTTTAATATATTTCACAGACTTTTATGTTTTATTTCCTGCTTGTTTCCTAATTTTGAGATATATTTTCAAAATGTTACAGATTAGTTATTCAGTGCTTTAGTTTGGAAAGTTACCTGATTAGGAAACAATATTGTCAGTAGTTTTAGCTTAAAAGGTGAAGTTTTGAAGCGGAGAGAACTTTGGGACTTTGTTTTTAGTACCCTTTTGTACTTTTCTGTACTTCTGAATACTAAAATAAAGCAGCTGGTAAGCTTGAAATAATTTCATTGTAGCAAGTAACTTAAATGTATATTCCCTTGCCTCCTGTTTGGAATGTTGTATAAAATATGGCTACATTGAATCATTTGTTTAGGTTTACGGGAGTGGAAGTAACTCAGCCCTTAGCGCCTAGGTTTTGCTGAGCAAACTGAAATTAACAACTAGATCATCAGGTAGCTCAGGTGGAGGGAAGAGAGGGCTTGTCAAGTTAGAACCTTTCTATGCTGCTTCATTTTCTTACAGTGATTCTCTGGAATAAAGAAAATCTTTTTTCAGCCTTCGGAAATGTTAGTAGTAGCTACAATTTTGCCAGAGCATAAACCTAGTTTTTTTCAGTGTTTCATTTTTGGTAAAGAAACAGAAATATAAAGAAATCAAGTCTTCAGTATCTTATCTTTTAAAATTAGTTCAGCTGCGTCCTTGCTTGTCTCTTCTAGTTTAGCAATGTAGTAAGACTTTTATCAGGAAGGAGAACAAAGTACAATTACTCTTCAGAACTACAGACAGCAAGTGCCAGTTGCTTTATACTGATCCAGTAACTGGTCCTAATAGCTAAGCCATGCTACATTTATTGTTACCTTCGTTATAGAATTTCCCTTTGATCCATAGAGCACTTAATTTGAGGGCAGAGCTGCTTATTGAGGTATATATGACTTAAGTATCAATGTTCATCTGTGTAAATTTACGTAAATTTTTCATTTTAATATTTTACTATTTTTATTATTTGCTGTTTCATTAAAATGTTTCATTTTAAAACTATTTAGAATTAAACTGATAAAATTACAAATTTATGTGATCTGTTATATATTATGTATACACATAACATACCATAAACATTTTTTATTAGACAAAAATGATAAAATTGTCTTTAGAAAGAAAATTAATATGAAATGTATTTCTATAACTACTAGAACCCATATACAAGAAGTGAATGTTATGTTGGATAATATTTCTGTATTTTTGCAATTTGAATAACAGCTATTCTGGGAAAATCGCTTTCTTTTTAATCTTATTAGCATGTTTTTTTTTAAATTCTATAAAAAATAAATCTCCAAACAGGGAGCTGGGACAGATGAAAAAGTCCTGACAGAAATTATTGCATCAAGGACACCTGAAGAACTGAGAGCCATAAAACGAGTTTATGAAGAAGGTAAATGTTTTGAATTATATTTCCCTTCATTTCTGCTGTCACTGTTTCTTTTCTCCAGAGTAAATGCAGTTCTTTAGAGTTCCAGGGGATAGGCCATACACAAATGGATGAGTGAATGAATGAGTAAACAGATAAGCAACAATTCAAAGTAGTTTCAGGAGGAAAAGACTGCCTTTTTTCTGTACCTGTAACTATTTTAGTATTTGTAAGAACCTTCTGATGAGGATGGAGCTTATTTTCACACAGGATTTACAGTCAGTGTAGGAATATACAGGTTGCTCTTTTACAGTAAATTTAAGATGTAAATGGTCTTTCTTCTTTAAAAACATTGCTTTATGTTAGTAGAAGTTAAAAGTTACTGAAAAGGAAGCCTCGCCCAAATCAGAGGTGATAATGTCTGAGTACATGTATGTTGCTTTAGCTAAGCACAGTCCTTGAGTACTCTCCATTTTGACTTTTCTTTTTGGTGTATTTTTTCTTGTTTTTAATAAATTTGTGTGTGTGTGTGTGTGTGTGTGTGTAAAAAAATCTTTGATTTGATCTGAAGCATATCCTGTTAATGGAACCAAAAGAAGGTAATGAAAAGTAGAAGTAGAGTTCTTTTCTCATCAGATTTTCCATAGAGAGGACTCTGCCCTCTACCTGGCTGAGGAGGATCAGACCATCCCGGCTGTCAGCTCAGCCAGCAGGCCTCCAGGCCTAGCACCTGCAGCTTGGAAAACAGGCTCCTGTCTCACCATTAGTTTGTTCATCTTAGAAATGACACCGGAACCCAGCTCATTAGAACTGTGAACTCTGTGGCAACTAAATAATGACCTTTTGAATTGCTGGATCTTTCTTTCCTGCTCCTGTTTTTATTGTTGGATAGGGCCAAGCCGCTAAAGCAAAGGGGATATATGTATCTCAGCTGCAGCTGGTCACTGTTGAATCTTACCTGGTGTAATATTCAGCTGTCTCTTTCCGGGGATGTGATGAGTGAGCCTTTGTACTGCTGGATGGCAGATGTGGTGCCCTAAGAGCATAGGAACTGTGTGTGGCCCGTCTGTTCCCTGTGCTCTTGTGACTAGCTCTGTGTCCAGCAGTGTACTGGCTGTCATGAGGGATGCAAGAGACGCTCCTGTCCTCAAGGAGTTTGCAGCCTGTTTCTGACGGGACTTAGAAAAACTTGAAGAGTTAAAGGCTGCTGCTGCTGCTAAGTCGCTTCAGTCGTGTCCGACTCTGTGCGACCCCATAGATGATGGCAGCCCATCAGGCTCCCCTAGTAAAGGTCAGAATGTGTTTAATGCAAGAATTCACTCAGGAAGAGAGGTCATTGTTGCTTTGGGTGTTGAGGGAGGCTTCACAGTGCAGTCGGACACTGAGCCAGGGTTTCTAGGCGGGATAGGCTTTGCACGGATGAAGTGGGCATTTTCAGTCCCATGCACCCTCTGAGTGCCGTGGTATGGAGACAGGGCTGAGGGACAGAGAGAACCTGACTGGTGGGGGGATATGCACGTCCACAGTGGAGATAGGCTAAATGGAACAGCTGCAGTCAGCCTCTGCTACAAGTGGTCTAGTACGGCTAGAGTAGAAGCTTGGGCATGCTTCGAAGGCACTGTAAGCTCCTGAATGGATGGCGGGGGGACAAAAGGGACAGTTGAGGGAGGGAGGAGACTTAAGAGACTGATTAGGTAGCTGTATTAGGGGAGGTAAGCTGGCCAATTGTGGCTCAACCCAGGTTGGGGGGAGGTATGAGGCAAATACATCAGAAAGAGGAGAAATATTTAAAAGCATTTGATGGTTGATTATATATGTATAGGTGTTGGAGTAAAGGAAGGAATAAAAAATTTCATCAAAGTTTTTGTATTTGAGCAGCTGATTGAAATAGACATATATCTCTTTTGTACTTCTAGAAGGAGAAGTTTCAAGCTTTTAAAGTTTGTCTGCTTTCGAATAACGAAGTATTTAAATGCCTTGGAGTAGCACCTTCAGTGGGCTCAGTGGTAAAGCATCTGCCTGCCAGTGCAGGAGATGCAAGTGTGATCCCTGGGTTGGGAAGATCCCCCAGAGAAGGAAATGGCAACCTACACCAGTATTGTTGCCTGGAGAATTCCTTGGACAGAGGAGCCTGATGCGGTATCGTCCATGAGATTGCGGGAAGACTCCATTAGCGACAGACTTTCACTTTCAGTACCTTCTGTAGCTGTTCCTTTAATAGTAGCTGGTAGAGAGGCAGGGAAAGGTGCTTCTGGACTTGTGCAAATCCTGGTTCTCCCCTTTGCTGTGGTTTTATGTTGAACAGCTGGAAATAGAGGGGGGAAAGACATATTGAAAATATCCCTGTGTTTCTCAGAAATAACTCTGTTGCAGAGGAGAAATATCTTGTTAGGGAAAGGCCATTCCCCAAAGGAAAAAAATTCAGAATATTAGAGAATGGGAGACCTTAAGAAATGAATCATGTAAAATATTTGAAAAGAAAGCAAAGCAAAAATTTGAAGTTAAGATTGATTATATTTTAGAGGCTTTCCAGCATCATCAGGTATCTACAGATGAATAACCGCATTGGTTGTTGAGTTTCTAAAAGACTCAATCATGATTTAGGTTTGAACCAGATGCTTTTGGGAGACTGTTTTCATCCAGCCTCTCACTCAAAGCATCTACCCTTCAGTCCATAGAGCACTCAGAGAAGGATAAACTATTATGCTAATCAAATATTTCTTCTTTCATGTCTCTTCCATTTGATTCATGTGGCAAGATACCCTTTTCTAGTTGACAGAAGCTGTGAATAAGGGACATTATTCTGTTGCAGAGTATGGCTCGAGCCTGGAAGATGATGTGGTGGGGGACACTTCAGGGTACTACCAGAGGATGTTGGTGGTCCTCCTGCAGGTATTGGCTAGAGACTGCTTGTGGTTTGACCAAAAATCTAAAGCTGCACTAGTCTGAAACTGGTTAAGTAAGGCACTTAAAATTCTTGTAATTATTTCTGGTACTTGCTTGATTCTGGCTGGGTGGTGCCAGTGTTTGTGTTTGAGCATATCTGACCTGAATTCTTAATAGCTAACTCCTAGTTGCTTTTTTTAAAAATACCACTATCCTCTTTTATTCATAGATTTTAAAACCAAAAGGGTTAGGTTGGTTTTGAACAGTGCTTGTGTGATAATCTAAAATATTGCAGAATTGGCAAGATCTTAATAAAAGCATATTATTCCTAAGAGAAAAAGCTCTATGTGCATAACCATCTGGTGGAACTGTTATTTTTTTTGAATGAAAATGCTCATGTCATCCAATAATATGACATATCTCTTCTAGGCTAATAGAGACCCTGACGCTAGAATTGATGAAGCACAGGTTGAACAAGATGCCAGGTAAGTGAGACTTAGATGATGACTTTATTGATATAAATGAAAAGAAAACCATGCTAATGGAAAACCATGACGTCTTATGCTACCTGCTAAGTCACTTCAGTCGTGTCCGACTCTGTGCGACTCCATATACGGCAGCCCACCAGGCTCCCCCATCCCTGGAATTCTCCAGGCATGAACACTGAAGTGGGTTGCCATTTCCTTCTCCAATGCATGAAAGTGAAAAGTGAAAGTGAAGTGGCTCAGTCGTGTCTGACTCTTTGTGACCCCATGGACTGTAGCCTACCAGGCTCCTCTGTCCATGGGATTTCCCAGGCAAGAGTACTGGAGTGGGGTGCCATTGCCTTCTCCATAACATCTTATAATAGCATCTAAAAGTAACCTAATGAGTTATTTACAAAGCACAAGACACATGTAAGTCAATGTTGCTCATTTTGATCTGGACAACAAGATATTTTATCCCAAAGCTGAAAAAGAAAAAATTAAATTGCATATAAACATTGAATTCCTCCTGGATGTGCTACTTTTCTTTAGATTATGGAACACTCCCAAAATACAGAATTTTACAGGAAAATCAGGTGTTATGAATGTTACCGGCAATGTGACAGTCAGTTTCTTGGCAGGAAAAGGCAAACAAGAAAAAATAAAGTATTTTAGTGATACATGGTGTTTTATTATGTAAGAGATGGCATGTTATTGTAGTATTTGAAGATTCCATCTCCTTTTCCTTGATAGAATTGCAAATGGAATTGTCCTTTCGTCAGTTGCTCTTCAGCTACTCCCTAATGAAATTTTTGTACCTAAGTTGCTTTTAAATCCCATTGTAGTCTGAATGTGGTTTGTAAAGTAGTCAAATGTAGGAAATAAGTGTTGGGAAATAAGTAGTCAAATGTAGGAGATAAGTGTAGGAAATAAGTGCTGGGAAATTTGAAACACAAGACCTGAAAACTGGGAAATGTTAATAAAGGAATTACTTGGGTTCCTAGAAGCACATACCAGCGTCCTGTTTCTCCCATCACGTTCCCATGTAGGCTTACCTCGGAGATAGTGTGGGTTTGGTTCTGGACCACCACCCTAAAGTGACTATCAGAATGAAGCAAGTTACAGAAATTGTCCTGGTTTCTCAGCGCATATAAAAGTTATGTTTACACAATACTTCATTAAGTGTGCAGTAGTATTATATCTAAAAACGGTGTATCTCCCGTAAACGAACAGTGCTCGAGCTCAGTTGCAAAGTTGTGTTCAACTCGTTTCGAAACAATGGACTGTAGCCCGCCAGGCTCCTCTGTCCATGGGATTCTCCAGACAAGAATACTGGAGTGGGTTGCCATTCCCTTCTCCAGGGGATCTTCCCAACCCAGGGATTGGACCTGTGTTTCCTGCATTGGTAGGCAGATTCTTTACCATTGTGCCACCTGGGAAGCCCTAAATAAAAATACTTCATTGCTAAAAAAATGCCAAAACAACTACATAGTAACATCAAAGATCACTGATCACACATTACCATGAAGAACATAATAATGAAAAAGTTTTAAAATGTTGTGAGAATTACCAAAATGTGACCCAGAGAGAGAAAAGTAGGCAAATACTGTTGGAGAAATAGTTCTGGTAAACTTGCCTGACTCAGGGTTGCTTACAAACCTTCAGTTTGTGAAAAATGAAATATCTGTAAAGCATGCAATAAAGAGGTATGCCTGTAATAAAATATAAAATTTTGATTGTTAGTTATTCCCCATTGAAAGAGAAAAAGCTATATTCACTCCTCCAGTTGATTGTTCACTGGGAAGCAGCCTTTGGATATGTGATCTGACTTTGTTAATAGAAAAGAGGAGAACGTTAATCTAAATTGGGTTGATATCATTATGGTGTTAGGATGCTACCATCTCCGTGTGTAGCTGGAGAAGGAAAAGGAAAGGAAATGAATGTGTGTGGGGGGCTGTCTGTGAAGTATTTGACGTTTTCCTCATTATCCCGTATAAAATGCAAACCTGTTGTGTCCCATCTTTGTTTAAAACCTTAAAAACCTTCAGTGGAGCTGAGTGTCACAGGATAAAGTTCAGGCCCCTAAATGTGGTTTTGTCATCTGTCTCTCGCTTTCTTACGCCTCCAGCTTTCTCCTCCCGCCCTGCCTCCACTCCATCACCTCTTTCCCTCCTCAGGGCTCAGCCCTCCTATTGGCTCCTTGCAGGTCGCCCTGCCCGACACCCAGGCATGCTGCGTGCTCCTTGCAGGGGAGACGGGAGCATCTCAAGCTTCCTGTCACAGCCGTGCCACCTGACCTGGAAGCTGCCATTTGACCTGAGTGCCCACCCAGGGCATGGGATTAGCACTCAGTAAAGAGCTAATGGGTGAACCAGTGCACAACTCTAACATAGAGGGCATCATTTCTCTTCTGTAAGTGAGGAAGCTGAAGCTCGGGTTTGAGAAGCCTGTGGCCCCCACTGAGTCGCAGTGGAGCTGGAATTTCCACCTGGGCTTATCTGCATCTGAAGCCCTTCCTCTCTCACTAGACCACAGTCTTGCTGTTCTTACCTGTTAGTTCCTCTCTCTTATTTCTCCCTCCCCAAAATGTGCTTGTGAAATAGATTGGAAGGAAAGATCTAGCTTTGCCTTAGCCTTGAGGGAACAAAGCTGATGCAGCCCGCACACTCGTACTCCCTGACATCAGGGCTTTGAGTGGTTGAGATGAGCCCTGTGGTGTTGTGTGTGCCTCTGTAGGAGCCGTGCTGGTCACACTCGAAGTCTCAGGAGTGGAATCCTGGCTGCTGCTTAGGGCCCGTGGGCACCATGAGAGGAGCAGCTTCAGCCATCTCTGGGGCCTGCAGCAAGGCCTGCGTTAGCGGGCTGGGGCTGCTGGTGTGATGGGAGCCCTGCTGCGGGGTGAGGCCACGAACTGGACATTCTCACCTCCGTTTCTCTGACTCCTCTGCTCGGAGCACGCACTGTAAAGAGGTGCTTCTCAAACTTGCAGTGTGCCTGTAAATCCCTTAAAAGTGAAAGTGTTAGTTACTCAGTCAGTGTCTGACTCTGTGCAACCCTCCATGGACGGTAGCCTGCCAGGCTCCTTGTCCATGAGATTCTCCAGGCAGGAACGCTGGAATGGGTTGCTGTTTCCATCTCCAGAGGATCTAGCCAACTCAAGAGATTGAACCCCGGTCACCTGCATTGCAGGCAGATTGTTAACTGTCTGAGCCACAGGGAAGCCCTAATGAGAACTTCAGATTTCATAATTCAGAGTAATCCAAGACATCTAAAGGGCCTTTTCATAAGCTTTTGAATTTTTATCTCTGCTGATAGCTGACATCAAGAAGATCCTTATTATTTCAGGAATTTGGTAAGCCTCAGTGAGTCATTCACCTGGCAGTTGAACATTCTGTAGGTAATTCACTTGTTTAAAAAACATTTTTAGTATGTTGATCTGATTTTACTTCTTCCCACACCAAATCTTTGTTTTATACTTTCTGTGGAGAGAAAGCTGAGGTCTTAAAGGAAGGAGGGACAAGGGAATCAATATTTATTGAATTCCTTCTATTGATTGCCTAACACTGTTCCATGAATTCATCATGTGAGCTATAGAATCCCCATCAGTAACTATATAAACAGTATTCCTGTGTAAATGAAGACACCGAGGCTTAAGAAGCGATTAAGAATTCACCTAAGATAAATAAACACAAACACAGATAAATACAAGGCCCAGATCTTTTTTTGATTCCTAAACCTCTGTATTCTTCATGGGAATTGGAGGTTATTACACTGCTTGGGGGAACTGAAAAGCCCCTTCTTAGAGAAGCGGGAGAGTGAGGGGGTATGAGGCTCCCTCAGCTAAAACAGCTCCATGGTATTGGGCCATTTTAACCAGATGACACCACCCTTATGGCAGAAAGTGAAGAGAAACTAAAAAGCCTCTTAATGAAAGTGAAAGAGGAGAGTGAAAAAGTTGGCTTAAAGCTCAACATTCAGAAAATGAAGATCATGGCATTTGGCCCCATCACTTCATGGGAAATAGATGGGGAAACAGTGGAAAGTGTCAGACTTTATTTTTTTGGGCTCCAAAATCATTGCAGATGGTGATTGCAGCCATGAAATTAAAGACGCTTACTCCTTGGAAGAAAAGTTATGACCAACCTAGATAGCATATTCAAAAGCAGAGACATTACTTTGCCAACAAAGGTCCGTCTAGTCAAGGCTATGGTTTTTCCTGTGGTCATGTATGGCTGCGAGAATTGGACTGTGAAGAAAGCTGAGCACCAAAGAATTGATGCTTTTGAACTGTGGTGTTGGAGAAGACTCTTGAGAGTCCCTTGGACGGCAAGGAGATCCAACCAGTCTATTCTGAAGGAGATCAGCCCTGGGTGTTCTTTGGAAGGAATGATGCTAAAGCTGAAATTCCAGTACTTTGGCCACCTCATACGAAGAGTTGACTCATTGGAAAAGACTCTGATGCTGGGAGGGATAAGGGGCAGGAGGAGAAGGGGACAACAGAGGATGAGATGGCTGGATGGCAGCATCGACTCGATGGATGAGAGTTTGGGTGAACTCTGGGAGTTGGTGATGGACAGGGAGGCCTGGCGTGCTGCGATTCGTGGGGTCTCAAAGAGTCAGACACGACTGAGCGACTGAACTGAACTGAAAGAGACTATGGAGTTTTATCATATATTATTGAACAACTACAGAGCAAGCATAACACACATCACAGACCGCTTCCTGGTCTATAAATGAGTGGTGTTTGAGCAGTGAGGCAGTCAGAGCTCTCTGCCACACATGTCTTTGCTCTTGTCGATTGCTGGTCATGGTAGACACTGTGGGCACGTTTATCCTAGCACTGTTTTCTGGCTTCGTTGTTTTGGGCAATTAATTTGCTGCGGCAGAGTTCAGTGTTGAGCTTTGGGGTGGCTCCAAACTTAGTGAACTGAGTTTCAGAGTAGGAAATATTAGAATTGAAATATAAATAGGAGTCAGGCAAATTAATATTCAGGGAATGCAACACATGTGTGATTAAGAACCTGAAGATGAGATGGGAGAACAATTTATTGATTGAAGTTGATTTTTTTTTTTTTTTATAGGCTTTGTTTCAGGCTGGAGAACTTAAATGGGGAACAGATGAAGAAAATTTATTACCATCTTTGGAACACGAAGTGTATCTCACTTGAGAAGAGGTGAGTGATAAAAATGTGTATGATGCAGGTACTTTGATTAATTTTGAAAGTAAAGAGCCAGTATGCCAAAATACCTGATGCATAACAGGCTTTTACTGAATGAATCTGGTTTGCTTTTTTCTTCCTTTGGTAACCTTGGGAAATCTCAATTCTCTTTGCTGCCATTGTAGCTTTTACAAAACTCGAGACCCTTATTCTGCTCTTTGTTGTCAGGGTAACGAGGGAGATAGGCCATAGACTGTTACTCATAGTCACACATCACTGAGCTGTAGGTGATACCTCAGAGCTCTGCTCTGGATTTTCATCGGTTCTTCTAGCGGGTGGTAGTGAGTTCAGTTGAGAGTAGCAGGGAACCCTGCTGAGAGTGCCTTTAGGGTGGGGCTCTGTCGGGCGTTGCTTGGCTGGTTTGGCAGGACCCAGGCTCTTTCTGCTTGCTGTTCGGCTGTTCTCTGCTCTGGTTCTCTTCTCATGCTCCGTACCTCATAGTCAGAAGACAGCTGATGTTGCTTCAAACGTACGAGCCGTTTTCACAGCAAGAAGACAAAGGGTAAACTAATCCTATTCGTTCATTACTTTTAGTTAATAAGGAAAGAGAGAGATTTTTCAGAATCCTCTCCAGCAAATTTACCTTTGGGTCTTATTGGTTATAACTAGTAAGGAGGGGCTGGGATGAGTGAACAAAGAACATTTATAATCTGTTGTTTTGAGCTTGGCACATTGAGACTCTGAGCAAAATCAAGGTTTGTCAGCAAGGATAAAGGGGAAATTTGTGTTTGGTCAGACAGTACCTGGTTACAGTAAATGTCTTCTTTCTGGAAAGAGTGGTTCCTATGTGATTAAGAAATTGTCTTCATGTTTTCTAGTGTTTGACAAATATATGACTATATCTGGGTTTCAAATAGAAGAAACCATTGACCGGGAGACTTCTGGCAATTTGGAACAGCTTCTCCTTGCTGTTGGTAAGTAATTATATAATTATATAATATTCATGGTGTTAAGAGCTAAAGTATTTTATTCAGTTGAAGCTATATGTGAAAAAATAAACATCAATTTCTTTATATAAACAGAGAGCTTAGTCATGACATACGGGTGAAGCAAACTCCTAGATTTCCAATTCAAAATCTGCTTTGATGTTGCAAAAAAGTGAAATATCTGGTTACTTCATTTTATCTTATGGAAACACTAAGAGAATTTTTTTTTAGAAATCACTTTGAACTGGCATTAAAAATATTACTATTTCATTGTGAACTTGAAGTATGGGTATTATTATCTCAAGAGGTAAACATTTTTCTTGTAAATGTTATTTCTGATACTCGTGGAGTTTTTTCTTTAGAATACCATTGTCACAGTTTTGAAGCACACTGAAAAGTTGGGGTCTGATTTAGAAAAAGTATCTTTGCTATAATGGAAAATGTGATAGGGTTATTAACCTGAATAAATAGTTTAGAATTTTATTTAGCTGAATATTCACAATAACGTGGAAAATTGGAGGCCGAGTTTGTGCATTTTGCTGTAGTATTGTTATATACTCTTCAGGGGAAATCTAGTTTGTGAGTTTGCTATAGTCCCAGTTTTCATATGGGTTTGGAGTGAACCTCTGTCTGCTCTTTGTTTCAAGTATATGGTGGTGAGCTGAAGTTTTTGTGCTGTCTTCTGGAAAATAAGCTCAATGTGTGCATGAACCAGCAGTAACAGTAGCCTTTCATTTCATTCTGTAGTTAATGAATTTTAATATAAATCTTTTAGATGGTCTGTTCCAAATAGAATGCACAGAAAAGTTATGACAGTTTTAGTTACCAGTGGCTGTTTTTCTTCAACATTGGAAAAGAGAAAACACAGCCTCCAATCAGCGATTTGTTATTTTTGTGTATTAAGTGTTCCTGTTCTTTTTTTGGCCACACCATGCAGCTTGTGGGATCTTAGTTCCCTAACCAGGGACTGAACCCAAGCCTTTGGCAGTGAGAGCACGGCGTCCTCACCACTGGGCCATCGGGGAATCTCTGTTTTTGAATATTAAGGAACTTTTGTGTGATAGTTTCTGAAACTAGTGGACTTGCGTTCTGAGGAGTCCTAGCCTGCCGTAGGTGTGTACCTGTTCGGCGAAGGTGCTCTTCTATTTGTCTGGGTGTTTCTACCAAAACGAGCAAGTCTCATTCTGCTCTGTGTGAATCCTGGATGTTATAGAATACAGAGGGAATACCTAGATTAAGCTTCCAGGCAGCTGGCCTGAGGCTTGCCAGAGTACATGGGCTAATGGGGTGCATTGTTTGCTTGAGTATATTGAAGTGAAGAGATTTGTATAATTCATGAGGATGAAGAAGGTTATGGCTTAACAGCGCAGGCTGCCAAAACTTCGGCAGAAAGGTGCTCATAGCAGAAAGAGGGTGAAAAGCGTGCAGCAGCCCCTGTGCCGTGTGCCTTTCTGTGTAGACTTTAGAACTCTGAGAAGAACTCAAGCCACCGTCTGCGGAGATGCTCTGTAGCAAGGAAATCAGCAGCTCTTTCAGCTGTGTTACTTTCATACTTGTGTTTAAGAAGAGCCATAGTCATGAGGCACCTTTGATTTTAATTACTTAACCCTTTTCACATTAGAATAGCATGTGACCATTATATTTATTTTCTTAGTGAAATCCATCCGCAGTATACCTGCCTACCTTGCAGAAACCCTCTACTATGCTATGAAGGTAAGTGCATGCCTTGAATCTTCTGTCTAAGTTATCTCTCTGTTTTAGAGAATAGACCTTGAGGTTTTTTTGTCCCTTCCTTAAAACAGGTGGTTGAATTCTACTAATTATTTTACTTTATTGACTGGCCCAACTCAGGAGAGTTTGATACTATAATTGACATACTTAAACAATGTGTGTTTCTTTTTTTCTTTTTCAAAGGGAGCTGGAACAGATGATCATACCCTCATCAGAGTTGTGGTTTCCAGAAGTGAGATTGATCTGTATAACATTAGGAAGGAGTTTAGGAAGAATTTTGGCACCTCTCTTTATTCCATGATTAAGGTAGTAAAACCTTCTTTAAATTATGTTTGGAAATCCTAAGCAAGACAGTAAATAGCGTGGAAGACATGGATGGGAGAACCCAGTTCTTCTGTCAGCTTTAAAATTCTAGTTGTGTGATTAGAGCTCTGAGGTACAGAATTTGGCATAGTGTCTCCTGAAGTGCAGATGCTGGCTCTGGGTGAAGGGTTGGCTCTTGGTGAGGCTGAGGCTCCAGGTGAGCTTAGGAGCGTTATTTAGTAGTGGTGACAGAAGACTCACTAAATCCAGTCTTGTCCACAGTAATGTTTGTTCTTTCTGCCTTTCATCAGTTCCACCTGTCTTTATCAGTTTCTCCTTTCTTTTATTACATTAATAAAAAGTATAATAAAGACTGATACATTATCAGTCTTTTCTTTCTTGTCTGTTATCACCTGGTTTCTATTATTGGTTCATAGTTCAGCAAAGAACCAAACAGGTCATATTAGGTACAAGTGAATTTCATGCATTGGAGAGGGAAGTGGCAGCCCACTCCAGTGTTCTTGCCTGGAAAATCCCAGGGACGGGGGAGCCTGGTGGGCTGCCGTCTGTGGGGTCAAACAGAGTCGGACATGACTGAAGTGACTTAGCAGCAGCAGTAAAGAGCTTAAGTATTGCTATCATTTTTGTTCTTTTAAAAGCAAGGGACACTGGTTTGTGATTAAATTTGGCTTAAAGCCTTCTGAGTTTTTCTTTCTTTTCCCTTCCTCCCTCCCCCCGTCTTTATTCCTTCCCTCCTTCCTTCCTGTCTCTATCTTTCTGTTTGATAAAGGGGAATGTGGGTTGTGTGCAAAGCAGTGTTTCAGTTGAGCAAGCTTTTTCCTTGTGTGTGCGTGTGAGATCTGGCTCGGCTGAGGGGCACTGCAGAGTCCTCCCATTGACTCAGAGCTTGAACGTAACTCATCACACGTATCTGCATGGGACAAGCAAAGGCAAAATGTACCTTGCCCTCCTGTCTGAGGCAAAGCCATACAGCCAGGCAGTCCCAGTGTGCCCACCCCCGCCCCCCCACCCCATGG
>SJXQ01002688.1:274982-326079 GCA_006408695.1 Aepyceros melampus
AGACATACACTGTGTGACAGAGACTTAAGTTTGTTCAGAAAGCTTGAGTTGAACATGGTTATAAAAGCTTCCCTGTTCTCTGTGTTACTGCAGGGGAGAACACACTTCACTGTCTTAGACAGGACTGAGCTTTTAAGGGGTAAAATTAAAAGGTAAACTTCAGTCTCATCAGTAGGATACTGTCTAAAACATCCCTGGTGTGAAATCACTCGGAGAAAAGTCGTATGAATAAACCATGTTACCAGATCTGTCTTGATGTTTTCTTTTCTGTGGCTTCTGTGAGTCATGAAGGTTAACGGAGTGCATTTGGGTTTCAGGGGGACACGTCTGGGGACTATAAGAAAGCCCTGCTGCTGCTCTGTGGAGGCGAAGATGACTGACAGGAGCCTGGGGAGCTGCCCCGCGCCGTGTCTGCCCGGCACCACTGCCCTCCTGCAGCGCAGCTCACCGCACTCTGCACGCCAGTGCTGAGCACACTGCCTTACTCACGCTAGCATGCTGTGGCCAAAACATAAACGTTGTAGCAGAATGTAGCGGTGCTCCTTTCTCATCTTTAGTTAAGATCTTTCTCTTTCACTGTCTAGCACTAAAGTGTCCTTATGTTACTAGGACTAAAGTCTGGATCATCTATATTTTCCTGTAAGAGGCAGACTGCTTTCACCCTTTTTAAAAAGCTTCATTTATATTAAATTGATAACCATATTACCTTAATCAGAGACTTAGCCTTGAAATTGTGAACTCCTGGAAGTGTTATTAATCAAGTTCGCTACCAAGTTAAACCAAAAAAATTGTAGTGGTTGCAATCAAAATGTTAGTGAATAATAAACATTTCCATCTTCCTGAATTTCTCATGGGTGCATGTCTAGAAAACTTATTTGATTTACCTGTTGAACAAGAATATATTTGTTTCAGGCTAATCAGTTGGCGGTATCAGTTGACAACTGAATTGTCGCATGTTATTAAAAGTTGACTTTTGGTTGAAAGGCATGAAATACAACACTGCAGAATGAATTTCCTGTGCAGTAGGGGATGAGGGAGGAGCTGAAGTACGGGACTTCCCTGGTAACTCAGCGGTAAAGCACCCGCCTGCCGATTTGGGAGACATAAGAGACGCTGGAGTGGGGAATATTCCCTGGGAAACGCAGTGGCTACCCACTCCAGTATTCTTGCCTGGAGAATCCCCTGGACTCTCAGAGGAGCCTGGTGGGCTGCAGAGTCAGACACAAATTACCGACTAAGCACATACATAGCATCTAATAAGCCACTAGGCGTTCTCATTTATTGGTAGCATGTTTCTGTGGGCATCAGTTAAAGCAATGCTAACACTAGTTGCTTATTGGAAAAGTTGATTTAAAAACTTAAACTAAAAAACAGAACCCAAACATTCCTATGTGAAAGTCACTCGGAGAAAAGTCGTATGAATAAACCATGTTACCAGATCTGTCTTAATGTTTTCTTTTCTGTGGCTTCTGTGAGTCATGAAGGTTAACGGAGTGCATTTGGGTTTCAGGGGGACACGTCTGGGGACAGCCTTCCTGCCGCTCTGTGGAGGCGAAGATGACTCATGTGAGCCTGGGGAGACGCCCCACACTATGTTTATCTTGTCCATCTGTACATCTTAAGTAGAAAAATGTTTATTCAGATCCTCTGTCCATTTTTAAATGAGAATATTTTTTGTTGTTACTGTTATCTGAGCTCTTCATATATTTTGGATATTACCCTCCAATATTTTGGATATTAGCCCCTTATCAGACATAGGATTTGCCAATATTTTCTCCTATTTGTAGGTGGCCTCTTAATTTTGTTGATGGTTTCCTTTGCTGTGTAGAAGCTTTTCGACTGATGTAACCCCACGTGTTTATATTTGCTTTTGTACTTTAGCCACCTCATGCGAAGAGTTGACTCATTGGAAAAGACTCTGATGCTGGGAGGGATTGGGGGCAGGAGGAGAAGGGGACGACCGAGGATGAGATGGCTGGATGGCATCACTGACTCGATGGACGTGAGTCTGAGTGAACTCCGGGAGTTGGTGATGGACAGGGAGGCCTGGCGTGCTGCGATTCCTGGAGTTGCAAAGAGTCAGATACGACTGACGACTGAACTGAACTGAACTTGGTGTCCAGAAAATCACCACCAAGATTGATGTCAAGGAGGTGGCCATCCATGTTTTTCTTCTGGGAGTCTTGTGGTTTCAGGTCTTGCATTCACGACTTTAATCCGTTCTGAGTTAAGTCCTATATATGGTGTAGGTCCAGTTCTCCTCTTTTACATGTGGCGTCCAGTTTTCCCAGCACTGTATCCTGGAGAGACTATTCTTTTCCTATTATATATCCTTGGCTCCTTTGTCGAACGTTAATTGACCCTATATCCCTGGGTTTGTCTCCAGGCTTTCTAGTCTGCTGTGTTGATCTGTATAAGCTGTATGTCTATTTTTATGCCAATAGTTGGTGTTAGTCACTCAGTCGTGTCCAGCTCTTTGTGACCCCATGGACTATATATCAGGCTGCTCTGTCTGTGGAATTCTCCAGGCCAGAATACTGGAGTGGGCTGCCATTCCCTTTTCCAGGGGATCTTCCCAACCCAGGGATTGAACCCAGGTCTCCTGCATTGCAGGCAGATTCTTTACCATCTGAGCCACTAGGGAAGCCCTTTTAAGCCAGTGCCTTACTGTTTTGGTACCATAGCTGTGTAATATAGTTGAAAATAAGGAAGCATGTTGTCTCCAACTTTGTGTTTCTCAAGATTGCTCTGGCCATTTGGAGTCTGGTTACATAAAAATTTTAGGATTGTTTGTTCTATTCCTGTGAAAAATGCTATTGAGATTTTGATAGGGATTGCATTGAATCTGTAGATTGCTTTGGGTCACATGAACATTTTAACTGTTAATTATTCCACCTGTAAGTATGGAATATATATCTTTCCATTTTAACAGTATTAATTATTCAATCTATAAGTATGGAATATATATCTTTCCAATTTAATAGTATTGTTCAGTCTATGAGTATGGAATATATATCTTTCCAATTTAACAGTATTAATTATTCAATCTATAAGTATGGAATATATATCTTTCCATTTATTTGTGTCTTGAACTTCTTTCATCAGTTTCTTAGAATTTCACCTCCTTGGTTAAGTTTATCCCTAAATAGTTTATTTTTTTTTGATGCTTTGGTAAATGAGATTGTTTTGTTTTCTTAATTTCTGATAGTTTGTTATAGTGTATAGAAAGGCAGGGGGGTTTTGTATATATTTTCTTTATCCTGTAACTCTACTGAATTCATTTAGTAGGTTTTGATAGTGTCTTTAGGGTTTTCTTTTTAGTATCATGTCATCTGTAAATAATGACAGTTTTACTTCTTTCAAGCTGCTATCTCTCAGCAGGAGGAACAGGCCAAGGATGACTGATCGTAACATTCCTGTGGGACATTTGTGTGCAAGCCCCAGTGCCCACCAGAGCCAGGCAACCAGAAGGTGTCTCGTGAGCAGCAGCTTCTGTGACTGCTGCGCCAGACTTGCTGTGCAAGCAATCCTGGGAGATCCTGGCAGTCTGGGGCAAGGCAGAGTGAGTGTGCAAGCAGTCCTGGGAGATCCTGGCAGTCTGGGGCAAGGTGGAGTGAGTGTGCTGGGGTGAAGTTTATGGTGAGACTGTGTCTCAGTCTCTCCTCCCAGCTTCATTGTAGGTTTTTCCTCATTTGTCTGATGCATAGGAGTCACTTAGCTAGGATTTTATCTTTTTCATCCCCCACAGAGGAAAATTTTGCCTTCTTAGCTGTAGATTTAGTGTCCATTAGAGAAGATAAATTCAAGATCCTTCTATGTCACCATTTTGAACCAGACTCTTGGTTTTTCTTCTTTTTCTGTTGATAAGGTGAATTACATCAACTGATTTTGTTGACTTAAAAAAGATACACAGCATGAGAGATGTGAGTTAAGTGTTATTTGGAGAAAATGAGGACTGCCACCCTGGAGACAGCACCACAGATGGTTCTGAAAGACTGCTCCAAAGAGGTGCGGTGTAGGGGAAGGTCAGTTTATGTGATTCTGGTGAAGGGAGAGTTCATGCAGTCAAGCATTTATCGTACAAAAGGTTTTCTGCTAGTGATGAAGAGCTGATGTCACCATGAAGGGATTTAGTACTTTATTGGATATGAAGAGATGCAAGCATTGGGGTCGTAAAATCAGCTCCTGAAAATAACTGTTTCACCAGTTTTCCTGGAACAGAGTGCCTCATTCCTGTTGTCCACCCTGAACTCTTTTCAGCCATGTCAAAGGTCAACAGCTGCAGTGCTGAGGACTCAGTCCCCACGGAGGTAGATGGCAAATGCCATTGGCAAGCACCAGCTTTTTGTCAACAGTTTTCAATTCTTGAATGATCTTGCATTCCCAGGATGGAACTGCAGTCTGTCAACAATGCTTTATCATTTTTATGTATTGCTGGATTTTTTCCTAATAATTGAGGATTTTTCTGTGTTCATGTGGGATACTGGCCTGTAATTTTCTTGAAATACATTTTTATCTACTTTTGATATCACAGTAAACCTTCCCTCATAAAATGAATTGAGAAGTATTTCTAATCTATCTTGTGTGGGTCTATGTAGTTCAGTTCAGTTGCTCAGTCGTGTCCAACTCTGCGACCCCATGAATTGCAGCACGCCAGGCCTTCCTGTCCATCACCAGCTCCCGGAGTTCACTCAAAGTCACTCCCATCGAGTCAGTGATGCCATCCAGCCATCTCATCCTCGGTCGTCCCCTTCTCCTCCTGCCCCCAGTCCCTCCCAGCATCAGAGTCTTTTCCAATGAGTCAACTCTTCGCATGAGGTGGCCAAAGTATTGGAGTTTCAGCTTTAGCATCATTCCTTCCAAAGAAATCTCAGGGCTGATCTCCTTCAGGATGGACTGGTTGGATCTGCTTAACAGTCCAAGGGACTCTCAAGAGTCTTCTCCAACACCACAGTTCAAAAGCATCAATTCTTTGGCGCTCAGCCTTCCTCACAGTCCAACTCTCACATCCATACATGACTACTGGAGAAACCATAGCCTTGACTAGACGGACCTTAGTCAGCAAAGTAATGTCTCTTGCTTTTGAATATGCTATCTAGGTTGGTCATAACTTTTCTTCCAAGGAGTAAGCGCCTTTTAATTTCATGGCTGCAGTCACCTCTGCAGTGATTTTGGAGCCCCAAAAAGTAAAGTCTGACACTTGTTTCCACTGTTTCCCCATCTATTTCCCATGAAGTGACGGGACCAGATGCCATGATCTTCGTTTTCTGAATGTTGAGCTTTAAGCCAACTTTTTCACTCTCCTCTTTCACTTTCATCCAGAGGATTTTTAGTTCCTCTTCACTTTCTGCCATAAGGATGGTGTCATCTGCATATCTGAGGTTATTGATTCCAGCTTGTGTTTCTTCCAGCCCAGCGTTTCTCATGACGTACTCTGCATAGAAGTTAAATAAGCAGTGTGACAATATACAGCCTTGACGTACTCCGTTTCCTATTTGGAACATGTTGTTCCATGTCCAGTTCTAACTGTTGCTTCCTGACCTGCATACAGATTTCTCAAGAGGCAGGTCAGGTGGTCTGGTATTCCCATCTCTCTCAGAATTTTCCACAGTTTACTGTGATCCACACAGTCAAAGGCTTTGGCATAGTCAACAAAGCAGAAATACATGTTTTTCTGGAATTCTTGCTTTTTCCATGATCCAGCGGATGTTGGCAATTTGATCTCTGGTTCCTCTGCCTTTTCTAAAACCAGCTTGAACATCAGGAAGTTCATGTATTGCTGAAGCCTGGCTTGGAGAATTGCTGGTATGAAAAATTTCCTGTTTCCTTTTATGTTTGGTGTTTGGTGGGTTTGCCATTGAAGCCTGTCATGAACTTTCTATTTTGGGGAGAAGGGTAGTTTTAAACTACAAATTAAAATATCTGTTGTCAACTTGAAAAAATACGCACAACCTGAAAGTTGAGAGTTACGTTTTCTTTGGCAGGAATTTTTAGGGCCTCAAGCCTGGTAGATAGCATCTCAGGGAACCCTGAGAGAACTCTCCCAGGCTGTGGAGGCAGCTGGCGGGGAGCCAGCTTATATAGAAGTCTAGCAACAGCAGGCAGGTAATTTGAATGTTAAAGGATCATTGTTAAAGAAAACCAAATACCTCAAAGAATTTAGCTCTTTTCTCTGTGCAGGAGTTGCAGGAGTCTGGGCTCACTGAGATCACCCCTTGGATACGCACCCTGGCTCTCTGGGGCCAACGTCCCGTGTTCTCACACCCTGATATAGACATCAGATATCATGAAGTTGTTCAGTCACTCAGTCATGTCCGACTCTTTGTGACCCCACGAACCATAGCACGCGAGGCCTCCCTGTCCATCACCAACTCCCAGAGTTTACCCAAACTCATGTCCATTGAGTTGGTGATGCCATCCATCTCATCCTCTGTCATCCCTTCTCTTCCCGCCTTCAGTCTTTCCCAGCATCAGGGTCTTTTCCAGTGAATCAGTTCTTCACATCAGGTGGCCAAAGTATTGGAGTTTCAGCTTCAGCATCAGTCCTTCCAATGAATATTCAAGACTGATTTCCTTTAGGATGGACTGGTTGGATCTCCTTGCAGTCCAAGGGACTCTCAAGAATCTTCTCCAACACCACAGTTCAAAAGCATCAATTCTATGGCACTCAGCTTTCTTTATAATCTTGAAGTTAGTGGCTTAAGATAACACAAATTACTATCTTAAGAGTCTGAGACGTTAGAGTTCAAAATCATTCTCACTGGGCTAAGATCAAGGTGTTGGCAGGACTTTGTCCTTCTGGAGGCTCTGGGGAGAATCCATCCTATCTGTTCCAGAGGATACGTGGATTCCTCCACGTTGGGGCCTTCCTCCGTCTTCAAAACAGCAATCAGTTCACTCCAGTTTCTGCTTCCTGACCTCTCATCTCCTCTGTCTCTGACTCTGCCCAGCCCCTTTTTAAGGACCTCTGTTGTTTTTATACTGGGCTCAGCTGGGTAGTCTAGGCCCAGGCCCTCTTTCCATTTCAAAGTCACATCTGCAAATACGTTTTTGCCACATGAGATCATGTATTCACAGATTCCAGGAATTAAGACATTGACTTTTTTTTTGCTGAGATTGGGGACATTTTCCTGCCAACCACAGATGGTTTCCAAAAAATACTTTGTGGTACACACAGTATTTTCTCTTTGTTAGGGTAGGAATATATTCTATATCCCAAGTATAAGTGAAACTTCCAAATCATATACATAGTCTTTGCTAATTTAGCTGACAGAGATGGGGGAAAAATATTTTATTACTGGATTTTGAATATATACTTAAGATAAAAAATCTCTGTGGATATTTTTCCCCCTCGAGTGTGTGTGTGTGTGTGTGTTTATTTTCCCCCCTCGAGTGTGTGTGTGTGTGTGTGTGTGTATTTTCCCCCCTCGAGTGTGTGTGTGTGTGTGTGTGTTTTTCCCCCTCGAGTGTGTGTGTGTGTGTGTGTATTTTCCCCCCTCGAGTGTGTGTGTGTGTGTGTGTGTGTGTGTATTTTTCCCCCTCAAGTGTGTGTATGTGTATTTTTCCCCCTTGAGTGTGTGTGTGTATTTTTCCCCCTCATGTGTCTGTGTGTGTGTATGTGTGTGTATTTTTCCCCCTCAAGTGTGTGTGTGTGTGAGTGTGTGTGTGTGTATGCACACTGTGAAGAATCTCATAGCAGGTCTGTGACAGTCTGTCTTGTGTCCAGTAGGTGGTGCTGTTGGCATAAATTTACAAACTGCACTTCCACATAAACTGAGCTTGTTCATTTTTCAGCAACAGAAGATATTCCTACACATCTTCCTCACCTCAACCCTCAGGCAAAAAGTGAATTTAAAATTTAATTCCCTTCTAGGTTACTCATCTGTAGCTTGGTGGCTTAGAATCATCTTGTTTTCCCTGGTTTAGGCAAGTCAGTGTTGTTTTCTGAAGCACTGATTTGTTTTTCTCCCAGGATGTTTGATAGTTAATTCAGTCTCACCTTCTCTCCTGCTCCCAACCCTGCAATGGAGCATGGAGGACTGTCACCTTTTCCTACTCTATGGATGATATATATTTCTCTTCATTTTTCAACCTGATAGCATTTGAAGATACAGCCAGAGGTGCACATAGAGAAAAGGTGCACCTTCTACAGAATGAATTTGTCTTCTGGGTTTTGATATTTGAAATGGAGAAATATTTTAAAAACTTAAATTCACCTTTTTAAACGTTGGCTTTTATACACAAATGTCTGAATCTATATTCATCACACATCCCACAGACAAGTTTGCCCTCCTAAATTCCCTATTTGTGATAGTAGTGGCTCTAAAATTCTAATTATTCAGTCTCAAAATTTTGGAAATATTTTTATATCCTCTCTTTCTTTGTGTTTCATGTTAAACTAATTATCAAGTCCAAATAATACTTCCTTCACATCTGCCCCCTCCTTTCCATTCCTGCTACTTCCTTATTTCTGGAACTAACTAGCTTATTACTGCATGAAGTAACTTATTAAAGAAAATTTTCTTTGTTTTTTAACAAAGCAATAAATGGAAAAATTAAAAAAGTAAAAAAGAGTGGAACTAACTATAAGGAAGAAGCCCTTATCCTTTCACTTCCCAGTCCATTCCATGCCCCATTGGGGTGGGTATCAAAAGCTTTAAACATTTTAATCATTTTTCATTTAAAAATTTCCAGGGAACTTTATCCATATTTCTGATATTATATATATACACACACACACACACACATACATACATACACAAACACACACACACACACACACACATTCATATATATACATACACACATAGGAAATGGCAGCCCACTCCAGTACTCTTGCCTGGAAAATCCCATGGACAGAGGAGCCTAGTAGGCTATAGTCCATAGGGTCGCAAAAAGTCGGACATGACTGAGCAACTTGTCAAACACACATATGTGGATATATATCTCTCTATATATATATGATACATGGATTAGTTCAGTTGCTCAGTCGTGTCCGACTCTTTGTGACCCTATGGACTGAAGCATGCCAGGTCTCCCTGTCCATCACCAATTCCTGCAGTTTACCCAAACTCATGTCCATTGGGTCAGTGATGCTATCCAACCAACTCATCCTCTGTCATCCCCTTCTCCTCCTGCCCTCAATCTTTCTCAGCATCAAGGTCTTTTCAAATGAGTCAGCTCTTTGCATCAGGTGGCCAAGGTATTGGAGTTCCAGCTTTAACATCAGTCCCTCCAATGAACACGCGGACTGATCTCCTTTAGAATGGACTGGTTGGATCTCCTTGTAGTCCAAGGGACTCTGAAGAGTCTTCTCCAACACCACAGTTCAAAAGCATCAATTCTTCAGCACTCAGCTTTCCTTATAGTCCAACTCACATCGATACATGACTGTTGGAAAAACCATAGCCTTGACTAGATGGACTTTAGTTGGCAAAGTAATGTCTCTGCTTTTTAATATGCTGTCTAGGTTGGTCATAACTTTCCTTCCAAAGAGTAAGTGTCTTTTAATTTCATGGCTGCAGCCACCATCTGCAGAGATTTTGGAGCCTCCAAACCTAAAGTCAGCAACTGTTTCCCCTATTTCTTCTATTTGGCATGAAGTGATGGGACCAGATGCCATGATCTTCGTTTACTGAATGTTGAGCTTTAAACCAACTTTTTCACTCTCCTCTTTCACTTTTATCAAGAGGCTCTTTAGTTCTTCTTCACTTTCTGCCATAAGGGTGGTGTCTTCTGCATACCTGAGGTTATTGATATTTCTCCCATCAATCTTAATTCTAGTTTGTGCTTCATCCAGCCTGGCATTTCTCATGATGTACTCTGTATAGAAGTTAAATAAGCATGGTGACAATATACAGCCTTGGCATACTCCTTTCCCTATTTGGAACCAGTCTGTTGTTCCATGTCCAGTTCTAACTGTTGCTTCCTGACCTGCATACAGGTTTCTCAAGAGGCAGGTCAGGTGGCCTAGTATTCCCATCTCTTTCAGAATTTTCCACAGTTTATTGTGATCCACACAGTCAAAGGCTTTGGTGTAGTCAATAAAGCAGAAATAGATGTTTTTCTGGAACTCTCTTGCTTTTTTGATAATCCAGTAGATATTGACAATTTAATCTCTGGTTCCTCTACCTTTTCTAAAACCAGCTTGAACATCTGGAAAAGATATGTATATGCATTCTACTTCTGCTTCATTGACTATGCTAAAGCCTTGGACTGTGTGGATCACAACAAACAGAAATTCTTAGAGATGGTGTTGGGGACCTTTAAAGACCGGATCCTGGTGGTCTGGAGTCGACAATAAGAAAGTGAAAGGGAGAGCCACAGGAAGGGAGAGAGAGGAAGAAAGAAAGAAAGATACAGGGACCCATTCCCTGATGGAGCAAAGGTACTTTAGTGATCTCTCTGTTGTACAAGAAATTTCTTTTGACAGTGATAAAGATCAGAAAACCAAACGTACAGCAACCGTTACCAAGGGAACAAGAGATTAATAACGGTCACAAGTTCAGGAGACAATCCATATCTCAAGAAAGAGGATCAAGACTAGGCAGTTTTGTTGTAAGGAGAATGTATACTGAAGGAGATTCAAGCCTGTCTCATCTTATGACCTCAGTCCTGGGAGCAGCGTGCCACTCCACTGGTTTCTGATAACAGAAACTAATAATGAACAGAGGATTTATGAGAAACAGCATGTAGGAATCCTCCTGTTAAACATTCCCTGACAATTCCCCCTTATTTATTTATAATATTTGTGAAAAGGGTTTTGACTATTTGAGTTTGTTTAGTTTTAACAATTTTTGCATGAAGGTAATGGTAAATGACAAATATAATTGTCAAGATAATCTCCAAAATTACAGTTTTAGACCCGATGCTGTGAGTAATGCTTTGAAACCATCTGAGTGGGTCTAGCCCAGATAACTGATCAGCTAGTTGTTCAGCTGAAGTTTTCAAATTAGTGGAAGAGGACAGATTTTTAGAAAACGTTTCAAAGATTTCTTTTTGTAATAATTGTACATTCAGAGAGGCATTATCATGTATGTTTTGTAAATGAAATTTGCTTGCTTTTCCTACTTTGAGACAGAAATCAGATTTTCAGCTTGATTAGTAAGGGTTTTTATCTGTCTCCAAGTAGGAAAGTCAAGAGGTCGATGACGCCAAGTGTGGCGTTTTTTTGGAAAATTTTAAAGCTGCCATGGCTTGTATTGGAATTTCTTTCTCTTGGGGTTTTTGTTGTTCTGTCTCTAGTTTGAATGTTGGGGGCTCCCCTTAGGTCAAATCTTCTGAAGAGGAAGCATGTGAGTTTGTTGGATCCATCTGGAGAAGTAGAAGCATACCCCTTTCCCTGTAAAATTGGTTTTCTAGATTTTCACTGATAGTTAACCTGTCTAGATACCAAATGGGCAAAGGAAGGGAGGTGTCTTTCAATGTCTCAAAATGTTTTTTTGCTTTTATCAAAATATCTCTTTGTGGTAAGTTTAAAAAATTTAAAACAAATAAAGCTATATTAACAATAGTTATAGAAAGGAAAGCGATAATGATGAAAACATTTCTAGGAAATATTTCAGTCCAAAAACAATCATCTACAGATCTGTCTGGGGACTGGTAGATAATGTCTCCAAAGAAGACACTGAGAAGCTTTTATTTTAAACTGACCTTGACTCTTGACTACCTAAACCTTTTTTCCTGAATGTTGTTTCCATGAATTTGTTTACTTCTGTGTCAAATGTATGAGCCATCATCTTGCTCAGCCAATGTTATTGTTTTTCTTTTTCACATATGTAAATTAAACAGACCCAATTTTGGCTTTAAATTAACTTCTTGGTCTTTGGGTATCTTGGAACTGACAATACTGATGTTGTTAGAGGCAGGTTTTTCTGGTTGATACAGTTTATGCCTCACATTTAACAGATGGGACAGTCACTGGCCTAAAACAAGCCTTCGTAGACACATGTACCCATTTAAACAATATTTTTTCATTAGGCCCAGGTGTCGGTGGCACAGTCTGTCTAACATAGAGTTCATCAGCTTCAACCAAGCAATGTGTTAGTAAGCAAGCCTGTCCTCTAACTCCCATGAGGCACCACAGTCTTGCTGTCATCATTGACTAACCATGAAAATTTGGCTGTGGTTTTGAAATAATGGGTTGATTTTCTCTTCATTAGTACATACTTTTTTTCTGATATAAAAAAAATGGGATCTGACTGTGGTTTAAGTGGTTTGTGTTATTTGGGGCAAAGGATTAGGAGAAACACTCGAACTTTTTTTTTTTTTTTTAAGTGAAATTACTGAAAAGCTGATGTAGAACAACTTGACAATGAAACGTTGCTCACATCCGCATACCTACCTTGTCTCTCAAAAAGAAATGCCCCCTGGCAGCTGTTGAATCTCTCTGTTCAGTGTGTCAAGGAAGATAATTATACTTTCAAGACAAATCTGAAAAGAAGGTGAATATTTTGTACTTTTGATACTCTTAGGAACAAATAACTTATTTGGCAAATGGTGTCTTTTTTTAAAATATAAATTTATTTATTTTAATTGGAGGTTAATTACTTTACAATATTGTATTGGTTTTGCCATACATCAACATGAATCCACCACAGGTATACACGTGTCCTGAAACCCCCTCCCTCCTCTCTCCCCGTACCATCTCTCTGGGTTGTCCCAGTGCACCAGCCCCAAGCATCCAGTATCATGCATCGAATGGTGTCTTTTTAATGTTGTTTTTGTTTTGTATTGTGAAATAGGCACTGAAGCTGATGTTATTTTTTTTTAAGGATCTTACAGACTGGAAACAGAAATAAAGCTCTATTAACAATAGTTATAGGCTTAAAGAATATATGGTACAGGGAGGGAGGAGGGAGGGGGGTTCAGGATGGGGAACACGTGTATACCTGTGGCGGATTCATGTTGCTGTATGGCAAAACCAATACAATATTGTAGAGTAATTAACCTCCAATTAAAATAAATAAATTTACATTTAAAAAGAATATATTGCATTGGAATCTAGTAAAGTCTGTTCTGGATAAGGAAGATAAAAGTGTTTCTGTGTATTTCCTCTTATTTAATTTTTTATTTGTAGTTTCAGTGTGTAATGTGTTTTTTAATTATGTCTTGTGTTTGTGGATTATAAGGAATGTCTATAATCTGTTTAATAGCGAATGAATGTAAAAATTGTTTGAACTGTTTAGAAATAAAGGCAGGCAGGGTCATTGTCTGTTTTTATAGAATTAGGTGTTTTCATTATATACACCCTGGTCAATGATCCCAATTAAGTCTTTTGTCAGTTGATTGATTCTACAGTTTGAAATAGAAAAGTGAAAAGTGTTGACGAACCTCAACCTGGCTGTGTTCTGTGATTTTATTAACGTCCTGGTGTACTTTTATCTCCCATCCTCATGCTGTCTGCCTTTGTTGTTTCTTAAGTGTTGGTAATATTGTTGCAAGTCTATGGCACCTTGCCCACCTTTTTCCTCCTGGGATTTCTGTCCTGAAGCTGATTTCTCTCTAGACGGGCTACACAGTGGGCACCTCTGAATACCAGCACGTGTGTGGCTGAACCCTGAGGGTGGCCCTACTCACTCAGTGACCTGGTTCTCCTTAGACATGCCCTGCAATCTTTAGGACTCTCCTCTCCACTCCTTGTGCTCCGCTCGTTTCCCTTCTCTTCCTGTTCCTCACTTCCCAATCCTCCTTCCCTCATTCCCTTCATTCCTTCCTTTCTTTTTTTGTGGCTGGGGGTAGGAATGGGGTAGGCAGTTGGTGAGAGGTTTCTTGAGCTCCAGTGTTTTGTGTATGAGCTTTGTTTCAAAGATGGATTTTCAATTAATTCTTCTGTTTTAGGTGCTACATGCCATTCTCATGTCCATGCTCCTTGATACCTGTGAGTCAAAATCTTTTTCTGGGGTACCATGGGGAAGACGGTCTCTCACCACCTGCAGCCTCTTTTCTGTGTATTTTTGACTCATGAGACACCACTTCTCCTTCCCGTCTTCCAGTTCCCAGACATTTGATGACTTTTCCCTTGTGCTGATGACTTCCCTCCCAGTCTCACTTTTGTGAGATTTTTAGCACCTCAATTTTGTTTTGAGAGTCCAGGTTTCATAACTGCTCAGACTTTCACCAAATGAATCTAATGAAATGTAGTTAAAAAAAAAAAAAAGGCTCTACTTGCTGGGGAAATTAGATGTGAAGAATATATATTCAGTTTTAAGTTGTTGAAAATCCATGCAATGTTCTAAATAATAGCAAACATTATTGAAGTAATTTTCATTGGTTATTTAGCTTAGATTTGAACTGTGGCTTATTTTACACATGTGTTGATGGAAATTGTTTCTAGTTTTCTATGGTTTAAAAATGCTTCTTTAAAAGAAATTCAGAAAATTCACCTGATATATGTATGTTGACTTCCTAAGGAATTTATATTGGTATCAGTATGGAATTTTAGCCAGTGCTCCAATATAAGGAAGTTACTGTTTTGAAATAAAGCAAACTTTTATTTCCCTTGGGGGAAAAACTGTCCTGAAATGCCGTTTAAGCGCCCCTGCTGTTGAGAGCCTCTTGGCCCGCGCTGCTGAGTCGCCACGCCCTTGCTCTTTCTACTTCCCTGGGCACCACCAGCGTTGCTCCTTCCCTTGACTCCATTTCTTTTACTGGGCAGATCAGTGTGACATACAGGAGGCGGTGCTCAACTGTCTCCCTGCCTGCCTCCCAGAGAGTGGTCCCAGGGTGCCCTGCTGGGCTGTGGGCGGGAGTCCTGCGGCTGACCTCTGGGCTCCAGATCTGGCCTCCAGACACGGCTTCTGCCCCAGGCCCCCAGCACGGCCCTGCCGCCTCCTTGCTCCTCCCGGCACCCTTGTCTCAAGTCGGTTTCTTTTCTGCTGGTGGTCTGGTGAGTCAGCCGCCCGCGCAGCACACGTGCAGGGCCGTTACGGCTGGCAGGCCCCGTCGCCCTCTCGGATGCCCTCCTCCTCCGCCATGCTCCTCCGCCTCCCCCTGCTCCTGGTAATCCAGCTGCAAGCTTCTGCCGCATCGCCCCTGAAGTGGCCACCTTGTGAACACCTTGTCCTCCTGGCTCCACATCCTGCCGCAGGCTCAGTCTGCTGCCAAACTGTGCTCGGACCCAACACGTGTTCTTTTGTTAGGGCCCAGCCTCTCCCCCTCCTCGCTTGCTTGGGTTGCTGCAAGGAATACAGAAATCCTTTGTATTACCAGCTGTTGATAAATCACCCTCCAGTTCTATACATCTTACAATGTGTTTATTTTCAATGGGGGCAATATCACCCCTAAGGGGGTGAAAGTTGATTCTTGGGGGCTGAAAAGAATTTACTCTTTTTGTGTATAAAGCATAGATACATATACATAGGTACATAAGCAAATAAGCGAATACCTGTGGTATTAAAAATTCATGTGGAGTGGTAATTAGCAAAAAAAAAAAAAAGTGTGAAAGCTGCTTGTGTGTGTGTGTTAGGGGACATTGATGAAAAACAAAAAAAAGAAGAAAACACTGGTTTACTTTTGAGGTCTCATATTCATCCTGTTTCTACTTGCCCAGAAGCTTTCAGTAGCTTCCTGCAGGCAACTCTGTAAAACCCAAATCATGTTCTGTAGTTCAAATCTCTTCCTCTTTACCCGCAACCATCTTTGCAGTCCTGGCCCCCACTCTCTGCCTGCGTAGTTAGACTGCTGCCCACAGCTCCATAACCGCAGCCTCTGCTCGCCTGCTTTGCTCTAAACCAGCGTGTCTGGTTGGCCTTCGGCTGGCATCTGGGAACTTAGGTTTTGAGAGGATTCCCATCATGGCTCCAACTGTTAAGAGAGGCTGACTGGGTCTGTGCTGTGCAAACAGCATGCCGAACCCCTGCTTTCCTTCTGGGAGTCTAGAACTCGGGTACATGCCAGGCAGAGAGTAGCGATGTGACCAGCCCCCAGGGAAAACTTCGGGCAGGTAATCACTAATGAGCATCTCCGGCACACAACTTTTCACATATGTTGTTACAACTCACTGCTAGGATGATTAAGATTATCCTGTGGGGCCCCATGGGAAGGGGACTCTTGGGAGCTTGTGCCTGGTGTTTTTTCAGACTTCTCTGCATATGGCTTTTCCGTTGCTGAGTTTGCTTTGAATCCTTTCACTGTAATAACTCTTAGCTGTGAATATGATTATATGCTGAGACCTGAGAATCCTCCTGGAGAATGACTGAGCCTGGGGTGGTCTTGGGAACCCCCGAGGTAATGTGACTAGTGGTCTCTATCATCCCTTGGTTTTCAGCCATTCCTTCAGGAAACAAGAATGATAGGAGTCTCTTTCCCCAGAGATGGACATCGAGGCTTAACAGCTTTGGAAGGAAGTTAATATGAAGACCATATGTTCACGGCCCATGGTGGATTACATTAGGTTCATTTGCTAAGATGAAATTGTGTTTTCCAGGATTTGCTTTGCTGTGTAATTCCAGGTTAGCGTGGGTCACGAGAGAGATTTTGCATAGGACTTGGAAAGCAGAAGTGGAACGCCAGTGATCTTGCTTTTTAATGCTCTAAAGCTTAGTGAAGCAATGTTGCAGCTCGCATTATGCTGTCATTTATCCACAGGCTCATCTGGTTGGCATGGGACAGCAGCTGGACTCGCGTCAACTGTATCTCCTGACTTGTCCTCCTTCAGCGCCCTACTCCCCAACTCCTGGCTTAGGTGTGTGTTTAGCTTTACGGTGAAGGGCAGCTGTTTCTCCTGCAAAGTTGGAGACCTGGAGATGGTGAGGGACTGAGGCAGGGTTCAGTCCATCCATATGGCTTCAAGCCCAGCCTCCCAGGGGTGGAGGGAGGTAATCCACCACAAGCTGTGAGTGTCCATGGACCTTCCTGCTCAGAGTGCCCGGAATACAGGTGTGCCCCTGCCTGGACATTTCTCAGGGTTGTATTTACAGCAAGGCACCTTGAGGAAGAGATAATACCTCCATCTGGGACAGGGAACAGTTGCTTACTGCTTATGATACTTATTTATTTTGGTGAATTTTCTCAACTCAGTGTTTCTCAGCTGGGATGTAAATTCACTGCTGTGCAGCATCCACTGGGGACTTTCTGCATTGCCCTGCATGGGATTGGGGAACAAGGGGAACCAAAACAAACTTCATGTTTGTGCTGCTTGCTGTACTGTGAGTAATAAGAGGACTTTAACTCATGTCTACTGCCAGAATCCTTGAACAGTAAAAAGCTAACTTAGGAGCTTGTAAGTAGGTGAAAATCTTAGATTCTGATAGCACTCTGCTTCCACCTTCCCTTCCTGTCGGCTCTGTGGTCTTTAGGCACCAGACACACATAGATTGTTTAATCAGATCCCACAAGTGTGTAGGGATAAATCCGCCCCCCCTCCAAATATGAATTACATATATTCTCTAGTAGATCTGCTTCTCTGATCAAATGTGATGGTTTAGTCTCCCTCGCAACCTGGCTAATGAATCTCCTGTTTCAAGTTCTGTATAAATATAATATTTAATATAAATATCAGTATTTGATTAAATATTTTTTAATGGCAGCAGAATATTTCACATTGGGTATGTTGGACATAATTTATAGACCTGAATTTGGGGCACAAAAAATATTTGGGCAGTCTAATTGTTCTAAAAGGAAGAGGGATTTGTGAAATTGAATTAGATTTTGAAAATAACTTTTATTTTTCAGAGTTATTAATTTTGTGTAAGTGTTGGAACACTGTTCTATACCATTCTGGTATTTCTTTTCCTTTTGTTTTGATCTGTACCACCTCCAGTGCAAGGCTGGCAGAGAGAAAGATCACTGAATCAAAATATTCCAGGTCTTGGGACCAAGTTCTTGTTTGATAAGGGAAATGGATGCTAAAGGAGAGGGTAATGAAGTCAAGATCAGCCTGTGAACTCTGAATATTTTAATGTACTTACTTGCTGTAAGAGTTAATTTTAAGACATAGTCAACACAGAAACAGCCCTGCCTCTTATATATAAGGCTACATGAAAATATGCTTGGTGAAAATAATATCTGCATCTTTTCTAGTTAAAAAGTTCAAATGACTGTGTTCATTAATGATGTTTAAAGAGGGAGAAAGTCATTATCTGAGTTTCTTAGCAATGAAAATGACTTATTTTGTCCTGTGCATTTCTGCTTCTGTTAAGGGGAAGCAGAAAGTCTTTCATAGAATAATTCTGGCGGCACAGAAGAATTTAAAGTTGCTGGAACATAATAACATTGTTATTTTAAGTGGACAGTAGATATGAGAAGAGATTCTTGCCTAATGCAGTATGAAGAATATGACCCAAGAATGATTTTTTCTACTGAGAAAGGAACAGAAGTGAAACACTAGACTGCAAGTTTTTTTAAGGGAAGTAATTACAATTATCTGATATACTGCTATAGTCTAAGGGTCCAGTGCAGTGCCTGACAGAAAGGAGGTGCTTACACATTATTTTTTAATAAATCACAAAGAGAAACTCAGAGAGAGACTCATAAAAACTTACCCCTAGAGGGCAGAATCCTCCTGAGTACAGATAATTCAAATAAATTTCTGAGTTTGGAATTTAATTCCAGCAAGGATTTATTAATCTTATTATATATGATTTCCTGATATTAGTGTTAATTATTTTCACTTGTTTTATTCTTGGCCAGTATATAATCCATGAGTTTTTTGAGCCAGAATATTTGTGAAGAATTTTTCAAGTCTGTACATTTGAGAATGTCATTTTGTTATCTTCCCCATGAAAAACAACTTGATTTGTTGTAAAATGTGATATTGTTCAAAAGCTATAGATGTTTCTTTTTTTCTCTTGAGCACAGCAGAAGAAACTTTTGACCAATCTAAAAGAAAATTTAGACCAATTAGACCAAAATCTAGACCAAATTTAGACCAATCTAAAAGAAAATTTAGACCAAGAAAAATTAGACCAATCTGTTACTTCCCCTTCAAAATTTAGACCAATTAGACCAAAATTTAGACCAAATTTAGACCAATTAGACCAAAATTTAGACCAAATTTAGACCACTCTAAAAGAAAATTTAGAGCAAGAAAAATTAGACCAATCTGTTACTTCCACTTCTCCCTTTACTTCCATCAGACTAAAAGTTTATAAGATTTTCTCTTTTAAAAAAATATAAATTTATTTATTTTAATTGGAGGTTAATTACTTTACAATATTGTATTGGTTTTGCCATACACCAACATGTATCTGCCACAGGTATACACGTGTTCCCCATCCTGAACCCCCTCCCTCCTCCCTCCCCATACCATCCTTCTGGGTCATCTCAATGCAGAGGTCTCAAGCATCCAGTATCATGCATTGAACCTGGACTGGCGACTCATTTCATATATGATATTATACTTGTTTCAGTGCCATTCTCCCAAATCATCCCACCCTCTCCCTCTCCCACAGAGTCCAAAAGACTGTTCTATACATCTGTGTCTCTTTAGCTGTCTCACATACAGGACTATCATTACCATCTTTCTAATTCCATATATATGCGTTAATATACTGTATTGGTGTTTTTCTTTCTGGCTTACTTCACTGTATAACAGGCTCCAGTTTCATCCATCTCATTAGAACTGATTCAAATGTATTCTTTTTAATGGCGGAGTAATACTCCATTGTGTATATGTACCACAGCTTTCTTAGCCATTCATCTGCTGATGGACATCTAGGTTGCTTCCATGTCCTGGCTATTATAAACAGTGCTGCAATGAACATTGGGGTACATGTGTCTCTTTCCATTCTGGTTTCCTCAGTGTATATGCCCAGCAGTGGGATTCCTGGGTCATAAGGCAGTTCTAGTTTGGAAGTTGACCTTCCTCTGCAATTCTCTGGATGAGTTTGAGTAGGATAGGTGTTAGCTCTTCTCTAAATTTTTGGTAGAATTCATCTGTGAAGCCGTCTGGACCTGGGCTTTTGTTTGCTGGAAGATTTCTGATTACAGTTTCAATTTCCGTGCTTGTCATGGGTCTGTTAAGATTTTCTATTTCTTCCTGGTTCACTTTTGGAAAGTTGTACTTTTCTAAGAATTTGTCCATTTCTTCCACGTTGTCCATTTTATTGGCATATAATTGCTGATAGTAGTCTCTTATGATCCATTGTATTTCTGTCTTGTCTGTTGTGATCTCTCCATTTTCATTTCTAGTTTTAATGATTTGATTTTTCTCCCTTTGTTTCTTGATGAGTCTGGCTAATGGTTTGTCAATTTTATGTATCCTTTCAAAGAACCAGATTTTGGCTTTGTTGATTTTTGCTGTGGTCTCTTTTGTTTCTTTTGCATTTATTTCTGCCCTAATTTTTAAGATTTCTTTCCTTCTACTAACCCTGAGGTTCTCCATTTCTTCCTTAGTTGCTTTAGGTGTAGACTTAGGTTATTTATTTGACTTTTTTCTCATTTCTTGAGGTATGCCTGTATTGCTATGAACTTTCCCCTTCGCACTGCTTATGAAGTGTCCCACAGGTTTTGGGTTATTGTGTTTTCATTTTCATTCATTTCTATGCATATTTGATTTCTTTTTTTATTTCTTCTGTGATTTGTTGGTTATTCAGCAGCGTGTTGTTCAGCCTCCATATGCTGGAATTTTTAATAGTTTTTCTCCTGTAATTGAGATCTAATCTTACTGCATTGTGGTCAGAAAAGATGCTTGGAATGATTTCAATTGTTTTGAATTTACCAAGGCAAGATTTATGGCCCAGGATGTGATCTATCCTGGAGAAGGTTCAGTGTGTGCTTGAGAAAAAGGTTAAATTCATTGTTTTGGGGTGAAATGTCCTGTAGATATCAATTAGGTCTAACTGGTCCATTGTATCATTTAAAGTTTGTGTTTCCTTATTAATTTTCTGTTTAGTTAATCTATCCATAGATGTTAGTGGGGGTGTTAAAGTCTCCCACTATTATTGTGTTATTGTTAATTTCCCCTTTTATACTTGTTAGCATTTGTCTTACATATTGTGGTGCTTACATATTGCATGCATATATATTTATAATTGTTATATCTTCTTCTTGGATTGATCCTTTGATCATTATGTAGTCTCCTTCTTTGTCTCTTTTCACAGCCTTTGTTTTAAAGTCTATTTTATCTGATAGGAGTATTGCTACTCCTGCTTTCTTTCGGTCTCTATTTGCATGGAATATCTTTTTCCAGCCCTTCACTTTCAGTCTGTATATGTCCCCTGTTTTGAGGTGGGTCTCTTGTAGACAACATATATAGGGGTCTTGTTTTTGTATCCATTCAGCCAGTCTTTGTCTTTTGGTTGGGGCTTTCAACCCATTTATGTTTAAGGTAATTATTGATGAGTATGAACCCTTTGCCATTTACTTTATTGTTTTGTGTTCGGGTTTATACCCCCTTTCTGTGTTTCCTGTCTAGAGAAGATCCTTTAGCATTTGTTGGAGAGCATGTCTTGCCATTCCCTCCTGGCTTGAAGCGTTTCTGTTGAAAGACCAGCTGTGATCCTTATAGGAATCCCCTTGTGTGTTATTTGTTGTTTTTCTCTTGCTGCTTTTAATATTTGTTCTTTGTGTTGATCTTTGTTAATTTGGTTAATATGTGTCTTGGGTGTTTCACCTTGGGTTGATCCTGTTTGAGACTCTCTGGGTTTCTTGGACTTGGGTGATTATTCCTTCCCCATTTTAGGGAAGTTCTCAACTATTATCTCCTCAAGTATTGTCTCATGGTCTTTCTTTTTGTCTTCTTCTGGGACTCCTATGATTCTAATGTTGTGGCATTTAACACTGTTCCTGGAGGTCTCTGAGATTGTCCTCATTTCTTTTAATTTGTTTTTCTTTTTTCCTCTCTGATTCATTTATTTCTACCATTCTATCTTCTAATTCACTAATCCTATCTTCTGCCTCCGTTTTTCTACTATTTGTTGCCTCCAGAGTGTTTTTTATCTCATTTATTGCATTATTCATTATATATTGACTTTTTAAAATTTCTTTTAGGTCCTTGTTAAACCTTTCTTGCATCTTCTCAAATCTTGTCTCCAGGCTATTTATCTCTGATTCCATTTTGATTTCAAGATTATGGATCATTTTCACTATCATTATTTGGAATTATTTATCAGGTAGATTCCCTATCTCCTCCTCTTTTGTTTGGTTTGATGGGCATTTATCCTGTTCCTTTACCTGCTGGGTATTCCTCTATCTCTTCATCTTGTTTATATTGCTGCATTTGGGGTGGCCTTCCTGTATTCTGGCAGTTTGTGAAGTTCTCTTTATTGTGGAGTTTCCTCGCTGTGAGTGGGGTTGTGCAGGTGGCTTGTCAAGGTTTCTTGGTTAGGGAAGCTTGTGTCGGTGTTCTGGTGGGTGGAGCTGAATTTCTTCTCTCTGGAGTGCAATGAAGTGTCCAGTAATGAGTTATGGGATGTCTGTTGTTTTGGAGTAACTTTGGGCAGCCTGTATATTGGAGCTCAGGGCTGTGTTCTTGTGTTGCTGGAGAATTTGCGTGGTATGTCTTGCTCTGGAACTTGTTGGCCCTTGCGTGGTACTTTGTTTCAGTGTATGTATGGAGGTGTTTGATGAACTCCTGTCAATTAATGTTCCCTCAGTCAGGAGCTCTCTGGTGTTCTCATGATTTGGACTTAAGCCTCCTGCTTCTGGTTTTTAGTCTTATTTTTACAGTCATCTCAAAAGTTCTCTTTCTATACAGTACCATTGATAAAACATCTAGGCTAAAGATGAAAAGTTTCTGCATAGTGAGGGACACCCAGAGAGGTTCACAGAGTTACATGGAGAAGAGAAGAAGGAGGAGGGAGTTAGAGGTGACCCAAATGAGATGAGGTGGAATCAAAAGAGGAGAGAGCAAGCTAGCCAGTAATCACCTCCTTATGTGCACTCCACAACTGGACCACTCTGAGATGTTCATGGAGTCATACAGAGAAGAGAAGAGGGTGAAAGGAGACAGAAATGGCCAGGAGGATAAAAGGGGAGAATGAAAAGGAGAGAAACAGATCCAGCCAGTAATCAGTTCCCTAATTGTTCTCCATCATTTGGAACCCAAAGAAATTCACAGAGTTGGGTAGAGAAGAGAGGGGTTAGTGAGGAGACACAGGTGACCTGGTGGAGAAAAAGGAGAGTCCAGAGGGGGAGAGAGCAGTCAAGTCAGTAATCTTGATCCCAAGTAAAAATGGGTACTGAAGATTGGGTTCTTAAAGGTACAAAATTGATAACAAATACCAAAAAGCAAAGATTAAAAATCTAGAGTAGTGTTTGGAATTTCAAAAATACAATATTAAAGAAAAGAGGAAAAAAAAAAAAAGAAAGGGAAAAAAGTCACAAAATTATTAAATATATATATATATATGAAGTTTGGTTTTAAAAATAGGGTCTTTGTTTTTGCAAATTAATAGGTTATAAAAGTGAAAATTAAAGGAGTAATAGAGAACTTAAAAATTAAAAAAAATTTTAAAAAGTATGATTGTAAAAATAGTAAAAATATATCTAGGACTCTCTCTGGTATTGTGGGTATTGTGGGGTCAGTTCCTTTTCAGATAGTTCCTTGGTCCGGCTTCTATTTCTCAAGATCTATAGGCCCCTTCCTATGTAGTCGGTACTAATGACAGGGTTTTATCTATTGCACCTGTCACTTCCAAGGTGGTTCCCTCTGTTTTAGCTTCTGTTTGCTGGTCTCTTCAGTGTCTGATTTCTGCCCTGACTCAAAGGGAGCAGTGGTGGACACTTTTTTTAGGCTCACTTGTTCAGTCATGCTGTGGGGAGGGAGGGACGCTGCAAACAAATAACACTGGCGTGTGCTCGCAGTGCTTCAGCCGCACTGGGCCTGCCCCTGCTCACAGCGCATGTACCTTCCCTGCCCACTCTGCTCAGGCTCTAGTTTTCTCTGCTGGGAACCGTCGGAGGCCGGCCTTGGGCTGCATGCACCTCCCAGGTCTAAGTGGCTCAGGTTCAGGCACTTGGGTAGTCCTCCGAGGTGCAGACTCGGTTGGGCCTGCATTTTGTGCCCTTCCCAGGTCCAAGCTGCTCAGGTGATGGGGTGTTTGGCGAGTGTGGTCACTGCAACTTATCGCCTCCCCTGTCCCTGCCACTCGGTTTTCTGGGTGTATAACCGACGCACCTTCTCAGGCAGATGTTGACCATCCAGAACCCCAAGAAGTCTTAGCAAAGAAGCCTGCTTACAGTTTTATAGATAATGTCTCTCTGGGGCTGCGATTGTCCCCTTCTGGCTCTGGCTGCCTGTTACTGGAGGGGGATGGTCTGCAGCTGGCTATCTCTGTTCAGTCCTTTGCTCTGTGCGTGGGCCTGTGGTGTCTTAGGTTAGGGCTGGCTTTTTGCGTGGTAGTTATCCCACAGTCTGGTTTGCTAGCCCAAGTTAGTTTACTCAGATTGGGCTCAGGGCATTGAAGCCAGATACTTATGCTAAGCAATGCAGACCACGTCTCCCTGCCCAGCCCCCGCTTGCTAGTGGTGGGTACAGGTGTCTGCACTGCTTCTTGGCTGGGGAGTTACCGTTGGGCACAGAATCTGTGGGTTTTAATTATTTATTTACTTTTCCTTCCTGTTATGTTGCCCTCTGTGCTTCCAAGGCTCGCCACAGACTCGACAGTGAGAGTCTTTCCTGGTGTTTGGAAACTTCCTCTTTTTAAGACTCCCTTCCCAGGATGGACCGCCATCCGTACCTCTTTGGTCTCTTTTTTTGTCTTTTATATTTTTTCCTACCTCCTTTCAAAGACAATGGGCTGCTTTTCTGAGTGCCTGATGTCCTCTGCCAGCATTCAGAAGTTGTGTTGTGGAATTTACTCAGCGTTTAAATGTTCTTTTGATGAATCTGTGGGAGAAAAAGTTGTCTCTCCATCCTATTCCTCTGCCATCATAGGACCACCTCCCAAGATTTTCTTTTCTTTATTGTTTTGATTTAAAAAATTTGCCAGGCTGTGTCTAATGATTTCCCTGGAAGGAGGTGAACTGTTTTAATCTGAGATAGCAAGACTCCTTTTAAAATTTAGAGGATTGTCTAATTATAGGTTTTATTTTTTTTCCAACTGTTTTGCTCTCTTCCTGAGGGAAAAATATAATATGTAATCCCTGTTAGGTTGGATCTCTCTTCTGTATTTACTTTGGTTTTCATTTTTTTTTTAAATCATTTTTCTCTGCTTTGAGACTATATCTCAAACTTGTCCTTTCCCTCATGGTCTCAAGTTTTTGTAATGTCTGATCTTTTCTTCTCCCAATGTGAATTATAGGTTTTATTGAATATTTGCTTTCTCTGCAGTCCTCTTACCTGGCTTCTTTCCTGTCTAGCCATTTTATTTCAGGATGTTATTTCTTTATGACAACTGCACCTTTTTCATGGAGGTCATGAAGGCTAACCTGTTACAGAGGATGCCAAAAAGGTTCATCACCTTATTTAAAATTTGTATTATTTTCAGAAGACTGCTATATCTCATTCCCATTAACATATGCAGTTCTCTAAAGAAGAAATTAAGATAACAAATGACAGCTTCACAAAAATCATTCATTGCTGGCACTAGTCCTGCTACTATTAAAACATGTTGAACATGTATTTGTGAAATATAGTTTTGTAGGCATGCCATATTATTAGTCTGTCTAGAAGATGCATGATTATAATAGCCTGATCCTAAAAAAATATTTGTGGTAAAGGAAGAACAGGTACTTACATAATGATTTATATCAATAGGTTGTTGAGGTCATGGCCTGGAACTTGAGAAGAGGCTTATCCTTTACAATAGCTTGAGGAGACCCCCTGAGTGAGACAGGCCCTAATTGTATATTGGAGATAGAAGTCTGAGCCTTCTCTGATAGTCTTGGGTGGAACAGAGCAACTCTGGATATACAGGAGACATTGGCAGAGTGGAGACAGGGGTAGGAACTGCGCCACTTACAGGGGACTGGATGCCTATTCTGGTTAATTGAGATGGGTTGAAGACTAGGGAGAAAGAATGTATACATAAGTGATTTTTGATAAGGGTGGATTTAGGTGACTGTCAGTCTCCTGCAACTTCTGAGTAGGATCTTGAGAGCTTCATTATTTCTTTCAACAAAAATACTGTGCCCTACTTAGAGAACAAACTTATGGTTGCCTATACACACAGCTATGTTTAAAATGGATAAACAGAAAGGACCTATCATATAGCTCATGGAACTCAGCCCAATGTTACGTGGCAGCCTGGATGGGAGGGGAGTTTGGGGGAGAATGGATACATGTGTATGTATGGCAGAGTTCCTTTGCTGTTCACCAATAAAAAGGTAAAAAAAAAAAAAAATACTGTGCCCTTCAGTTCAGTTCATTTCAGTTCAGTCGTTCAGTTGTGTCTGACTCTTTGCGACCCAATGAATCACAGTACACCAGGCCTCCCTGTCCATCAGTTCACTGAGACTCATGTCCATCAAGTCAGTGATGCCATCCAGCCATCTCATCTTCTGTCATCCCCTTCTCATCCTGCCCCCAATCCCTCCCAGCATCAGAATCCTTTCCAATGAGTCAACTCGTTGCATGAGGTGGCCAAAGTACTGGAGCTTCAGCTTTAACATCATTCCCTCCAAAGAAATCCCAAGGTTGATCTCTTTCAGAATGGACTGGTTGGATCTCCTTGCAGTCAAAGGGACTCTCAAGAGTCTTCTCCAACACCACAGTTCAAAAGCATCAGTTCTTCAGTGCTAGCCTTCTTCACAGTCCAACACTCACATCTATACATGACTACTGGATAAACCATAGCCTTGACTAGATGGACCTTAGTTGGCCAAGTAATGTCTCTGCTTTTGAATATACTATCTAGGTTGGTCATAACTTTTCCTCCAAGGAGCAAGTGTCTTTTAATTTCATGGCTGCATTTACCATCTTCAGTGATTTTGGAGCCCCCAAAAATAAAGTCTGACACTGTTTCCACTGTTTCCCCATCTATTTCCCATGAAGTGATGGGACTGGATGCTATGATCTTCGTTTTCTGAATGTTGAGCTTTAAGCCAACGTTTTCACTCTCCTCTTTCACTTTCATCAAGAGGCTCTTTAGTTCCTCTTCACTTTCTGCCAGAAGGGTGGTGTCATCTGCATATCTGAGGTTATTGATATTTCTCCCGCTATTCTTGATTCCAGCTTGTGTTTCTTCCAATCCAGCATTTCTCATGATGTACTCTGCATAGAAGTTAAATAAGCAGGGTGACAATATACAGCCTTGACGTACTCCGTTTCCTATTTGGAACGAGTCTGTTGCTCCATATCCAGTTCTAACTGTTGCTTCCTGAACTTTATACAGATTTCTCAAGAGCCAGGTTAAGTGGTCTGATATTCCCATTTCTCTCAGAATTTTCTACAGTTTATTGTAACTCACACAGTCAAAGGCTTTGGCATAGTCAATAAAGCAGAAATAGATGTTTTTCTAGAACTCTCTTGCTTTTTCCATGATCCAGCAGATGTTGGCAATTTGATCTCTGGTTCCTCTGCCTTTTCTAAAACCAGCTTGAACATCTGGAAATTCATGATTCATGTATTGCTGAAGCCTGGCTTGGAGAATTTTGAGCATTATTTTACTAGCATGTGAGATGAGTGCAATTGTGCAGTAGTTTGAGCATTCTTTGGCATTGCCTTTCTTTGGGATTGGAATGAAAACTGACCTTTTCCAGTCCAGTGGCCACTACTGAGTTTCCCAAATTTGCTGGCATATTGAGTGCAACACTTTCACAGCATCATCTTCCAGGATTTTAAATAGCTCTATTAGAACTCCATCATCTCCACTAGCTTTGTTTGTAGTGATACATTCTAAGGCCCNGGCCCTTAAATCTATTCCTCACTTCCACTGTATAATCATAAGGGATTTGATTTAGGTCATACCTGAGTGGTCTAGCAGTTTTCCCTACTTTCTTCAATTTCAGTCTGAATTTGGTAATAAGGAGTTCATGATGTGAGCCACAGTCAGCTCATGGTCTTGTTTTTGTTGACTGTATAGAGCTTCTCCATCTTTGGCTGCAAAGAATATAATCAATCTAATTTCGATGTTGACCATCTGGTGATGTCCATGTGTAGAGTCTTTTCTTGTGTTGTTGGAAGAGGGTGTTTGCTATGACCAGTGCATTTTCTTGGCAAAACTCTATTAGTCTTTGCCCTGCTTCATTCCGCATTCCAAGGCCATATTTGCCTGTTACTCCAGGTGTTTCTTGACTTCTTAGTTTTGCATTCCAGTCCCCTATAATGAAAAGGCATCTTTTTTGGGTGTTAGTTCTAAAAGGTCTTGTAGGTCTTCATAGAATTGTTCAAGTTCAGTTTCTTCAGTGTTACTGGTTGGGGGCATAGACTTGGATTACCACGCAGGCGGCTGCTGTGACCAGCACACTAAATGCAGGTGGCTGCCATGACGGTGCACTAAGCGCGGCCAAGAGGAGCTACCCCATATCCGAGGTCAGAGGCTGCGGCCGGGAGGAGCCACCCCACAGGAGGAGCCACCTCACACCCGAGGCCAGAGCGGCCACCGGGAGGAGCAACTCCACGTCCAAGGAGCTGTGGCTGAGTGGGCGCAGGAGGGCCTAGAGGAGCTATCCCACTTTGAAGGTCAGGAAGGGCGGTGGTGTGGAGATACCTTCATCCACGGTAAGGAGCAGTGGCTGAGCTTTGCTGGAGCAGCCGTGAAGACATACCCCACGCCCAAGGTAAGAGAAACCCACGTAAGATGGTAGGTGTTGTAAGAGGGCATCAGAAGGCAGGCACACTGAAACCATACTCACAGAAAAGTAGTCAATCTAATCACACTAGGACACACCCTTATCTAACTCAATGAAACTAAGCCATGCCCACAGGGCAACCCAAGATGGGCGGGTCATGGTGGAGAGGTCTGACAGATTGTGGTCCGCTAGAGAAGGGAATGGCAAACCACTGCAGTATTCTTGCCTTGAGAACCCCATGAACAGTATGAAAAGGCAAAATTATAGAATACTGAAAGAGGTACTCCCTAGGTCAGTAGGTACCCAATATGCTACTGGAGATCAGTAGACAAATAACTCCAGAAAGAATGAAGGGATGGAGCCTAAGCAAAAATAATACCCAACTGTGGATGTGACGGGTGATAGAAGCAAGGTCCCATGCTGTAAAGAGCAATATTGCATCAGTTCAGTTCAGTCGCTCAGTCGTGTCCGACTCTTTGCGACCCCATGAATCACAGTACACCAGGCCTCCCTGTCCATCACCAACTCCCAGAGTTCACTCAGACTCATGTCCATTGAGTCCGTGATGCCATCCAGCCATCTCATCCTCTGTCGTCCCCTTCTCCTCCTGCCCCCAATCCCTCCCAGCATCAGAGGCTTTTCCAATGAGTCAACTCTTCGCATGAGGTGGCCAAAGTACTGGAGCTTCAGTTTTAGCATCATTCCTCCCAAAGAAATCCCAGGGTTGATCTCCTTCAGAATGGACTGGTTGGATCTCCTTGCAGTCCAAGGGACTCTCAAGAGTCTTTTGAACCACAGTTCAAAAGCATCGATTCTTCTGCGCTCAGCCTTCTTCACAGTCCAACTCTCACATCCATACATGACCACAGGAAAAACCATAGCCTTGACTAGACGGACCTTAGTCGGCAAAGTAATGTCTCTGCTTTTGAATATACTATCTAGTTTCTCCTCCTGCCCCCAATCCCTCCCAGCATCAGGGTCTTTTCCAATGAGTCAACTCTTCGCATAAGGTGCCCAAAGTACTGGAGCTTCAGTTTTAGCATCATTCCTTCCAAAGAAATCCCAGGGTTGATCTCCTTCAGAATGGACTGGTTGGATCTCCTTGCAGTCCAAGGGACTCTCAAGAGTCTTCTCCAACACCACAGTTCAAAAGCATCAATTCTTCTGCGCTCAGCCTTCTTCACAGTCCAACTCTCACATCCATACATGACCACAGGAAAAACCATAGCCTTGACTAGACGGACCTTAGTCGGCAAAGTAATGTCTCTGCTTTTGAATATACTATCTAGGTTGGTCATAACTTTTCTTCCAAGGAATAAGTGCCTTTTAATTTCATGGCTGCAGTCACCATCTGCAGTGATTTTGGAGCCCCAAAAAAACAAAGTCTGACACTGTTTCTACTGTTTCCCCATCTATTTCCCATGAAGTGATGGGGCCAGATGCCATGATCTTCGTTTTCTGAATGTTGAGCTTTAAGCCAACTTTTTCACTCTCCTCTTTCACTTTCAACAAGAGGCTTTTCAGCTCCTCTTCACTTTCTGCCATAAGGGTGGTGTCATCTGCAAATCTGAGGTTATAGGAACCTGGAATGTCAGGTCCATGAATCAAGGCAAATTCGAAGTGGTCAAACAAGAGATGTTAAGAGTGAACGTCAACATTCTAGGAATCAGTGAACTAAAATGGACTGGAATGGGTGAATTTAAGTCAGATGACCATTATATCTACTACCGTGGGCAGGAATCCCTCAGAAAAAATGGAGTAGCCATCATGGTCAACAAAATAGTCTGAAATGCCGTACTTGGATGCAGTCTCAAAAACGACAGAATGATCTCTGTTCGTTTCTAAGGCAAACCATTCAAGTCCATCATAGACTATATCATAATTTATATAGGACAATTAAATTGTTTCCAATATTCATTAAGAATGCTGAAAAATATATTCTCTATATACATTTACCTCTCATTTTTATTCCCTTAGTAGGGTTTTAAAGCATGGAATATATTTGTCAGCATATAGAAAAAGTCTGACTGTGGTTTTATGTCAAAATGTCATACTTGCTATGTACAAGTTTGAAAGTATGAGATTGAAAATGATTTATCAATGGTGTAAGAAAAAGTGACAGAATACTCTTCTAGACACAGGCTAAGCTAGGTAACTTGGAGTGAAACAGTGTGGAAGGACTTCTCCCAGACAACTATTTAATCTGTTTTTATATAATATCAGTTAACTGACTCTCTGACCTTGGTTTTGAATCTGATTACTCCTTAGTTGTTAGAGTGTGGTTGATCAAAACCAGCTACCAGGTTTCAGCATATGAGTCATATAAGAAAGAAAGAAAAAGAAGCACAGAAATTGAATAGAGGGCTGAACTGACTGAACTGAGTGTAGAATATAAATCTTGTTTAAGACAGGAATAAATAGCTAGAGTTGGGGATATGTATCTGATGAATATAATAGAACATTATGTTAAGACTACAGAAACAGTGGTGACCAGTGTTAGATCTTAGAATTTTACCAGACAAAATCCAGTAAGTCATGCAGAAATGAGTTGACTCAAGGACCCAGAACCTGGATCCAGACGTCCACTGCTAGACGTGGGCTGCAGGGTGTAGCTGTGTAGTACATGGACCCTAACACAGGAGCTGGGACTAAATTCACCCCAGGAGGATGAGCATGTCTACAAAGCATTTGATAAGAGACAAAGATATAGTACAGCAAAGAGACTGTTTTATTTTTTTCTCCAAGTGTTATTGAGGTATAACTGACACATAGAACTGTATAAGTTTAAGATGTATATAGTATTATGATTAGACGTATATATGTTGTGAAGTGACTGCCACAATAAGTTTAGTTAACATCCACTATCTTGTATAGATACGAGAAAGGAGAAGAAGAGAATAAAATGTTCTTTTCCTTGTGATGAGAACTCAGGATTTACTCTCTTAACAGCTTTCATATGTACATATAGCAGTGTTAGCTATGGTCGTCATGTTCTAGTGACTATATTACATCCCTAGTAGTTATTTTTCTTTAAAAATTTGTACCTTTTGGCCACCCCTTCATCCAGTTTTCCCTCCCCACCCCCACCTCTGCTTTGGTAACCACAAATCTGAGTTTTTCTGATTTTCCTATGTTTTTAAGATTCCACATATATCACAGATGTCTTTCTTTGTCAGACTGATTTCACTTAGCATTATGCCTTCAAAGTCCACCCATGTTGTTGCAAATAGCAGGAGATATGTGTGTGTGTGTGTGCGTGTGTGTGTATTTTATATATATACAATTTATATATATATATACAATTATATATATACACACACAATTATGTACATAGAAACAGTATATATATACACACACATATATAACATTATATATATTATATATAATATTTATATATACATAATATATATATTAACATTATATATATATAATGTTTCTGTGTAGATAATTGTGAGGATATCCTTTTGAGTTAGTGCTTTTGTTTCCTTTACAGATATTGCCAGAAGTTGAATTTCTGGATCATATAGTAGCTCTATTTGTAATTTTTTGAGGAACTTCCATACTGGAAGTTTTCCATAGTGGCTATACCAATTTACGTTCCCACCCACACTGTCCAATGGTTCCCTTTTCTCCACATCTTTGCCAGCATTTCTTATCTCTTGTCTTTCTGATGTTGACCATTCTAATAGGTATTAAGTAATATCTCATTGTGGTTTTCATTTGCATTACCCTAGTGATTTGTGATTTTGAGCACCTTCCCATATACCTGTTGGCCTTTTACATATTGTCTTCAGGAAAATGTCTATTTGTGTCCTTTGCTGGATTTTAATTGGATGAGGATGGTGATTATGTTTTGGTATGGAGTCGTATGAGTTCCTTTTATATTTTAGATGTTAACCCCTTACCAGTTTATGATTTGCAAACATTTTTTTCTCATTCTGCAGGTTGTCTTTTCATTTTGTTGACTCTTGCCTTATGCAGGAGTCTTTTAGTTTGATATAGTCCCTTGTTTATTTTTGATTTTGTGACTTTTGCTTTAGGTGTTGTATCAAAAAATCCTTGCCAAGATCCATGTCAAGGAGCTTTTTTCTGTTTTCTTCTAAGAATTTTATGTGATGAAAATGGCATTTTACTTCTATGGTCTTCTCCTCAAAATCTATACCTTCAGTTATGAGGAAAAAAATATCACATAGGTTCCAGTGGGGATTGGTTATTCATTCTTTTAGAAACTTTAAATACCTAAAGTTATTACTTTAAGAGTAGATAAATGTATGAGAAAAATACAAAAATTCATCTGTATTCACACACACACACCCAAACTTGGTCTTCAACAGTGTTTAGTTTTCTTTCTACCAAAAACCCTATAAAATATCCCAGATTGAATAATGGGTTAAAGAACTGTGTATAGAGGAAAGAAGGATGGTCGATGATAGCCCATCATGTACATGATCCTGGTCAAATGCAGCTGGCCCTTGACCAGCACCAGGTGACGGGGCGCCGACCCTCAGCAAAGTCCACAGTCTGAAGGTAATTTATAAGTGGCTCTTCAGGAGCCAGGTAGGCAGATTCGGCCAACCGAATCATGTAGTCCAGCAGTATTTATTGCTGAAAAATGCACGTGGTCCTGCACAGTTTAAACTTGTGTCGTTCAAGGGCCAGCTGTGATGTGGTAACGCCCTTGCTGCAGCTTTGTTTCCTGAGTGCGTTGTGGGTCAGAGACCTGTATCATAGCATCTCCTCTCCTCTCCTCTCCCCTTCCCTCTAATGTTCTCTCTTCCCCTTCCCTCCCTCCGTCTCTCTTTTCTTTCTTTTTTCTTTTGGTCCTGATGCTGTGACCTTATGTAGAAACCTCAAACAACCCATCAGAGCAACAAAAGTGAGCTGCATAGCATCTCAAATTCATCTTTGCAGTGAGGAGAAAGGCCCAGGGCCCCCACTCTCCTAGCTTATCTCCTGTAGTGTCATTATGTAAATCTCCAGGTGCTGGTTTTATCTGACCTTCCCTCTGAGACTGAAAACAAAGATCCATCTGCCGACTTGTCGTTCTCACTAGACCACTTCCCTCCAACCTGCCCTTCTCTCAGTCTTTCCCAAATCAGGAATCAGCGTTTCTACCCATCTGTACCTATTTCCCACAGACCTGCCAGGGAGAACTTTTAAAACACAACCCATTAGGCTACTTTGCTACTTAAAAACCTGCCCATGGCTTCCTCTACAATTAAAATACAATCAGTTCTGCCATCAGGCGTTTAGCATGATAAAAGCTAACTAGCTAGCTAAAGGAACAATTTTGAGCATAATGTAAGTTTCACATTTGCTTCTGTATCAAAAACACAGGCAGAATGCAGGAACACCTCCTGCTGAACGGGGCACACTTGCCGGCACCTCTGACACCCAGCAGCCCCCTTAGTTCACAGAGGGTTCGGAGCCTCACCCGCGTCGCTTAGGTGCTGGTGGCTTCTCCTGGGTTTTACGTAACCCTCCTTGGCCATTCCAGAAGAAAGCAGCCCTTCATATGCCCCCTTTGGCCTGTGAACTTCAGGGCTTTTTAAAGGTAAAGTTTCACAGTTGTTTGTTTATTTATTTTTTAGTATCAATGTAGTCCATTGTTTAAAATATTTGATTTGGTGTCTATCCTTTTTTAAAGTGTCACAGATATTTTGAGTATTTCACTTTCAGTCCTGTGTTTTCCCATATGCCCTGTGGTTTTTACTGTAGGATTTTGCATCAGACTGTGGTTTTTAAAAATGTATATCTTGTGCTATAGTAGAACTCACTGTTTCAATAGTTCCTCACTAAAAGAAACTTGCTCCTTGCCTGCAGCTTGTCTTTCCAAGCTCTGCTCACACTACCCTTCCTTTGGCTTAAGGTTCTTCACTGTTTCCTCCCATCTCAGGCTCTCCTCCAGACTCCTTCTTTCTGCATGGAAAGTTATCCTCCCAGCTTGTCATCGGTAGTCCCATTGCTTTCCTCAGGTTTCAACTTCAATTTCCCATTTTTAGGTTGGCCTTTGTCAACCACTCTCTCCACTTCAATCCCCTTCCAATATTTGTATCATGTTGTTTATTCGTTTTCTTCAATTTATCACAGTGTGAAATTATATGAAGTACAAGATGATTTCCTTTTTCTATTTACTAAATTGTAAGATCCTTAAAGATACTTCTTTATGTCTGCTTTAACCATGTCTGGAAATGTAATATTTTCTGAATGAATGGATGAAAATGAATATTTCATCATCTTTTTGATTTACCATAAATGCTTTCACAAAAAATCCTTATGTTTTTGAACTATAAAGTCATGCCGAAAAAAAAGTGTTTCATGTACTGAAAAGCTTTCTCCAAAGGGAACTGTAGCATTTTACTAGAGTGAGTGAACACTGGGAAAAAGGAGATACCCAGACTTTTGAAGGATTCCTACACATTGGTTCTGAATTGATGCTAAATTCAGGGGAAGGAAAATGCTGCTGTGGTCCATTAGTCAAAGTAGGGTGTGTGGGTGGTTTTGGCCTAAATTTAAATCGCTGTGGGCTCAGTAGACCTGCAGACTCCTGTTGCTATCTCCTAAGTTGCTGACTGCTTAATTTGAATAGACATGCTTGTCAATTGGAAGCATCATCACATAGCTTCTCTGACTTACGAAGTAAAGACATTAGGTAGGAAGGCTCCTAGGACTTCCCCTTCTTGCCAGGGTGGTAAACGCAATACTGTGTCTCTGGAGAAATTGCAGGGGTTGTTGTCATTATCAAGGACTTGGAAAATGCTGCTGTATTGATATTTGTGGCATCTCTAATTTGCTTGTTTGGCCTCTGTAGAAGTGGGATGGAGCTTGGAGAATGACCATGCAATAGCATACATTTAATCAGGTATTGCCTGTACTTGCAGCTTCTGCTCAATATGTGGCATATTTACTGAAGCAAATCAGTAAAGCAAATCACAGCCTGGAATCTGGTGTGCAGCTAATGACCTGGAAAATGCTCCCCTCCCTCCATGCTAATCTGTAAGAACCACAGCAATAGTTTGTTTTTGCACGGCACAACTTACTCTTTTGTGGTCCTATCTTAGAGCAAATGAAAACTGCTTCTTTACTGAGGTTCTATGATCTGATGGTTCTTGAAAAGCCTGTGGTGTCTAGGTATGCACTGTGAAGACTTTGGCAAGCTCTAATAGAATTATTGGGCACATATATAGCAAACCCATGCTTTCTTTTACAGAAGCTATCCTTTTGAGAAATAACTGCAGGTTTGCTGCATGGCCCCAGTAGAGACGGAATGTTTGATCATTGGACATCACGTGACTGGGTGACTCATCATAACCAGGCATTCTCTGAGCCAGTGAGCCATCCACTTAGATATGGGCAATAGCAACCAATTATCAAATGGAAATGGTAAATAAGGACCTGAGCTGAGCTGAGCTTAGAAGACACAGCAAGGCAGCTGCCGGAACAGGTTCCTCAGGCTCCTGCGGCACTACCTGTTGCTGTATTATCTTTCGCTTCCATGCCTGTGGCTTCATGGAGAATGCCTTAGGAACTAAGGACTCAGTCTGGCTTATAGATGGTTTGGTGGCCTTGGTTCCCAAGGGGGACATCACAATGGTTCTGTTTTCTAAATGTATTTTAATACATTTATTTGCTTTCTTTAACTTAAAAATAAATTATTTGACTGCTGCTGCTGCTGCTGCTGCTGCTAAGTCACTTCAGTTGTGCCCGACTCTGTGTGACCCCATAGATGGCAGCCCACCAGGCTTCTCCATCCCTGGGATTCTCCAGGCAAGAACACTGGGGTGGGTTGCCATTTCCTTCTCCAATGCATGAAAGTGAAAGTGAAAGTGAAGTCACTCAGTCGTGTCCGACTCTTAGCAACCCCATGGACTGCAGCCTACCAGGCTCCTCTGTCCATGGGATTTTCCTGGCAAGAGTACTGGGGTGGGGTGCCATTGCCTTCTCCGAAATTATTTGACTATGTGGTCCCTAAATTATTTTGCTACTCTGTGTAAATAAATCCCAAAGTAACATTTTATCCCAAGTTCTTTATTAATAATGACACCGTTAACTTTGCGATGATGAACTATATCTGTAAGAATCTTAAGGTATCCTACATGTCACAGTGGTTCTATTGAACTAAGTGTTGAGACAGCCACTTGACCACTGGAGTCCTCCTGTCGCTGAACTCAGAGGTTGTGAAAGAGGTCATTCTACTGCCTGATACTGACTGCTGGTGGGAAGCTGCAATCCTCTGATACAGCAGTGGCAGAGGATGTCTCAGTCTGTTTGGGCTGCTGTGGCAAAATACATGTAACTGGATGGCTTATGAAGAACAGAAGCTTCTCAGAGTTCTGGGTGCTGAGAGTCCGAGGTCAGGAAGTGTCTCAAACAGGACCAGTGAGTGCCCGCTTCAGGGCTGCAGACTTCTTGCTATGTGTAGTCTCACATGGTGGGAGGGCAGATGATCTCTCTGGGGGCTCTTTCATAAAAAGATTAATCCCATTTGTAAGGGCTCCACCCTCATGACATAGTCCCTTTCAAAGGCCCTACTTCCTAATACCGTTACCTTGGGCAGTAGATTTTCAACATGAATTTTGGAGGGACATGAACATTCAAGCTATTTCCTCTGATACAGCAGTGGCAGAGGATGTCTCAGTCTGTTTGGGCTGCTGTGGCAAAATACATGTAACTGGATGGCTTATGAACAACAGAAGCTTCTCAGAGTTCTGGGTGCTGAGAGTCCGAGGTCAGGAAGTGTCTCAGACAGGACCAGTGAGTGCCCGCTTCAGGGCTGCAGACTTCTTGCTATGTGTAGTCTCACATGGTGAGAGGGCAGATGATCTCTCTGGGGGCTCTTTCATAAAAAGATTAATCCCATTTGTAAGGGCTCCACCCTCATGACATAGTCCCTTTCAAAGGCCCTACTTCCTAATACCGTTACCTTGGGCAGTAGATTTTCAACATGAATTTTGGAGGGACATGAACATTCAAGCTATATCAGTTTGGAATATAGGAAATGCTTTGGAGTTTTCTTGGTACTTCTTGTTCAGGGACAAAAGTTAATAGAAAACTAGAGAAACAAGAAAAACAAAAAAAAAATAGGACAACTAACTAGAGACTTAGAGCCTTCAGAAATGAAGTTTTGGTTCCCTGTGTAAGGTAGAGAATCCCAAGCAGCTGGGCCCCTGAGGACAAAGGAAACATGAACGGGATATAGAAAATAGGGGTTATAAATATCAACCAAGGCTGAAATGAGGTTTGTAGCAGCCACAGGCTTCCCTCATAGCTCAGTTGGTAAAGAAGCCACCTGCAGTGCAGGAGACCCTAGTTTGATTCCTGGGTCAGGAAGATCTGCTTGAGAAGGGATAGGCTACCCACTCCAGTATTCTTGGGCTTCCCTTTTGGTTCAGCTGGTAAAGAATATTCCTGCAGTATGAGAGACCTGAGTTTAATCCCTGGGTTGGGAAGATCCCCTGGAGAAGGGAAAGGCTACCTGCTCCAGTATTCTGGTCTGGAGAATTCCATGGACTATATATAGTTCATGGGGTCGCAAAGAGTCAGACATGACTGAGTGAGTTTCACTTCACTTCTTTCTTGTGGGTGTATGTGTATATATACACATATGAATTTCCTTTTCTTTAGAATCTTATGCAAATTTTGTTGGAGGTAAGCTTTCATTACAGTCTTTAGTTAACAGAATGTTTCACATATGGCTGTGGCTGAATTTTGAAGTATAATTAACATAGATCAGCTGCTGCTGCTGCTGCTAAGTCGCTTCAGTCGTGTCCGACTCCACGCGACCCCATAGACGGCAGCTCACCAGGCTCCTCTATCCATGGGATATTCCAGACAAGAGTACTGGAATGAGATGCTATTGCCTTCTCCAAACATAGCTCAGAGAGGGATATAATGACAGTTGGGACTTAGCATCCCCAAATTTCATGAGAGAGGATGAGAATGCTTTCAAATTGTCTAAAGGATGGTTCCATCATGTTAGGTGCTTACGTGGAGTTCTTTTTGTTGCTGTATGAAAGTTCAAATATATGTAGAACAAGTGTGAATGGATGTTGAGTACCAAAGGGGTAGATTGGATCAGTTATGCAACTTATGTGTCTCAGGTCCAAATCCATTCTATATACTCTGCTTTGTGATGTTAGGGCTGGATTCTGCAAACAGGGTTTCCTTGCCAATGGCTTTCTGTTACTCTGTGACAAAGGGGGCACTACAGAGAACTACAGAGCTGGAGGAGAAAGGAGAAAGGAATTTCTTCCTCCCTTTTTTTTTCTTTGTCAGTTTGGGCTCTTGTCAATATCACAAGAGCCTCCTTTCTTCAGTCTGGCAGAGGCACTCATTCTTATAGAAGCAATTGAATTAGTTTGCAGATTTTCCAGCCTTTGCAGAATTAGGTTTCATTGCGTCCCTCTCAGACACCAGCAGCTGTCACTAAGCATCCCCTCTGAGAAGTCTGAATCCCTACTCTGTGGGGGATTCCCCCCTCCAAATTCAGACACCTGGTCCAGTAAGGAGCATCCTTTCTTCAAAGATCTGAATATCAGCTCCATGGGGATCCTTGTTCAAAGTGCTAATTTTAGTGGTTCTGACCTCTTCCCTTTGTTCCCTTTGTTGTCCTTTCCCTAGAGGTGGTAGCTGGTAGCTGCTTCCTTTGGTTGTTAGTTTCATGACACTTTATTGTTCTTTAACTTCTTTTGAATTTTTAGTTTTTCAGTTAAAAATTCTTTTACTTAGTTTAATTCATTATACTAAATTTTCTCCATTAAAATAATGTATGTGATTTTTGTTTCCTAACAAGGATCCATCAGTATATAGAAACCACTATTGTATTATTTGATTTTAACACTGAGAAGACTTCTTAAAACATTCAGGAACTTCAATCAAACAGTCTTTTGGAATTTACATTACTCATAAACCATTTGTTATTTTTGTAAATGTGTCTTCCCATTGTTGGTCTCTTGGAGATACATGATATTCATTATCCCTGGTTTCTAAGCAAAAGAGAATTTTAATTGATACGGTTGGTCTGAGGTTTTTCTTTTCAACCTTTTAGATTCTCTAAAGGTAATCATTCAGAATGAACTAAATTAGCATTGGGCACATGCTGACCTAGGTCAAGCAAGAAAACATTAATGTATTTTTGAACTTTGTGTTTGATCTTTTGGAACTAAGAGAATAAAATAGCAAATAAGTTGTTTCTGGGAAGTCAAGCTAATGGAATACTGTTGTTTGAAACCTAAGAACAAAGTTCTCCTGTATTTATTCCCCTTTATCAGCACTCTTTTTAAATTATTATTATTTTTTTTTATCAGCACTCTTAAAACAAGAGACCAAAGCATGCCCAATGCTTAGTACACCGGATGGCGAGTAAGGGAGCCTGGGTTTGAGGCTTCCTCCCAGTTTACCAAGTGACACAGGATATGCCAGCAAGACTATTCCAGTCATGGATGGGCTGAGGGTTTAGACATTCTTGCCTTGTCTTTTTGAGCAGAAACATTCAGCGTCTTCATCTGTAAGGGTCTAGGAAAGACAGGAGCTGACACTCCAAGCAATTAACTAACAAACCACTATGCTACTGGAGGAAATTTCTTTGCTAGTCTCCAAACAGCTCAAATTGTCTTATCAACTCGTGTGTCTCTATTTCACGGCTCCTGTATGTCAGGCCTTCTAGCTGTGGTGGCTTCTGGAACACAAAGACCAGACATGATTGCTACATCCATGGAAACGGCACTAAGTACCCAAATACATAGTAGCAGTTAACATCAAACTTGGTCTGTCAATGTCTGGCTAACTGAAAGTCAAATACATGACAGGGAGATTTATTAATTTTTGTGCTTCTAGACGGCCTTCTTCCTTGCTTTTTCCTGCCTGCCCTCCTGGAAAGTTTTGTCTGTATCAGGCAGACTCTGGACTTGTGAAGCAGATTCAGGAAAACGAGGTGAAAAAGGATTGGATTATCTGAAAGGACCAAGGACAGTTGCAGAGATTTTTAAAGAGATACCGACAGAGATTAGAGAACGTGTTGGGGTTTGGCTCTGAGATGCTGTGGAATGTGTGGAATGACAGAGGCCTAGAGATGGAGGAAGTAAGTATTTGAGAAGCGTTCTTGTGAGTTATAAATTCAGTGTCACTTTATGTTCTTAGAGAAATGCATGTACAAATGTGAATTCCATTCAGTATGCTTCTGGTCTGAACTGTGCTTCTCTGAATGTGACCTCTTGCAAGGACTGAACTATACGCATGCTAAGTCGCTTCAGCTGTGTCCAACTCTTTGCTCCTCTGTCCATGGGATTCTCCAGGTAAGGATGCTGGTAAGGATGCTGGTTGCCATGCCCCTATACGAGTACTGATTTATTTCTGGACTTCATATAGGTTGCTTTAGCTTAACTCAACCTGTCCTCATACATTATTATGTTGAATCAGTGAACACCAGCATATACAATTTCTGTTATTTAGATCATATCATTCAGTTGTTTAAGTTTCAGTTGTGGCTCAGAGTCACTTTCTCTCCTTGCTTTCAAGCCACTGTAATACAAATAGATTCTCTCCATGGATGTGGAGGGCAGACTGAAAAATTATATGTGAATTTTTAACTGCTTACAAGGCAGCAGGAAGAATGCATGTTGGTATCCCTACCCTCTTTCTCCTGTGTTCAAGGGTCAACTGTACTTTGAGTTTAGCCTGGTGAGACCCAAAGAAGAGAATCCTACCATGCCGTGTCAGTCTTCTTATCTACAGAAATTGTGAAATAATAAACCAGTGCTTTTGTAAGCCACTAAACCCTGGTGGCTCAGAGGGTAAAGCATCTGCCTGCAATGCAGGAGACCTGGGTTCGATCCTTGGGTTGGGAAGATCCCCTGAAGAAGGAGAAGGCAATCCACTCCAGTGTTCTTCCTGGAGAATCCCATGGATGGAGTAGCCTGGAGGGCTACAGTCCATGGCGTTGCTAAGAGTCGGACATGACTGAGCAACTTCACTTTCACTTTCAAACCTCCCTGTGCTCCAAAAACAAAAACAAAAACACAAACCACCCCCAAAAGCCAATAAAAAACCAAATATGTTCTTTAAGAACATTTGGTCAAGTTAGAACAAGGGTTCTTGTACACTCAGTAAGCAGAGATTTTTGGTTGTGCTCAGTCAATCTGTCTGACTTCACAGCCCCATAGACTGTAGCCTGCCAGCTCCACTGTCCATGGAATTTCCCAGGCGAGAATATTGCAGTGGGTGGGTTGCCATTGTCTACTCCATGGAATCTTCCCGACCCAGGGATTGAACCTGCATCTCTTGAGTCTCCTGCATTGGCAGGTAGGGTCTTTACCACTGTGCCCCACCTCCCGACCCAGGGATCAAACCCAGGTCTCCTGCATTGCATGTAGATTCTTTACTGTCTGAACCACCGGAGCCAGTAAGCAGGGATTTTTAGGTTTTTTGAAGTCTGCAAACCAACATAAGTGGCTTGTAAACCACTGTTCAGAATAGTCCATAGATTCAGTCATGTGTTAGCAAAGGTTAATACCTCTGATATTCCTATTGATTTTGTCATTAACTGGCAAATGGCTTCTTTAAAGCTAATTCCCCATATTATAGAGTATCTGGATTCTGCCCTATCCCTCATTTGAATTATCTGATACCTTTATTGCTATAGGTGCTATTACTGATGCTGCTGATTCTGTTACCTACCATGGTTGGCTAACTTTCAGAATTGCTTACAGTGTTTCAGGTACTGAGCTAAGTGCTCTACACATTATCTCATTTAAGTTTATAATTAGGTAATTTGCATGCATCACATGCTATATTTCATTTAATTCTTAATTGTTCTGGCAGGGTAGTATTTTCAACTTTAACTCTGGAAAGTTTAACTTCATTTGTTTCACAGTTAATCCATATTAGAACCAGTTTTTTAAAACGTTTAATAAAAAAGTTACCGAAGTATTTTTAAGTGTATAATTCAGTGACATTAAGTATATTCATGATGTTGTACAACCATCACCACTGTTTTCAGAACTTCCTTATCATCCCAAACAGCATTTCTATATGTATTAGTATCTTCTTATTTCCCTCTCTGCCTTCTCATTTCCCCTCTACCCAAACTCTGGCGATCTCTAATCTACTCTGTGAATTTGATTAGTGTGTTAATCAGTGTTGTCCAGAGAAACAGAACCAATAGAATATATACAGACACATAAAATGAGATTTATTATAGGAATTGACTCATGCAGTTATTAATGTTAAGAAATTCTATGATCTGTTATCTACAAGATGAAAAGCCAGGAAAGCTGGTGGTGTATTTCAGTTCAAGACCAAAGGCCTGAGCCATGGGGTGCCAGAGGTGTACGTTCCAGTCTGAGGCCTGAGAACCAGGAGTATCCATGTCCAAGGGCAGGAGGAGATAGACATCTCCTCTCAAGCTGAGATAGTAAATTCTCTTTCCTATATCTTTTGTTCTATTATGGGCTTCCCTGGTGGCTCAGATGGTAAAGAATCTGCCTGCAATGCAAGAGATCCAGGTTTAATCCCTGGATTGGCAAGATCTCCTGGAGAAGTGAATGGCAACCCACTCCAGTATTCTTGCCTAGAGAATCCCATGGACAGAGGAGCCTGGTGGGCTACAATCCATCGGGTGACAAAGAATCAGATACAACTGAGTGACTAACACTTTCATTTGTTCTATTAGGCCTTCAAGGGATTGGATGATGTCACCCAAATTGAGGAGGACTATGTTTCAAAGAAAAGCAAGGAGAGATAAGAAAGCCTCCCTCAGAGCAGTCAGTGCAAAGAAATAGAGGAAAATAACAGAATGGGAAAGACTAGAGATCTCTCTGGGAAAATTAGAGATACCATGGGAGCATTTCATGCAAAGATGGGCTCAAAAAAGGACAGAAATGGTCTGGACCTAACAGAAGCAGAAGATATTAAGAAGAGGTGGCAAAAATACACAGAAGAACTATACAAAAAGGATCTTCAGGACCCAGATGACCATGATGGTGTGATCACTCACCTAGAGCCAGACATCCTAATCCAAGGTCAAGTGGGCCTTAGGAAGTATCACAATGAACAACGCTAGTGAAGGTGATGGAATTCCAGTTGATCTCTTTCAAATACTAAAAGATGATGCTGTGAAAGTGCTGCACTCAATATGCCAGCAAAGTTGGAAAACTCAGCAGAGGCCGCAGGACTGGAAAAGGTCAGTTTTCATTCCAATCCCAAAGAAAGGCAATGCCAAAGAATGTTCAAGCTACTGCATAATTGCACTCATCTCACATGCTAGCAAAGAAATGCTCAAAATTCTTCAAGTGAAGCTTCAACAGTACATGAACTATGAACTTCTAGATGTTCAAGCTGGATTTAGAAAAGGCAGAGGAAGAGATCAAATTTCCAACATCCACTGGATCATCGAAAAAGCAAGAGAGTTCCAGAAAAACACCTACTTCTGCTTTATGGACTATCCAAAACCTTTGACTGTGTAGATCACAACAAACTGTGGAAAATTCTTAAGGAGATGGAAATACCAGACCAGCTGACCTGCCTCTTGAGTAATCTGTCTGTAGGTCAAAAAACAACAGAACTGTACATGGAATAACAGACTGGTTCCAAATCAGGAATGGAGTACGTCAAGGATGTATATTGTCACCCTGCTTATTTAACTTATATGCTTATTTAACATCATTCAAAATGCCAGGCTGTATGAAGAACAAGCTGGAATCAATATTGCCAGGAGAAATATCAATAATCTGAGATATATAGATGATATCACCCTTATGGCAGAAAATGAAGAAGAACTAGAGAGCCTTTTGATGAAAGCAAAAGAGGAAGGTGAAAAAGTTGGCTTAAAGCTAAACATTCCAAAAACTAAGATCATGGCATCCAGTTTCATTACTTCAGTGACAGACTATTTTGAGGGGCTCCAAAATCACTGCAGATCATTACAGCCATGAAATTAAAAGACTCTTGCTCCTTGGAAGAAAACCTATGACCAACCCAGGCAGCATATTAAAAAGCAGAGACATTACTTTGCCAACAAATGTCCATCTAGTCTAAGCTACGGTTTTTCTAGTAGTCTTGTATGGATGTAAAGAACTGGACTATGAAAGAAGCTAAGCGCCAGAGAATTGATGCTTTGAACTATGGTGCTGGAGAAGACTCTTGAGAGTCCCTTGGACTGCAAGGAGATCCAACCAGTCCATCCTAAAGGAGATTTCCTATGTATAGTATCATGTCATCTGCAAACAGTGACAGTTTTACTTCTTTTCCAAGTTGGATTTCCTTTATTTCCTTCTCTTTTCTTATTGCTGTAGCTAGGACCTCCAAGACTATGTGGAATAATACTGGTGATAGTGGACACCTTTGTCTTGTTCTTGATCTTCGAGGATACATTTTCAATTTTTCACCATTGAGGATAATGTTTGCTGTGGGTTTGTCTTATATAGCCTTTATTATGTTGAGGTATTTTCCCTCTCTGCTCACTATTGGGGAGTTTTTATTATAAATGGTTATTGAATTTTGTCAAAAGCTTTTACTGCATCTGCTGAGAGTATCATGTGGTTTTTATTCTTTATTAATATAGTGCATCACATTGACTGATGTGTATATTGTACACTAAGAGAAAACTTGCTGGAAATTTATGTATCATTTTCATTTATGTCATAACTCATTTGTGCTCATAAAGATTGTGTGGGCATTATTCCTAGTTCACAGATGAGGAAACATTTAGGTAAGGAAAGTGGATGTTTGTTTCTAAGGTAACAGAATCAGTGAGGGCAAGCCAGGGTACAGGCTTAGTCTTGATCTTCATTATTTCTTTCTGCTAAGGAAGATCATAGTGAAAGCATATGTATTTGTTTTTATTTTTACTTGCCTGTGGTGGCAATAGAATTGAATCTATAAATGAGATTGAAGGGGCCCCATTTCCGAGAGTGAGGAGTGCTTGAGTCAAGAGCAAAATATTAAGCCTTTCTACCCCTCATCCCTTATAACATTGAGGGCCCTTTGGATGGAATATATTGGGTAAGAACTTGAGGATATTACTTTTATGGTAGTTTGTGCTTGTCTTCCTCTGTTTCTAAAGGTCCTCTTTCTGTAAGACAATCACCTGGGCTGGCCCTAGGCTTAGGTATTGCTTACCAGCTAATTTTACAAGGGTTCCTCTTTGTTCCTTTGAAGATTAGAATGCTTCCCTGAGACCTTGAAAATTTGCCTATAGTGCCCAGTTGTTTCATTCGATCCAGTTGCCCTTAGTTTGTCATAACTCTTTGAAAAGTACCAGTGCCATTAAATTTTTCTTAATTTTTCTCTCTCAGTGTGGGAAATACACTACCTCAAATAGTGTGATCAGGAAGTGTAAGACCTCATTGTCACTGTTTAAATGTCTTGAGATGTGTCCCCTTGTGTTACAAAATTTATTGGGCACATTTGTTTCTCAGTAGTCTGACCAGACTGCTGCTGTATCAGTCTTCTTTCCGGTGATTGATTTACTGAGAGCCATTCACCTTCTGCTTCACAAATCTTTTCATTATTCTTCCTTGCACGTGGGTTCCTTGGATGGTTGCACATTACTGGTGGTTGGACTGTTAAAATCTGTGGCCTAGAGGGAGATGGAATTCATTTCATTTGAGTTGCCTCCATGGAACCAGTCTCTGGATAAAGGGCACAGACAGTGTTGGGTTTGCAGGGCTGTTTTTAAAAATTTTGCTACTTTCCTGTTCATTGTTCAGTCGCTCAGTTGTGTCTGACTCTTTGCTTCCCTGTCCTTCAGTATCTTCCAGAGTTTGCCCAAGTTCAAGTCAGCAAAGTGATGGCTTTGCTTTTTAATACCCTGTCTAGGGACCCCTAAAAGAGATTTACTCATTAAGAAGCAGGACACTAGGATTTCAGGGATTCCTATTGGATCAGGGCTGTCAAGAGCTTCTTTTTAAACATATTTGTGTTTGTTTATCTGACTGCACTGAGCCTTGGTTGCAGCGTGTGGAATGTCTGTTGCATCTTGCAGGATTTTTGTTGTGGTACATGGACTCTCTAGTTGTGCCCACAGGCTTAGTTGCTTTGCTTCATGTAGGTTCTTAGTTCTCCAAGCAGGGGTTGAACCCTTGTCCACTGCGTTGAAGACAGTTTCTCAACCTTTGGACCATCAGAGAAGACCCTTCTTTGCAGGTAAATTTTTGCCGGTACTGACCACTGCCCTAGGTATGTCTTTGGGGAAGTAGCGCCTTATGGTGATTTTTGCTGAATCACCTTTGCTTCCTGGCTGGATTGCTCTAGCCTGTATGAATATGAATTAGAACTCTTTGAAGTAGTTCAGAATGGCAATATCCTTTCATGTTGGGTGAGGATTTACTGGAGCTTCCCCCAAAGACAGACATTAGAGCTTCTAGTCATGTGCCTAAGTCCTCACTGACCAAGCATGGTAGTAAGGTAGATCTCCTGGACTTGGGACTGCAGGCTCTATTCTTTTACAATCAGCTCATGATCTGCCATTGTTTAGCTTTTGCCATGTATTTCCTTCCTAGAGGAAAACAAGGCAGAATACTCTTTGACATAAATCGCTGCAATATCTTTTTGATCCATCTCCTAGAGTAATGGAAATAAGAGCAAAAATAAACAAATGGGACCTAATCAAACTCAACAGCTTTTGTACAGCAAAAGAAACCATAAACAAAATGAAAAGACAACCCACAGAATGGGAGAAAATATTTGCAAATGATGTAACTGACAAAGGATTAATCTCCAAAATACACAAACAGCTCATGCAGCTTTATGTCAAAAAATCCAAACAACCCAGTCCAAAAATGGGCAGAAAATCTAGATAGACATTTTTCCAAAGAAAACACTCAGATGACAGAGAGGCACACGAAAAATGCTCAACACCAATAATTATTAGAGAAATGCATATCAAAACTGCAATAAAGTATCACTTCACATTGCTTAGAATGGCCATCATTAAAAAGTTGAAATGGTAAATGCTGGAGAGGGTGTGAATAGCTACTATGAAAAATAGTATGGAAGTTTCTTAAAAAACTAAAAATAAAGCTACCACATGATTTAGCAATCTCACTCCTGGTCATACACCCAGAGCAAACCATTGTTCAAAAGGATAATGCACCCTGATGTTCATTGCAGTGCTATTTATGATAGGCAAGATGTGGAAGCAACCTAAATGTCCACTGATGGATGAATGGATAAAGATGTGGTCCACATAGATTGGAATACTACTCAGCCATAAAAAAAATGAAATAATGCCATTTGCAGCAACATGGATGGACCTGGAGCTTATCACACTAAATCAAGTAAGTCAGCAAAGACAGATATACTATCACTTAAAGTGAAAGTCAAGGTCACTTGATCGTGTCCGACTCTTTGTGACCCCATGGACTATACAGTCCATGGAATTCTCCAGGCTAGAATACTGGAATAAGTACCCTTTTCCTTCTCCAGGGAATCTTCCCAACCCAGAGATCAAACCCAGGTCTCCCCCATTGCAGGTGGTTCTTTACCAGCTGAGCCACAGGGGAAAATGAGGTATCAAAAAAGTGATAAAAATAACTTATTTGAAACAGAAACAGACTCAGACAAGAAACTTGAAGGCTCTATTCTTTTCACATTAGCTCATGATCTGCCATAACTTTTCCTCTATATTAAATCTTTCCATTAAACAGAACCTAACATATTGGTAAGTCAGCAATATTTCTTGCACAAAGAAATGAAGTACATTTTAGAATGTTTGTAAACTAGCAGATTAAATAGCTAAAGGTCACTCACTTGACTTTAAAGTTATGCTGTAAGCATCGTTATTTGTTGGATAAGAATATAATATTCAGGGGGATTCCCTGGCAGTCCAGTGGTTAGGATTCCATGTTTCCACTGTTGGGGGCCCAAGTTCCTCCTTGGTCAGAGAACTAAGATCCCACAATCTGTGTGGTGTGACCTAAAAATACACACATGCACACAATACTTAGAGCAGTATGCAAAAAGAACAATAAATCTTGCTGACTGGTACTTCATCCTGTTGACGAGAACCTGGTCATTATTATATTCTTTTTATACTTCTGATAGTCTGAGGATTTTATAATCTTGTTTAGAAATATTACCCAGTCTGACAAGTCTCCAAAATACTGCTCTTTACAGAAGTCATGGCACTTAAGAATGATTGCTATGGTATTTCAAAGTGTTAATAGAATTTCCAGAGAATGCAGAGCTACTTCATTGATTTTTACAACCTCTTTTATTGTTTCTCTTTCTGTTTTATCATCTAATTTCTTTTATTTGGAAATATTTCTCAATTTATCTGCTTCTATACCTTATTTATTCCCTTCAAGTTCTTATAGTACTCATTTCCTCCTTGAATGTAAATGGACTTCCTCCCCCTGCCCCCAATTAAAAATATATTCTAAGTAAACAGAATTCAATCGAAAAAGCCATAACAATCAAATAAATGCTATTAATATAAGTGGAAATTTCCTGTAAACCCAATACTTACATGTATGTCAAGCTTCTTTACTCTCACATTGGAGGACAGCCTAAAACTCTACACTTTAATGACAGTTTAAGCAATTGAAAGTTTTATTATTTTTTAGCTTACTTTTGTTTAGACATTTAAAAAATACTCTTTTCTGTTATGGTTTGCCACAGGATATTGAATAAAATTCCCTGTGCAATGCAGTAGGACCTTGTTTTTTATTTGTCCTATATATAGTATTTTACATGTTAACCTCCCCTCCCCTAGCTCCTCCCCCTTGGCAACCAGAAGTCTATTCTCTGTGTCTGTGAACCTGTTTCTGTTTTGAAGACAGGTTCATTTGTGCTATGTTTTAGATTCCACATATGAGTGATATATTTGTCTTTCCATTTTTGACTTAGTATGATAATCTCCAGTTGCATCTATGATGTGGTAGATGGCATTGCTTTTTATGGCTGAGTAGTATTCCATGGTATTGTGTACCACATATTCTGTATCCATTCATCTGTCAATGGACATCTAAGTTGTTTCCAGGTCTTGGCCATTGTGAATAGGGCTGCCAAGAACAAACGGGTACATACAGCTTTTTGAATTATGGTTCTGTCCAGGTGTATGCCCAGGAGTGGGATTGCTGGATCATATGGTAATTTTATTTTTAGTTTTCTGAGGAACTTCCATACTGTTTTTCATAGTGGCTGCACCAACTTACATTCCCACCAACAGTGCAGAAGGGTTCTCTTTTCTTCACATCCCTTCCGGCATTCACTAGTTGTAGACATTTTAATGATAGCCATTCTGACTGGTGTGAGGAGGTACCTCATTGTAGCTGTGATTTGAATTTCTCTAATAATGGTAATGATAAGTATCTTTCATGTGCCTACTGGCCATCCATGTGTCTTCTTTGCAGGAATGTCTATCTAAATCTGTCTTTTTGTTTGGGTTGTTTGTTTTTTTGTTGTTGAGTTGTATAAGCTGTTTGTATATTTTGGAGATTAAGTCCTTGTTGGTAGCATCATTTGCAAATATTTTCTCCCATTCCATACGTTGTCTTTTCACTTTTCTAATGGTTTCCTTTGCTGTGCAAAAGCTTGTAAGTTTGATTAGGTTCCAACTGTTTATTTTTGTTTTTATTTCTATGACCTAAGAAAATATTGGTATGATTTATGTCAGATAATGTTTTGCCTATGTTCCCTTCTAAAAGTTTTATGATGTCCTGTCTTATGTTTAAGTCTTCAAGTCATTTGGAGTTTATTTTTGTGCATGGTGTGAAGATGTGTTCTAACTTCATTGCTTTAGAGGCAGCTGTTCAACTTTCCCAGAACCACTTGCTGAAGAGACTGCCCTCTTCTCGTTTTGTATTCATGCCTCCTTTGTCAAAGAATAATTGGCTTTAGGATATGGGCTTATTTCTACAATCAATGAACCATTTTAAAAGAAAAAAACTTAAATGTTAACACATTATGTTAATACCTAGTAAGACAGGGTGGGTATTCCAATGATTAACACCTGTTAGTGACAGTTAACAAAATGATATGAAGTATGAGTGAATACCAGCTAAATATCAGATCTGCATTTGAAGAGAAAACAAAATTTTCCCCTTAAAAAAGGAGATACATTTGCAGAACTTACAAAATACTGTAAAGCTATTCTGTACCTTAGAGATCTATGTAGCCAGGGCCTCCAAACAACACCAAATATGTGAATCAGATGTGTGAGCTACTGTGATGATCAGTTATGTGTCAACTTGACTAGGTTGTGGTGGCCAGTGTTGGTCAAATGTCAGTTTAGATATTACCATGAAGACGATTTTTAGATATAATTAACATTTGAATCAGTAGACTTGAGTAAACCAGCTTATCCTCCATAATGTGGGTGAAACTTACCCAATCAGGTGAAGGCCTTAACAGACCAAATGGGCTTTCCCAGTAGCTCAGCTGGTAAAGCATCTGCCTGCAATACAGGAGACCTGGCTTCAATCTCTGGGTCAGGAAGATCCCCTGGAGGAGGCCATAGCAACCCACTCCAGTATTCTTGCCTGGA
>SJXQ01002689.1:0-40801 GCA_006408695.1 Aepyceros melampus
CAGTTTTTTAAGGAATCTCCACACTGTTCTCCATAGTGGCTGTACTAGTTTGCATTCCCACCAACAGCGTAAGAGGGTTTCCTTTTCTCCACACCCTCTCCAGCATTTATTGCTTATAGACTTTTGGATAGCTGCATTCTGACTGGCGTGAAATGGTATCTCATTGTCGTTTTGATTTGCATTTCTCTGATAATGACGCAGAGGGATGAGATGGGGAGGGAGATGGGAGGGGGGTTCAGGATGGGTGACACATGTACATCCATGGCAGATTCAAGTCAATGTATGGCAAAACCAATACAATATTGTAAAGTTAAATAAAAGCTGGTTCTTTGAGAAGATAAACAAAATTGATAAACCTTCAGCCAGATTCATCAAGGAAAAAAAGGGAAAAGATTCAAATAAATAAAATTAGAAATAAAAATGGAGAAGTTACAGTGGACACCACAGAAATACAAAGGATCATAACAGATTATTATAAAGAGCTACATTTCAATAAAATGGACAACCCCGAAGAAATGGACAAACTTTTAGGAAGATACAACCTTCAAAGACTGAACTAGGAAGAAACAGAAAATATGAACAGACCAGTCATAAGAACTGAAATTGAAATTGTGATTTAAAATCTTCCAACAAACAAAAGTCCAGAATCAGATGGCTTCACAGGCAAATTCTATCAAACATTTAGAGAAGAGTTAACACCTATCCTTCTGAAAATATTCCAAAAAATTGCAGAGAAAGGAACACTCCTAAACTCATTCTACAAGGCCACCATCACTCTGATACCAAAACCAGAAAAAGATATCACACACACACAAAAAAACAAAATTGCAGGCCAGTATCACTGATGAACATAGATGCAAAAATCCTCAATAAAAAACTAAAAATACGAATTCAACAACACATTAAAAGGATTATACAAACCATGATTAAGTGGAATTTATTCCAGGGATACAAGAATTTTTCAGTGTATGCAAATCAATCAATGTAATACACTACACTAACAAACTGAAGAATAAAAGAGAGATCATCTCAATATATGCAGAAAAAGTTTTTGACAAAGTTCAACATCCATTTATAATAAAAAACTCTCCAGAAAGTAGGGTTAGCAAGAACTACCTTCACATAACAAAGGCTATATATGACAAACCTACAGCTAACATCATATTCAATGGTGAAAAGCTGAAAGCATTTTTTTTCTAAGATCAGGAACAAGACAAGGATGTCCACTATCATCACTCTCATTCAACACAGTTTTGGAAGTCCTACTCACCATAATCAGAGAAGAAAAATAAATAAAAGAAATACAAATGGGGAAAGAAAAAGTGAAACTGTCATTGTTTGCAGATGACATGACATTATATATAAAAAAACCCAAAAGATGCTACCAGAAAACTATAGAACTCATCAATGAATTTGGTAAAGCTTCAGAATACAAAATTAATACACAGAAATCTCTTGCATTCCTACACACTAACAATAAAAGATCAGAGTGATTAAGGAAAAAAATGCAATATACCATTGTATCAAAAAGAATAAAATGCCTAGGAATAAACCAACCTAAGGAGGCAAAAGATTTGTATAGAGAAAATTATAAGATATTGATGAAAGAAATAAAGGATGACACAGATGGAGAGATATACTTTGTTCTTGGACTGGAAGAATCAATATTGTGAAGATGACTATACTACCCAAAGCAATCTAAAGATTCACTGCAATCCCTATCAAATTACCAATGGCATTTTTCTTTTACAAAATTGGAAAAAATTTTTTTTTACAATTTGTATAGAAACAAAAAAGACTATGAATAGCCAAAGCAATCCTGAGAAAGAAAAACAGAACTGCAGGAATCAGGCTCCCTGACCAAAGATTGTACTACCAAGCTATAATCATCAAAGCAGTATGATACTGTCATAAAATCAGAAACAGAGATCAGTAAAACAGGATAGAAAGTCCAGAGATAAACCAACACATTTATGGTCACTTAATTATGACAAAAGAGGCAAAAAATATACAGAAAAGACAGTCTCTTCAACAAGTAATATTGGAAAACTGGACAGCTACATGTAAAAGAATGAAATTAGAACACACCCTAACACCATATACAAAAATAAACTCAAAATGGATTAAAGTCCTAAATGTAAGGCCAGATATTATAAAACTTTTAGACAAAAACATAAACAGAACACTCTGACAAAAATTGCAGCAAGATCTTTTTCTATCTACCTCTCAGAGTAATGAAAATAAAAACAGAAATGAAGTGGGACCTAATTAAACTTAAAAGCTTTTGCACAGCAAAGGAAACCATAAACAAGACAAAAAGACAACCCTCAGAATGGGAGAAAATATTTGCAAATGAAGCAACAAACAAGGGATTAATCTCCAAAATATATAAACAGTTCATGAAGCTCAATATCAAAAAAACAAAAAACCCAATCCAAAAAATGGGTGGAAGACATTTCTCCAAAGAAGACATACAGATGGTTATAAAGAATATGAAAAGATGCTCCACATCACTAATTATTAGAGAAAGTAAATGAAAACTACAATGAGGTTATCACCTCATACCAGTCAGAATGGCCATCATCAAAAAATCTACAAACAATAAATGCTGGAGAAAGTGTGGAGAAAAGAGAATGTTTCTAACTATTGCTAGAAATATAAATTGGTACTATGGAGAACAGTATGGAGATTCCTTAAAAAACTGAAAATAAAGCTACCATATGATCCAACAGTCCCACTCCTGGTTATATATCTGGAGAAATCCATAATTCAAAAAGATACATGCGCCCCAATGTTCATTGCAGCACTATTTGCAATAGCCAGGGCATGGAAACTACCTAAATGTCCATCAACAGAAGAATGAATAAAGATGATGGGAGACATATATACAGTAAAATATTACTGAGTCATAAAGAAGAACAGAACAATGTCATTTGCAGCAACATGGATGGAACTAGAGATTCCCATATTGAGGGAAGTAAGTCAGAGAAAGACAAATATATATCTCTTATATGTGCAATATAAAAGAAGAGTACAAGCAAACATACCTACAAAACAGAAACAGAATAGAGATCTAAAAAATAAGCTTATTGTTACCAGGAGGTAATATGGGAAAATAAATTGGAAAATTGGGATTGACACATACACAGCACTATAGATAAAATAGATAACGAATAAGGACCTACTATATCGCACAGGGAAGTCTACTCAATACTTTGCAATGGCCTATATGGGAAAACACTGGGCTGGATGAAGCACAAGCTGGAATCAAGATCGCCGGGAGAAATATCAATAACCTCAGATATGCAGCTGACACCACCCTTATGGCAAAAAGTGAAGAACTAAAGAGCCTCTTGATGAAAAAGAAAGAAGAGAGTGAAAAAGTTGGCTTAAAACTCAACATTCATAAAACTAAGATCACGGCATCTGGTCCCATCACTTCATGGGAAATAGATGGGGGAAACAGTGGAAACAGTGCCAGAATTTGTTTTTCTGGGCTCCAAAATCACTGCAGATGGTGACTGCAGCCATGAAATTAAAACACACTTACTCCTTGGAAGGGAAGTTATGACCAACCTAGACAGTATATTAAAAAGCAGAGACATTACTTTGTCAACAAAAGGTCTGTCTAGTCAAGGCTATGGTTTTTCCAGTAGTCATGTATGGATGTGAGAGTTGGACTATAAAGCAAGCTGAGCACCAAAGAATTGATGCTTTTGAACTGTGATGTTGGAGAAGACTCTTGAGAATCCCTTGGACTGCAAGGAGATCCAACCATTCCATCCTAAAGGAGATGAGTCCTAGGTGTTCCCTGCAAGGACTAATGCTGAAGCTGAAACTCCAATACTTTGGCCACCTGATGCGAAAAGCTGACTCATTTGAAAAGACCCTGATGCTGGGAAAGACTGAAGGCAGGAAGAGAAGGGGATGATAGAGGATGAGATGGTTGGATGGCATCACTGACTCAATGGACATGAGTTTGACTAAACTCCGGGAGTTGGTGATGGACAGGGAGGCCTGGCGTGCTGCAGTCCATGGGGTCACAAAGAGTTGGACACAACTGAGCGACTGAACTGAACTCATATGGGAAAGAAGCCAAACAAGAGTGGTTATATGTATATGTATAACAGATACACTTTGTTGTAACACTACAATGTAAATTATACCCCCAAAAAATTTTTTTAAGAAAATAAGTAATAAATGAACACGTTAGCTATAAACCTTGGGGAATAACTTTCACATTCCAGGCCTGGGTTTCTTTTTTAAAGAAGTAAGCTATGTTAAACACACATGTAGAACTAAATGATCCCAAGACTGTTTTCCAGTCTTGTATCTTGTCTTCCAATATTGTATTTATCTATTCCAGTTCCAATATTATATCTATCTCCACTATTAAGCAGCAAACTCTATTAAAAACAGACCCTTCCTTCACCCCTTTGCATTAAAATGTGGACCCAGAGAAATCTAAGCATTTGCATGGCTGTTTCTTGTTCAGTTACTAAGTCGTGTCTGACTCTTTGCGACTGCATGGACTACAGCAAAATGTTTCTAGTCAGGTTTTATTCCAACCTAACATCACAGTTATATTCAGCTCCCTTGACAAAAAGTACCAGGCTCGTGTAGTGGGAAAAGGAGCCTCAGGCACCAGTAGTTGAAGTGAGGGAAAATCAGTGAGTACAAGTTGTAGACGTGTTGCATACTTGGAGATCCCCTTTCCAAAAGGAAGCCTAGAGGAGGAAGTCACATGAGAACATCAGAGCTGTGAAAGATGCTTGGCTACAGAGACAGACAGAAAGCTTGGCCTTTTCACCTGTAAAGTATGCTTTCATATAAATTTATTGAGGGCCTACTGAGACCAGCTGCCTGGCCCCATGCCATTACTACTGCTGCTGCTGCTACCAAGTCGTTTCAGCTGTGTCTGACTCTGTGCGACCTCATAGACGGCAGCCTACCAGGCTCCCCCATCCCTGGGATTCTCCAGGCAAGAACACTGGTGTGGGTTGCCATTTCCTTCTCCATTGCATGAAAGTGAAAGTGAAGTTGCTCAGTCGCATCCAACTCTTCACATCCCCATGGACTGCAGCCCACCAGGCTCCTCTGTCCACGGGATTTCCAGGCAAGAGTACTGAAGTGGGTTGCCATCGCTTTCTCCATACTAGAAGCTGATTACTAGAAGAAATGAGGCCTAGTCCCTGCTCTCAGATGGCTTGGTCAAACTAAAAAGAGAGTGAGAACATTTTGCAATATATCACAATTTGGGGTATGTGTACTAAATTAGAGGTGGTCAGGCACTGTTGAAAGCTACTGAAGATGCAGAAATGAACCAGACAGACAATCCATATCATGATGAAGTTTACATTCTAGCTGACAACCAAGGTGTGAAATGTTCTGTGACAGCATAGATTTAAAAGAACTACTCCTTTGGGGAAGCTGAGAAAGACTTCACAGGAGAGATAATCAAGTTGATCTGGGCTTTGAAGGATGCAAAGAAGTTTGCCAGTGAAAACATATTGCAGGGTAGTGATGAGAAGAGGAGAAGAGTTTTAGAGTAACAGAAAATTTGGTGTGGCTGAAGTGCAGGGTGTTAGGAAAGTGAAGTGAAGTGAAGTGGCTGTCGTGTCCGACTCTTTGCGACCCCGTGGACTGTAGCCTGCCAGGCTCCTCTGTCTATGGGATTCTCCAGGCAATACTGGAGTGGGTTGCCATTTCCTTCTCCAGGGATTGAACCCAGGTCTCCTGCATTGGAGGCAGATGCTTTAACCTCTGAGCCACCAGGGAAGCCCAGGAAAGTGAAAGACAGCAGTAAGAATAGGAAATGAGTACAAAGACAGATCCCAATTTTAGTAAGGGTTGTATCAGCGATCAAGTGATGGATTGGCTCAGTGGAGTCAAATGTACTACAGTTGTAGAACTGGAGTGTTCAGAGCCTTCTTAAGAATGTGTCATGGTAGGTATAGTACAGCAGCAGCTCCTGGAGCATATTCCTGGACAGTAGCTCCTTGAGCTCACAGCTCATGCTGTGATTACCATCTATTCACCATGGCTCCCCAGCCCAGACTGGTTTCCAGATCTTTATATTCAATAGTCCAACTTGACAGCTAACTCGACTTAGTTATTTCAAAAGTATATGAAGTCAGCATGACAAATTGAACTCATAATCTTTCTGCCATACCTGGTCACCCTGTGTAGCTCTCTTTCCAGTGTATGGCACCATCATCTATCCAAGTGCACGTCAGAAATCATCAACCTCGACACCTGCCCAACTAACATCTCAAATGTGATCCATCACCAAATCCCACTGACATTTCTTACCATATCTCTCTCAAATTCATCTACTGCTCATTTCCAACTCTACCACCCTAGTCAAAGCTTTCTCTTACTTAGACAACTACAACAGTGGTCTTCTATATAACATGCTTGCCCTCTGCAATGCACACTCCAATCTGTGTGTGTGTGTGTGTGTGTGTGTGTGTATGTTAGTCGCTTGGTCTTGCCCACTAGGCTCCTCTGTCCATGGAATTTTCCAGGCCAGAATACTGACGTGGGTTGCCATTCCCTTCTCCAGATCATCTTCTCAACCCAGGGATCAAACCTGGGTCTCCTGCCTTGCAGGCAGATTCTTTACCATCTGAGCCACCAGGGACAACCCCAATCTATAGCCAGAGTGGTCTTTTTAAATGAAAATCTGTTCATGTCACTCCCCTGAATAAGGACAGTCAGTGATTTTTCATTCTTTATATGGACTCCTCATCATGGTCTGCTTGAATGAGCTTCCTCCCTACCCAAGTCTCCAGATTTATCTTATGTCATTTTCTCTGTGGTTACATGGTCATCTTCTGTCCCATACAGACGGCTTCTTTCAGTTCCTTGAATACACTATATTCAGGGCTTTTACACATGCCGTTTTCTCCACTCCTCTTCTAGTATAGCCCCATTTAGATAACACTAAAATGTCACATTTCAAAACAGTATTCTCTTATTCCCACAGACCAGCTCATGTCTTCCTCCCACTGGAATATAAACCTTCTTAGGACAGATACTCTGTTTGCTTTTTCACCACTGTATCCTCTAGGTTTCACAACAACATCTTATGCCTTGTAGGTGCTCCATAAGAAAGAGAGGGAGAAGTTGTATTCTTGATTACCATTTTGGAAGTCACAATGCCTATTTACTAAAAAAAAAAAACAAAAAAAAAAAACTATTTAACTTTGTTTAACCCATCATTTTCCAAACTTGGCTTAACTATGAATCTATTACATAAGTCATGTATTTTTTGGGTGTTGTGGGGTGGGGGGACACCTGTGTTCCAAGAAACACTGTTTGGCAGACACACTGAATTGAACTGCTCTTCCTTCATCTTTATCCTAAACACTGTGTCTCTCTTAAGTCATGCCTTTATGATTGCATCCCTCCCTAACCACCTGAGAGTTGTGAGCTTGTGAGGTGGTGCAGCCCAAGGTGCCTGAGGATACCATTCTGGGAAGTCATTGCAGGTCTTCTGTGAGCAGAAATGAGGAAGCTGGTGTGCAGAGATGAAGTAGCCATGGGGAAGGAAGAATTTGGCAGGGTTCCCATACTCAAATGGGATCATGTAGTTCAACAGGAGTGAGGAGAATTCTTCTTCCCTGTTTGAAGAAATTCAAATTCAGAATTCTCTTAACTACTGGTTCTAGAAGTGTGATCCCCCAGCATCATGTGGAAATTTGTTAGAAATGCAACTTCTCAGGATCCACCCCAAAATGTATTATATAAACTCTGGAGTCGGGTTCAACAATCAATGTTTTAACAAGCTCTTCAGGTAATTGTGATGTACATGCACATTTTAGATTGCTGGCCAAATAACAAGAGAAACAAATCTTACTCACAATTTGACAACTGATGACCTCTGCTGTGAGTAAGAGAAACAGAAAGCAGACATCTTGACTTTTAATGACTTTCCAGATCCTAATTCCATTCTTTCACAATTCCTAGTTACCCAAGTCCTGGAGCTATTCTTATATAGCTTCAATAAACTTTTTATTTTGTTTAAGCTGGTTTAATGAGGGTTTGTTGCTTTAATTCAAACAAAGATTTAAGCTACACCAATAAAATGAAAACAAAACAACAGCAATAAAGAAACTGGGATGCAAGGCTTGGTTCTGCTAAAAACTGAGCTGTGAGGCCTTAGACAAGGCCCTTTCTCTGGGTCATGATGGCACCACCTATGAATGATGTGATTGGCCTGGATGACACCTGAGATGTCTTCAGAACCCTCTAATATGCTCGGCTAGACACTGGCTCCTCTGGATAATCTCTTAACTCTACAGATCCCCTGAGAAAGACCTCGAAGTTTCTTTAGTTCTTCCCATCAGTTCTACCTGTTATTCTAGGTAGTGAGAGTAACAAATACAGAAAATAAAAAATACTCCAACTCTCTGTATCTCTTTCCTGGTCTTTCAAAAGCATCAATCATTAATAATTAGAGGGATACTTTAAATAAGGCTTATTTGATGCTTCAGTTGTTTTTCAATTTAAAATTTAAAATTTTAGTATATTATAATTAGGCCAGCTTTAGTTGAGGTTACTATCTGTCATGAAATGTACATAGAAAAAACATGTACACACAACCAACTTATACTTGCAGAAAAATAGTCATTTGGGAGCAACTAGCACCCTACTCCAGTACTCTGGAAAATCCCATGGACGGAGGAGCCGGGTGGGCTGCAGTCCATGGAGTCGCTGAGGGTCGGACACGACTGAGCAACTTCACTTTCACTTTTCACTTCCATGCATTAGAGAAGGAAATGGCAACCCACTCCAGCGTTCTTGCCTGGAGAATCCCAGGGACGGGGGAGCCTGGTGGGCTGTCGTCTATGGGGTTGCACAGAGTTGGACACGACTGAGAGACTTAGCAGCAGCAGTAGCAGCAGTCTCTCCACAAAAATGCAGCTCATGCAAACAATCAATATTAAGTGAAGTGGCAATGTATTTTTTAAAGATTTTAAGTAAAAAAGGTTTCAATTAAAATATCCTAAAATTAATATATCCTAAAATAAATAGTAAGAATATCCTCCATTAAGCTCATAAATGCTGCATTATAAAACTTATTAGTTGACAAAGAATAAAAAGTAGTACTTTTTTGACCCTTAAATTCTCACTCCAGTAGACTTCTCTGATGCTGAAATGAAAATAGTGACCAAATGCTTTGATAGACAACTCTTACAATGAGAACTGAAGGCTTCTGAAACCAGACAAAGATTTTTCTGTATCTCCCAGATGCCAGGCGAAGTAAGAGAAATATTTTGGTCTCCCATCCAAGAACGAACACTATATCTGCATTTTATTTAAAAAAAAAAATTAGTGCTTTAGGAATAATCAAGCTCAAGATACAGTTTTTAAAAAGCAGAAAATGTTACCAAGGCAGAATGAAGAAAAAAAATTGAGAGAAAATCAAAAGAAACAAGGGGAAAGAAATCTTTTAACAGAGTAGAAACTGTTAGTCTCTCTCTGTCCCTGAAAGGTTTTGATCCAACCCTATTTGTTATCCTAGAAAAGCTCTTCTGAAGAAAGGTCTCAGTGTAAGAACTGCTTAAAAGAAGCCAACCCCTTGCAAATAGGAACGGCTCAGCCATTTATTAATGTCAAATATGCTGCTTGCATGAATTAGTCAGCTTGTCTTTTGGAAGCTATACAGAAAAGTTCTTCTGCACCTGCCTCTTAGTGTCCTGACACTTCTGGCTTTAATGACAACATAACAACCACCAGAAAATGAAATTTAAAAAACAAAACACTGAACACTACTATGTTTTACCTTTCGAATAGCTGATAGATCAATTTTTAAAGGCTTCTTACTGAAGCATCATCAGCGACTGGAGAATATAAAAGCTTGCTTAGATGTAAAAAGAAAAGGAAAACAGAGTCATTTTCCTAAACTGGCAAAATGTAACCAAATTACCACAAAACTTACCTTAGAAACAAAGAGAAATGGGGAAGAAAAGGCCAGATTTCTTACTGGCAGTACCACAGTGGCAAATATCCCAGAATAAGAAAAGCTGCCAAATAGAAGAGAGAAAATTAAAGGACTTTCCTTTAAAAACAGCCAAGCCCAATGCACACAGCATTCCTAACAGCTGGAGCAAGCTTCAGAAGCAACACACAGGTATAAGGTCCAGCCCTATTCTTTATTTACAGCACAGTCCAAAGTCATTGAATCAAGCACAAAAGAAACGACTCCCATTTCCGGTTTGGCATTGGATATCCTTCCTACCAGCTGCAATTACATCATTTTTATCCATCTTCTTCTTTTCCTTTTGGGAGGGTAGAAAAGGGGCAAGTGACAAATGGGCCAAAGAGACTTCAACTTCAAAACCAAGAGAAATCCTTGCTTTCAGAGAAACAAAAGAAGTGATTCTCCCTCTTGTGAAAGGCAATCAATACTCTGCTCCAGTTATGAAGGCAGTGGATGGTGTGGGAAAGCTGTGATGAAGAGATTCTTCCTGGGGGTGGCACAAGGATGGCGAGGACTCGGGTTGTGTGATGGCTGCTATCCCCACCATCACGTTTGCTCTATCTCAGTCTTCACCACATCAAATTTAATGAACAAGGGAAAGTAATTATGCAGAGAAAGCCAAAGTGAATGGAAATGTAGGTGGAATGAACTTAAAAGAAGAAACTGAAAATGATCAAAAGTTACTCAGTTCATTTTTCTCAGACGGACATAGAAATCAGTGATCCACTGCTTCATGTATTTAACTTCCAAGGAGCGAGTTAATTGCACACTGACAGGATCCAAGGCATTGCTGGCTCGGAGATCTAGATGATGGGCTCCATTTGGGATGACGATCGCAAGTAAGGTGTCTGTAATATCCTTGGTTACTCCACCTCCTGACCAGGGGTCTAGTTCACCATTGCTAAGTGAGGGAAAGAAAAAAAAATCAGATTGCTAGTTTTTCATATCTACATAAAAGATAAGATAGGAGAAACCTATTATATGCATAACACCTAAAATTATAAGCTTATGAACTAGGGAATATGATCTGAGGATTTAATCTGTCATATAGAAAGGTGCTTCATCCTGGAGTTTGACAATACTTCTGTAACCAGGTACAAGAAACGGGACCAGAGAACACTGAAGGTGGTGCCCTATGAATCAATTTAGATTATACTGGAACTTTGAATTTAGAAGACTCAATTCCAATCCTGGCTTCATTTTGCAAAAGTTGTCTGACCTTACATAAGTTAGCTGTCTCAGTTTCCTCATATGAAAGCAGAGTTAACAAGGCCTACCTCAGGAGGTTGCTTTAAGGGTTAAATCAGATGGTACATGTATATATACTGAATAAATGTTAGGCACATGGGAGTCCCTCAATTAAAAACCTGTTTCCTTCCTTCCTAGAACCCAAATATTAGTGATAAGGAAAAAAAAAACTATATTTAAAAAATGCTAATTATCTCTTCAGTCAATTCAGTCACAGAGTTGTGTCTGACTCTTTGCAACCCCATGGACTGCAGCACGCCAGACTTCCCTGTCCATCACTAACTCCCAGAGTTGGCTCAAACTCTTGTCCATCAAGTCAGTGATGCCATCCAATAATCTCATCCTCTGTCATTCTCTTCTCCTCTGCCTTCAATCCTTCCCAGCATCAAGGTCTTTTCTAAGGAGTTCTTCACATCAGGTGGCCAAAGTACTGAAGCTTCAGCTTCAGCATCAGTCCTTCCAATGAATATTCAGGACTCATTTCTTTTAGGATTGACTGGTTGGATCTCTTTGCTGTCCAAGAGCTATCAAAAGTCTTCTCCAAAACCACAGTTCAAAAGCATCAATGCTTCAGGACTCAGCTTTCTCTATAGTCCAACTCTCACATCCATACATGACTACTGGAAAAACCATAGCTTTGACTAGACAAACCTCTGTCGGCAAAGTATTATCTCTGCTTCTTAACATGCTCTCTAGGTTCATCATAGCTTTTCTTCCAAGGAGCAAGTCTTTTAACTTCATGGCTGAAGTCACCATCTGCAGTGATTTTGGAGCCCCCAAAAATTCACTTTGTCATTGTTTTCACTATTTCCCCATCTATTTGCCATGAATTGATGGGACCAGATGGCATGATCTTAGTTTTTTGAATGCTGAGTTTTAGGCCAGCTTTTTCGCTCTCTTCTTTCACTTTCAACAAGAGACTCTTTAGCTCCTCTTCACTTTCTGCCATAAGGGTGGTGTCATCTGCGTATCTGAGGTTATTGATATTTCTCCCGTCAATCTTGATTCTAGCTTGTGCTTCATCCAGTTGGCACTTCGCCTGATATACTCTGCATATAAGTTAAAAAAGCAAGGTGACAATATACACCCTTGACATACTCCTTTCCCAATTTGGAACCAGTCTGTTGTTCCATGTCTAACTGTTACTTCTTGACCTGCATACAGATTTCTCAGGAGGCAAGTAAGGCAAAATATATTAAGACAAGTGCCAGTCCTGAATATTCATTGGAAGGACTGATGCTGAAGCTAAAACTCCAATACTTTGGCCACCTGATGCGAAGAGTTGACTCACTGGAAAAGACCCTGATGCTGGAAGATTGAAGGCGGGAGGAGAAGGGGACAACAGAGGTTGAGATGGTTGCATAGCATCACCAACTCAATGGACATGAGTTTGAGTAAACTCCGGGAGTTGGCAATGGACAAGGAGACCTGGCGTGCTGCAGTCCATGGGGTCACAATGAGTTGGACACAACTGAGCGACTGAACTGAACTGATAGAGCTTCTCCATCTTTGGCTGCAAAGAATATAATCAATCTGATTTCAGTATTGACCATCTGGTGATGCTCATGTGTAGAGTTGTCTCTTGTGTTGTTGGAAGAGGGTGTTTGCTATGACCAGTGTGTTCCCTTGAAAAAACTGTGTAGCCTTTACCCTGCTTCATTTTGTACTCCAAAGCCAAACTTGCCTGTTACTCCATGTATCTCTTGATTTCCTACTTTTGCATTCCAATCCCTTATGATGAAAAGGACATCGTTTTTGGTGTTAGTTCTAGGAGGTCTTGTAGGTCTTCATGGAACTAGTCAACTTCAGCTTCTTCTGCATTAGTGGTTGGGGCATAGACTTGGATTACTGTGATGCTGAGTGGTTTGCCTTGGAAACGAACCAAGGTTATTTGTCATTTTTGAGATTGCACCCAAGTACTGAATTTCAGACTTCTTGGTTGACAATGAGGGCTACTCCATTTCTTCTAAGGGATTTTTGCCCACAGTAGTAGATATATAGTAGATATCTAGTAGTAGAGGTCTTCCTTAGCCACCTTATCAAAAATTCAACTCCCCCCCAACCCCCACTAACATTTCATAACCTTCTTCCCTGGTTTATTTTTTCCCCCTTAGCACCTATCTCCTTCTAAGATTCTTAAAAATGCTATCCTGTTTTTACCCATCTCTCAAACTAAAACTTCCCAACGGCAGGGTTTTTTGTCTGTTTTATTACTGTATCTCCAGTGCCTGGCATACACTAGGAGCTATACAAATATTTACTGAATGAATAAAAAAGAATAATCTAGTTATTTATAGCCTTATATCAGATGCACTACACTAAAGAGGTCTATACATATATGCTTGTGAGTTCAGGAACATGTAAATCACTACAGTACTTTTTACATGGGAAAGTAGAGTTCACATAAGTGATTAATGTAAATATACAGACAGTGATATTCAGCTAGGTATAATACTGGCAAGAAACAATGAACTAAGTCAGCAGGTCTAAGCTTTATACCCCAATAAGCCACATGACTTTGGGTAAGTTACCTGACCCCTCTGAACCTAATTCTCATGTGTATGACCAAAAAAAAAACTTTAAAAAGATAATGCCCTTCAATCACAGAGACACTATGAGGTTCAACTTGAATAATACATTTGGCAATACCACATGAATGTGCAGTATTATTATAATTATTACCATTTTCTATAAGCATGAGAAGTGTTAATACTTCTGAGAGGTAAATGAAGCATGAAAAGGGATGCCACAGCATTTCTCACATAAATTTGGTCAGAAAAACGCATGCAATCAATTTTCTAGGTAAATGTTCAAGTTAAAAAGGAAATAAGCATTTAGGTACATTAAATATATGTGTGCTTGAAATACAAGTCTAAAATCCCTGTTCTAGCCTGACCACACTTTTAACCATATTTTTGGTGTTTTAAGAAATAATTCAATTACAACTTAACATCATTCTTGGGGGCATAAATCACTCTGAAAATTTACCTTTTGTGGTTTTATTAAAAACAAGAGGAAAAACTCACATGCAAAATAGGATGTTAGTTTTCAACTATAAGATAAATTTTTAAATAAACTACACAAGGGGTTGGATTCTCTTAAATGAACAAGTGGCCTTTATCATTATTCCAATTTGACAGGACCAACCAAGATAGGAAACTCTCCATTATTTGCAAAACAAAAAAGCTATCCCAACAGCTACATAATAAGCAAACTGCATTCGATTTAAAAGGTCATCTGAATCCACCCAGTGGCTTAGCAACAGTGTTTGGAGTTGCTGAGAGACCTAAAATGCACATGGACTTGAATTTCTTGGTCCTAGACATGAGAAAGCTAAATCAGTCACTGGGAAATTTACAGGAGAAAAAAATACTGGCTTTCATGACAGAAACTAGATGCATGCATAAAAGTCCCAACAGTGAGCCTCACTTAATTGCTGGCAACAATTAATTTGCCTGAAAAATTATGTTAAATTAACCAGCTTCTCAGGGACTCCTTTTTGAATTTACATTTAAATAACTGAAAATAACCATTGGTAAGATAATTTCTCCACAACTGGGTTTTGGGGAAAAAATAAATCCTTCCAACAAAAATACTGTGGAAGAAGAAAATTGCTGAAGTGGAACTATTAATAGCTACTATTAAATTCTTATTTGCTCAACATATTTACTGACTGCCTACTATGTATCAGGTACTGACTGGGTACAGTTAACTGTGAACAGACAAAAATCTCTTCCCTCATAGTGCTCACTTCTATGATTATCTACTCCTTGAAGTAACTCTGGCAGGTAGTTATTATTTCTAACTAATATAAATTGGCAATTTGCCTGAAGGCACATGGTTAACAGCAGCAGAATGGCACCTAGGTCTCTCCAACTTCAAAGTCCAAGCTCTTAACTTGCAGATCTCTAATTCAACAGTTAAAAACAGACTGAGTTTCCTAACCAAAAAAAGTAGTCACAGTTGGATTTGTGTGAGATGTCTTAAAGAGAGAAGTATGAACATAAAATATGCTTTCCACATGGTTCCTTGGACATTTTCTTATCATCAACTGTAACTGATAGCCACTCAGTAGACAGAACAGAAACACCTAAGCTGCTTTTTTATTTTTGGAATGTGCTTTCTTTAGAAAAACAACAGAATTTTGTATTTTTAAATAAGGTAAGTTTTACAGTGAATTCTTCACACCTTGCAGTACATGGGAAAAAATTTCTTTTTAAAAGTATATTTGCCACTGCAGGAATATAAACCAGCATTTTTATACAGTTCTGCCTTTATACTTTCACATGCCTCTGAAGTTTTCCTGAGCTTTATGTCATTACTCATCCTTATCAACACACACTTTAACTGGGCATCTACTATGTGCCAGTCACTGTGGCAGGTGCTAAAGGCACAGAGATGATTAAGAAAAATTCTCTATCACTGAGAAGTTCATAATCTCATTTGAACAGAGAAACAAGATTTCTCTGTACTCCGAGAAATGAGTCAGGGGCAGAGAGAAACAGAAACAGGTAAATTCCACACAGAGTGCTAAGGGATAGTCACAGGTTTTAGAGGAGCTAAGTGTGTAGGGGAAATGTAACCTCCTTGGAGATGTCAGGGAAAGTTTCCTGGAGGATGCCTAGGTCTTAAGAAAAGGAAAAAAAGTGGAAGGAATAAGACATTCACAGACAAGTAGTTCCCTGCTGTCTCGAAGCTAAAGTACAGGGCTGTGAGTATACTTCCACTTATTCATTCAATGGGAATTTTTTTGGCATATAATTTGCCAGTTTAGTTCAGTTCACTCCAGTCGCTCAGACGTGGGCGACTCTTTGCGACCCCATGAATTGCAGCAGGCCAGGCCTCCCTGTCCATCACCAACTCCCAGAGTTCTCTCAAACTCATGTTCATCGACTTAGTGATGCCATCCAGCCATCTCATTCTCTGTCATCCCCTTCGCCTCCTGCCCCCAATCCCTCTCAGCATCAGAGTCTTTTCAAATGGGTCAACATGACTCTTCACATGAGATGGCCAAAGTACTGAAGTTTCAGCTTTGGCATCAGTCCTTCCAAAGAACACCCAGGACTGATCTCCTTTAGAATGGACTGGTTGGATCTCCTTGCAGTCCAAGGGACTCCAAGAGTCTTCTCCAACACCACACTTCAAAAGCATCAATTCTTCGGTGCTCAGCTTTCTTCACAGTCCAACTCTCATATCCATACATGACTACTGGAAAAACCATAGCCTTGACTAGACAGACCTTTGTTGGTAAAGTAATCTCTGCTTTTGAATATGCTGTCTAGGTTGGTCATGACTTTCCTTCCAAGGAGTAAGCGTCTTTTAATTTCATGGCTGCAGTCACCATCTGCAGTGATTTTGGAGCCCAGAAAAATAAAGTCTGACACTGTTTCCACTGTTTCCCCATCTATTTCCCATGAAGTGATGGGACTGGATGCCATGATCTTCGTTTCTGAATGTTGAGCTTTAAGTCAACTTTTTCAGTCTCCACTTTCACTGTCATCAAGAGGCTTTTTAGTTCCTCTTCACTTTCTGTCATAAGGGTGGTGTCATCTGCATATGTGAAGTTATTGATATTTCTTCCAGCAATCTTGATTCCACCTTGTGCTTCTTCCAGTCCAGTGTTTCTCATGATGTACTCTGCATAGAAGTTAAATAAGCAGGGTGACACTATACAGCCTTGAGGTACTCCTCTTCCTATTTGGAACCAGTCTGTTGTTCCATGTCCAGTTCTAACTGTTGCTTCCTGACCTGTATACAGATTTCTCAAGAGGCAGGTCAGGTGGTCTGGTATGCCCATCTCTTTCAGAATTTTCCATAGTTTATTGGTAACCACACAGTCAAAGGCTTTGGCATAGTCAATAAAGCAGAAATAGATGTTTTTCTGGAACTCTCTTGCTTTTTCCATGATCCAGTGGAAGTTGGCAATTTGATCTCTGGTTCCTCTGCCTTTTCTAAAACCTTGAACATCTGGAAGTTCATGGTTCATATTCTGCTGAAGCCTGCCTTAGAGAATTTTGAGAATTACTTTACTAGCGTTTGAGATGAATGCAATTGTGCAGTAGTTTGAGCATTCTTTGGCATTGCCTTTCTTTGGGATTGGAATGAAAACTGACCTTTTCCAGTCCTGTGGCCACTGCTAGTTTTCCAAATTTGCTGGCATACTGAGTGCAGCACTTTCACAGCATTATCTTCCAGGATTTGAAATAGCTCAATTGAAATTCCATCCTCCTCTAGCTTTGTTCATAGTGATGCTTTCTAAGACCCACTTGACTTCACATTCCAGGATGTGTGGCTCTAGGTGAGTGAACACACCATCCTGATTATCCTGGTCATGAAGATCTTTTTTGTACAGTTCTTCTGTGTATTCTTGCCACCTCTTCTTAATATCTTCTGCTTCTATTAGGTCCATACCATTTCTGTCCTTTATCGAGCCCATCTTTGCATGAAATGTTCCCTTGGTATCTCTAATTTTCTTGAAGAGATCTCTAGTCTCTCCCATTCTATTGTTTTTCTCTATTTCTTTGCATTGATTGCTGAGGAAAGCTTTCTTTTCTCTCCTTGCTATTCTTTGGAACTCTGCTTTCAAATGGGTATATTTTTCCTTTTCTCCTTTGCTTTTCACTTCTCTTCTTTTCACAGCTATTTGTAAGGCCTCCCCAGACAGCCATTTTGCTTTTTTGCATTTCTTTTCCATGGGGATGGTGTCTTGATCCCTGTCTCCTCTACAATGTCAGGAACCTCCATCCATAGTTCATCAGGCACTCTATCAGATCTAGTCCCTTAAATCTATTTCTCCCTTCCACTGTATAATCATAAGGGATTTGATTTAGGTTATATCTGAATGGTCTAGTGGTTTTCCCTACTTTCTTCAGTTTAAGTCTGAATGTGGCAATAAGGAGTTCATGATCTGAGCCACAGTCTCCCGGTTTTGTTTTTGCTGACTGTATAGAGCTTCTCCAGGCAATGGCACCCCACTCCAGTACTCTTGCCTGGAAAATCCCATGGACAGAGGAGCCTGGTAGGCTGCAGTCCATGGGGTCGCTAAGAGTCAGACATGACTGAGCGACTTCACTTTCACTTTTCACTTTCATGCATTGGAGAAGGCAATGGCAACCCATTCCAGTGTTTTTGCCTGGAGAATCCCAGGGATGAGGGAGCCTGTAGGCTGCCATCTCTGGGGTTGCACAGAGTCAGACACGACTGAAGCGACTTAGCAGCAGCAGCAGCATAGAGCTTCTCCATCTTTGACTATAAAAATATAGTCAATCTGATTTTGGTGTTGACCACCTGGTGACATCCATGTGTAAAGTCTTCTCTTGTATTGCTGGAAGAGAGTGTTTGCTATGACCAGTGCATTCTCTTGGCAAAACTGTATTAGCCTTTGCCCTGCTTCATTTCATATTCCAAGGCCAAATTTGCCTGTTACCCCAGGTGTTTCTTGACTTCCAACTTTTGCATTCCAGTCCCCTGTATTGAAAAGGACATCTTTTTCGGGTGTTAGTTCTGAAAGGTCTTGTTGGTCTTCATAGAACCGTTCAACTTCAGCTTCTTCAGCGTTACTGGTTGGGGCATAGACTTGGATTACTGCAATAGTGAATGGTTTGCCTTGGAATCAAACAGAGATCATTCTGTCATTTTTGAGATTGCATCCAAGTATTGCATTTTGGACTCTTTCATTGACTATGATGGCTACTCCATTTCTTCTAAAGAATTCCTCCTCGCAGTCTAGGCTAAATATTTCACTGGGTTACCTCTTTTAAGCATCACAGCAACTCTATAGAGTGATTGGCATTATTATTCTCATTTTACAGAAGAGAAAACTGAGGATCAAAGAGCTTAAATAATTTAAGACAGTTCACTCTAACTATCTATAGATCTGTTAGGAAGTCCTTTCTTACACTAGTCAAATTTTTTTTTTTAATGTTGAGCCATATTTTTTACCTACTCTTTCAGTTCTACTCCCAACTTTTTTCAACAAAATCTATCCTTTCTCCAGTGATGATGATGACAATAACTTATTTTGATACCTGGAGGAAAATAAGTATAAAAGGATAAATACTCATGTAATGGTTGAATCCAACAAAAAAGCACAAAGTATCTGACCAAAACTCAAATATCAAAATCTTTATAGATAAGATTCAAAGACTCTACTTTACAAGTCAACTTGAAGTTCAGCTTTATGGGTCAAAGCAAATAAGGATGAGCTTATAGCCTCTGCATGCCAGAGAAATCCATATAAGTACTATCTGGAGGTAAGTTTCTGAAAACAAGAAAATGACAAAGTACTTCCTTCTCTGAGGGAACAAAGATGAGCTTTGATACCCAAGGCTTACATGTAAGCCTTTTCAGTCCTCTCAGTCCTTTCATGTTTTCCTGATTTCAAACATCCTAATTTGGTACAGTTTCCTACCCTAAATATGGGCTTCCCTGGTGGTGCAGAGGTTAAAGCGTCTGCCTGCAATGTGGGAGACCTGGGTTCGATCCCTGGGTCAGGAAGATCCCCTGGAGAAGGAAATGGCAACCCACTCAAGTATTCTTGCCTGGAGAATCCCATGGACGGAGAAGCTTGGTGGGCTACAGTCCATGGGTCGCAAAGAGTCAGACACGACTGAGCCACTTCACTTTCACTTTTCACCCTAAATATACTTAATTGCTCAACTATCACCTCAAAAGGCTGAGCTGAAAGTATAGTTTTGAAGAATTCTACTGAGGACAAGGTAAATAATTCTAGGGAATTAAACAAAAAGAATCTTTAAGTTTTGCATTTAGTGGCTCATATTTGAGGTGAGGGAGGGTATCCTACACCCACTCCAGTACTCTTGCCTGAAAAATCCCATGGGCAGAGGAGCCTGGTAGGCTGCAGTGCATGGGGTTGCAAAGAGTCAGACACGACTGAGTGACTTCACTTTCACGCACTGGAAAAGGAAATGGCAACCCACTCCAGTATTCTTGCCTGGAGAATCCCAGGGACTGGGGAGCCTGGTGAGCTGCCGTCTATGGGGTTGCACAGAGTTGGACACAACTGAAGCAACTTAGCAGCAGCAGCAGCAGCAGCAGCAGGGTATCCTAGTGAGTGAGAAACTAGCATGAATCCAACAAGAAAAAGGTTCTTTTGGAAAATGGGCAGTGTTGCTGGCCTAAACCCAGAGAGTGATCTTTCAGTTAAAACGGCATTGCTCCTTCCTAAGAGCTTTCGGTCATGTCTGAAAGTCAAATGTGACTCTGTTTAGAAAAATCTGTAAAAGAATAACGTTTACAATTTAAACAATTGGTTAAGAGAGATGTATGGATATCTCTCTACTATTTCCACATAACCTTGGGGAATTTTCTTATTAAATGGTTGCTATTTTAATAACAACCTAATGTTCAAGCCAAAACATGGAAATTTTGAAGTCACAATCAGGCACATTTAGAGTCTAGTTGATTAACTCCGATATGAACCAATACCAAATATGACTCTTCTAGAGAAACAGTGTTACAGAATAAACAGTTTTTGTAGTCAGATGGGCCAAGGTTGAAAACTGGCTTTATCACTTGGTAACTAAAACAAAACTGGATGAGTTTTGGCAAGTGACTGTACACACTGACTTTCACTTTCCTCCTCAGTAAAATAGGGACTGTAAAAACTTCTTTCAAGGTTTTCATGGGAATTTAGTGATGTATTTAAAGTGCCTCGTATAGCGCCTGGGACAGAACAGAGTGGGCACCTCAAAAGTGTTTGTTAGTTATATACTGAAGATTTTTTATTATCATTGATAACAATAAAAACAATCATGAGATAAACTGAGAACAACAGATGATGCTTCCTTTTCTTTTAAGCACACTTTTAAAAATATTTTAACTTTGCTGCTGTTGTTTTTAAGCCTTTAAACATAGTGCAATAGAACAAAAAATCATATCATCTCTCAGAATCCTTTATCTTTCAAAGAGTAGAAAAATATGATAGATACCACTGCTATATTCTACACTGTTTTAACTGTGCAACATTTTCCTGGTTTTCTTTTCTCATCCATTCTACAAATGTCTCCATCAACCAGAATTTTCTTTGAATCAACAAAAATTCACCTGAAAATGATGTTTGTGTGTGAACTGATGTTCTTGCCTCCATACATAGTAGGGATCCAAGAGGGCCTCGGTCTCACACCCCACTGTTTAAAACAGTCATCAGAATATTCCTTCATGTTCCACGAGTGAGGTTCGAACATGTCATCAACACCATCAGAACAGTGGGCATGACCATTTCTGTACAGGCCTGAAAAAGCAAACCAGGAAAGATTCTAGTGAGAAAATGAAGCACAAAGAGTGAAATAAATTGTCCAAGGTCATACAGCTCAGAAGCAAAAAAGTGAGGGTTTGAACTCAGCAGTCTAGCTTCAGAGGCCCTGTTCTCTACTTCATACTCTCTCTTTATTCCTAAGGCTCAGCTGAGAAGTCCCAGAAGTTGGGGCTATATATTCCTTCTTCACAAACTATTTCATTTCATATCTATTATCATATTGAATTCTCAAAACAACTTTGGAGGAACATATTGCTATTATTATTACTATTCTCATTGTACAGATGAAAAAAATGGAGGCTCAGATAGAATCAAGTTAGACTCCCTCTTCTTTTCTGTGTCCATAAAATGCTACCCTTATAGGACTTACTAAGATCTATTATAATGTTAGTTTAGCTACCTATATTTTCCACCAAGCTACATTTGATGATTAGATCATATTTTATTTACAATAAAATAAATTTATATCCAATTTGTATAGCTGGAGCCTGGAATAGTGCCTGACATGCAGTAAGTACTCAGAATATATTTGGTGATGATTAAATACCAAACTGAAGTAGTATATATAGGATAGATAAACAACAAGGTCCTACTATATGGAAGAGGAAACTATATCCAATATCCAGCAATAACCCATAATGGAAAAGAATATGCATATGTATAACTGAGTCACTTTGCTGTTTATCAGAAATTAACACAACATTGTAAATCTACTATACTTCAATAAAATTTTTTTAAAATTGAATTGGTATTTAATGAATGAATGAGGAAACTCACTCACAGTCTTGAAGTGTAAGGTAACAGAACCCAGATTTGGATCCAGGTTAGGTGACAAGATCTTGAGGATTCTGTTATAGTACAACTGAAACAGTGAAAAGTAAGCTCCAATTGGGGAAATTATACACACTTACCTGATAGCTCCAACCCAGGACTCCCAGACTGCTAGTTGCTGTCTCTGAGACATTCAGACATTTGCCTGGCCCGAATAATTGTAATATACATTCAGAGCTTGGAAAATATTCTGCAGCATCAGGGTATCAGGTACGTTGGAATTTTTGAAATATTGGCATACTACCTGTCATTTTAGAGAGATAAAAGGGAGAAGAATCAAATATAAATATAAAATCACAGCTTATTAAAACAAAGAAACATGATTCTGATTTGATCATAAACAATCTTTACAATCTAACTTCACTGCTTGACAATTTCTATTTATTGAGTATAACCACTTTCATAAATGAATAAACCTTTAAGATTAGTCCCCATGGGACTTCCCTAGTGGTCTAATGGTTAAGACTCCACGCTCCCAATGCAGGGAGCCCAGGTTCAATCCCTGTTCAGGAAACTAAATCCCACAAGCCGCAACTAAAGAGTTTGTATGCTGCAACTAAAGATTTCGCATAACTCAATTAAAAGAACCCACATGCCACTACAAAGACTGAAGATCCCATGTGCCACAACTAAAACTAGGCACAGCCAAAAGAAAAAAAAAATTAGCCCCCAAACTATAAAAATAAACCAAAATTATCTGCAAGGTATGCAAAGTCCTCCCCACCTACCACTCTAGTTTCATCTTCTATAGCTTTTGATCTAGTCTAGCAAAACCATTTCTACCACACCAACTTCTTGCCCTCCTCATTGCCATCGCTCACACTGAAATGCCCTGCTCCCACTCTCCCAGTGCAGTAGTGCCTGGCAAACACCAACTCATCTTCCTCAATGCAGCTCAAGTAGCACCTCCTCAAGGCCACTTGCCTATGCCTTCAAGGCAGGAAGAACTAAATCACTTTCTTCTTTGTGCCTCCACTGCATCCTGTGCCTATTTCTATCAGAGCCCCTGTAATGCTGATACCAGACTCATTTGATTCCAGAATGTCTCCCTCAGCACTGAGCAAGGCATCTGGCAACTAAGTGCTTGCTGATTAAATGACTATCTTTTCATGAAAATGAAAAATTTTTGGAAAAACTCCACCAAGCTCCTATATCTGTAGCATATAAGAAGCATCTCAGGCAGCTCCTCAGTTCCAAATACTCCTAACACTTGACTACAGTCAGTGCTAAAAATCACAGGTAAAACGGAGTGAAGCCAGGACCGACTAGTCAGGGACACAGGGAACTTTCAAGGATATGAAAATATTTCTTATCCTTAGGGGCCTAGTATACAACAAGTAGCAAATTTATGATTTGTACATAAATTTTAATTCAAAAAATGATAAACAAATATTGAACTCTATATAATGTTGTTAAAGCTGAAGTATCTAGTCTATATTTCATTTATTTCTGCTCTTTCTTTCTTTCCTTCTACTGACTTTGAGCTTCACTTGTTATTTTTCCAGTTCCTTGAGGTGTAAATTTAGGTTGTTTGAAACTTTTCTTATCTCTTGAGATAGGCATTTATCACTATGAACTTCCCTCCCAGAAGTGTTTCCACTACATCCCATAAATTTTGGTATGTTACATTTCCATTTATCTCTATGTATTTTTAAAATTTCTCTTTTAATTTCTTTTTGACCCATTGAGTGTTCAATAGCATGTTGTTTAATCTCCACATATTTGTGAATTTTTCTGTTTTCTTTGTGTAATTTATTTCTAGTTTCATACCACTGAGGTTGGAAATGATGCTTCATATAATTTCAATCTTCTTAAATTTATTAAGATTTGTTTTGTGGCCAAACATTTGATCTATCTTAGAAAATGTTCTATGTACACTTGAGTAGAATGTATATTCTGCTGTTTCAGAGAGAATGTTCTATAAATATCTATTAAGTTCATCTAGTCTAATGTGTTAAGGCCAATATCTCCTTATTGATTTTATGCCTGGATGAACTATCTATCAATATAAGTGGAATATTAAAGTCCCCTTCTGGTCATGTACTGTTGTCTATTTCCACCTTTAGGTCTGTTAATATCTGCTTTACTAATATAGGTACTCCTATGTTGGGCACATAAATATTTACAAATGTTATATCTTCTTGTTGAACTGACTCCTTTATTATTATGCAACACACTTCTTTTGGTGTTAGTCCAGTCTTTATCTTAAAGTCTGTTTTGTTCAATATAAGAATAGCTACTCCAGCTTTATTTTGGTTTCCATTTGCATGGAGTATCTTTTTCCAACCCTTTACTTTCAGTCTGTGTGTGTCCTTACATTTAAAATGACTCTTTCTAAGCAATAATATTGATGGGTCTTGTTTTTTTAATTCAATCAGCAACTTTATATATTTGACTCAAGAATTTAGTCCATTTACATTAAAGTAATTATTGAAATGTATGTGCTTATTGATATTTTGTTCATTGATATTTTGTTCATTTTCTGGCTGTTTATGTAGTTTCTCTAGCTCCTTTCTTTTTCTCTTACTTGCTTTCTTTGTGGCTTGAAGATTTTCTTTAGTGGTAGTCTTATATTCCTCTCTTTATCTTTTCTATATTTACTGTAAGTTTTTGTTTTGTGGTTACCATGAGGTTTATATATAACAATTTATATCTACACCAGTCAAAGTTGATAACACTTAAGCTTGATCCCACTGAAAAGCACAACATTATTACCCCCCTCATTTTATGATTTTAAAGTCACATTCTACATCTTTTTATCTTGTGCTTACCTAACAAATTATTGTAATCATAGTTATTTTTATTACCTTTGTCTTTTTTAGCCTTCATACTAGCTTTGTATATAATTAATCCCTACCTTTACTACACAGTAAGTCCTCTACATATGAACTTTCAGATTATGAACTCAAAGATGTAAATGTATTATAAACCTACTATAGTACAGTACTATGGAGCTAATTATGCTTGTTGTATACCTAGGCTAACTTTGTTGGATTTGGAAACAAATTGAACTTACAATTATGCTCTTAGAATGGAACTTGTTTGAATGTAGGGGACTTCCTGTATGTATTTTTCTTTCCAGTGAGGTTTACTTTTCATATGAGTTCTCGTTACTAATTAGTGCCATTTCATTTCAGCTTAAAGAGGTCCCTTTTAACATTTATTCTAAGGTTGGTTTAGTGGTAATGAACGCCTAAGTTTTCGCTTTCTGGTAAACTGTATCTGTTCTATAGAGTGTTCTTGGTTTAAAGGTTCTTTTCCTTTTAACACTTTGAATATATTGTGCCATTCCCTTTTGGCCTGAAAACTTTCTGCTAAAAAATCTGCTCATAGTCTTGTGGGAGTTTCTTTGCATGTAAGAAATTACTTTCTCTGGTTGTTTTTAATATTTTCTCCTTAACAGAACTACCATATGACCTGGCAATCTCACTGATGGGCATACACCATAGAAGATCATAATTTTAAAAGATACATGCACCCCAGTGTTCACTGCAGCACTATTTACAATAGCTAGGTCACGGAAACAACCTAACTGTCCATCAGCAGAGGAATGGATAAAAAGGCTGTGGTACATATACACAATGCAATATTACTCAGCTTTAAAAAAGAATGAAATTACACCATTTGCAGAGACATGGATAGACCGAGAGATTGTCATACAGAGTGAAGTAACTTAGAGAAAAATAAATATCATATATTAACACATATATGTGGAATCTAGAAAACCTATATAGATGATCTTACTTGCAAAGCAGAAATAGAGACACAGATGTAGAGCACAAATGTATGGACACCAAGGGGGAGAAAGGGGTCATGGTGAGATGAATCAGGAGACAGGGATTGACATATATGTACTACTATGTATAAAATAGATAACTAATGAGAACCTACTGTATAGCATGGGGCACTCTACTCAGTGCTCTGTGGTGACCTAAATGAGAAGGAAATCCAAAAGAGAAGGGACAGATGTATACCTATGACTGATTCATTTGTTGTACAGCAAAAACTGACAAAGCAGTACAAATTGTTTTTATACTCCATTGTCAGTTTTTTTAATACTCCAATTAAAAATAATAATATAATCTGTGTAAAAATATGTATAAAGTTCCTTCTTGTCTTTAACTTCTGACATTTGTTTTTTTGGTTGCACTAGGTCTTTGTTGCTGTGTATAGCTTTCTCTAGTTGCAGTAATGGGGGACTACCTTTAGTCACGGTGCACAGGCTTCTCTTGTGGTGGCTTCTCTTGTTGCAGAGCAGAGGCTCTAGGTGCATAGCCTTCAGAAGTTGTGGCACATGTGCTTAGGTACCCCATGGCATGTGGAATCTTCCTGGACCAAGAATCAAACCCATGTCCCCTGCATTGGCAGCCAGATTCTTATCCATTTTTGACATTTTAATTGTAATTTTTCTTGGTATTAGTCTGTTTGGATACCTCTTATTTGGAACTCTCTGAGATTCCTAGGTCTGGAAGATAGGGAAGCTTTCAGCTGTTTTGTCTTCAAATAAGATTTCTGCCCCTGTTTCTCTTTTTCTTCTGTGAGCCCTATGATGTGAATGTTGACCATTTGATGTAAATGTTAGTCTATAAGCTATTTTCACTTTTCTTCATTCGGTTTTCCTTCTGCTGCTCTGATTCAGTAAGTTCTACTGCCCTGTCTTTGAGTTGACTGATCTTGTCTTCTGTTTCATCTAATCTGCTGTTGATCCTCTCCAATGTAATTTTATCAGTTATTATATTCTTGAGCTTTGTAACATCTTATTTGGTACATTTTTAATATTTTCCATGTCTTTTTTGAAGTTCTGTGTTCATTCATTCTTCTCCCCAGTTCAGTGAGCATCTTCATAATCATTACTTTTAACTCTTTATCAGATAAATATTTCTCTCATTAAGATTTTTCTGAGTTTTATATTCTTCTTTCTTGAAACATATTCTTCCTGTTTCTTCATTCTGTTTGATTCTCTGTTTCAATTTCTATACAGTAGATGAAACAACCACCTCTCCCAGCCTTGAAGGAGTGGCCTCATATAGGAGACAAACCTTGTTGTTCAACTCTGCCTTAACTCTTGGTTGTCTTTCAAATCTCTGTGCTTATCCAAGCAGCCTACTATAGTCTTAATAACTCCAAATAGTTGAAGACATGCCACAACCTGTCAACATCCCAAAAGGGTGAACCTTAGCTCTTTGATTCAGGCTGACTAGAAGCCAGACTCTCAAGCATCAGTTCTTAAAAATATGCAAATATATACAGTTTGTGGGACTGCAAGCATGAGTCCTGTTGGCCACCAGAGTTGGATGTTCTGGAAGTATCCACTGGGCAGTCACAAAAAATGGGCTCCAGGTAAGTGTATAAGCTCTTTTCTAGGTGGTAACAGCAAGGCAGAATGAAAGCACCAAGATGGCATCCACAACCTACATTCTTTAAGAGCAGCCTTGAAGGCCACTAAATATGTGTCAAATCTGAAGCCTGCCCTGCAGGCAGAAGCCCCAAACTAGCAAAGACATCTCCTTCACAAAAATACTGGACAATGTGCCCCAACCTGCTATCTGTGCAGTGCCCTGAGGGTGGCAACCTGTCAAGAAGCATACCTCCAATTACACAGTCTCACGGGACCCAAGAATGCAAGCCTTAATCCATCCCCAGCCACCAGGGCCAGGTGATCAAGGGGTGTCCCAAGGGTGGCAGCCATAAAAACTGGAGCATCATATATAAAAATCAGGACACCAAACATATGCAAAGCTCCCTTCTAGGAAACACTTGCAGTCTGGTACATGGCAATAGGAAAAAAAGCAAACAAAAAACCTGGACCCTTGAAAAGACAAAGAAAATTAACAAGTCTTTAGCCAGCATGACCAAGAAAAAAAGAGAGAACTCAAATAAATAAGAAATAAAAGAGAAGATACTACAATTGATACCACAAGAATACAAAGGAACATAACAACTATTATAGTTTGTTATTGATATAAATTGATGATAATTATGTCATCAAATTCAACAACCTAGAAGAAATGGATAAATTCCTAGAAACATGCAATCTATCAAGACTGAATCATGATGAAACAGAAAATCTGAACAGGCTGAATACCTAAAGAAACTGAATCGGTAACCAAAAACCTTCCAAAAAAAACAAAAGTCTAGGACCAGATGGTTTCCCTGGTATATTCTACAAAACATTCAAGGAAGAATTAATATCAATCCTTCCTAAATTCTTCCCAAAAAAATAGAAGAAGAGGGAACACTTCCAAGTTCATTTTACAAAGCCAGCATTACCCTATACCAAAACTAGTAAGCCTGCCACAAGAAAAGAAAATTACAAGCCAATATCTCTGATGACCTCAGATGCAAAAATCTTCAACAAAATATTACCAAACTGAATTCAATGATACATTAAAAGGATCATACACCATGATTGAGTAGGGTGTATCCAGGGATTCAAGGATGGTTCAACATCCACAAATAAGTCAATGTGAACCACTATATTAACAAAATAAAGGATAAAAATCATATGATCATCTTAATAGATGCCAAAGAAGTATTTGACAAAAATCAACAGCCATTTATAATAAAAACTCTCAACAAGGTGGGCATAGAGGAAACATACTTCAACATACAAAGGTTATACATGGCAAGCCCAAAGCAAACACCATACACAACAGTGAAAGGCTGAAAGCTTTTCCTCTAAGATCAGGAATAAGACAAAGATGTCCACACTCATCACTTTTATTCAGCCTAGTACTGGAAGTCCTAGCCAGAGAATACAAGTAAGAAAAATAAATAAAAGACATCTAAATCTGAAAGGAATAAGTGAAACTGTCTCTATTTGCAGGTGACATGAAATTATATATAGAAAATCAGAAAGTCTCCATCAAAAAACTGTTAGAGGAAATTCCCAAGAGGTTCAGAGGTTACTACTCTGTACTTTCACTGTAGCAGGCACTAGTTCAATCTCTGCAAGGAACTAAGATCCTACAAGCTCTGTGGTGTGGCAAAAAAAGAAAAGCTGTTAGAAAAATTAATGAATCCATTAAGAAAACTCTATGAATTTTCAAGATACAAAATCAAGTTTCAAGATACAAAAATCAACATACAAAAATCTGTTGCATTTCTATATGGTAATAATGAACTATTAGAAAGAGAAATTAATAAAAGAGTCCCATTTACAATTACATTAATAAGAATAAAATACCTGAGAGGAAGTATTTTAGATATGGAAGACTTGTACATTAAAAAAATACAAGGGACTTCCCTGGTAGTCCAGTTTTTGATTAAGACTCTACCTTCCAATGCAGGGACAAGGTTTGATCCCTGGTCAGAGAACTAAGGTCTCACATGCCACAGAGTGCAACCCAATTTTTTTATATATACAAGATATTAATTTTAAAAATGAAGATAAATAAAAATATATTTCATGCTCATGGACTGGAAGAATTAATATTGTTAAAATATCCATACTCAAAGCAATATACAGATTCAATGCTATCCCTACCAAACTTCCAATGGCTTTTTCACAGAAAGAAAATTTAAAAATTTGTGTGGAACCATAAAAGACCCCAAGTGGATAAGGCAATCTTGAAAAAGAGAAATGCCAGAGGAATCACATTCTCTGATTTCAAACTATATTACAAAGCTATTTTAATTAAAACAATATGGTATTGGCATAAAAACAAAGAATAGAGAAACCAGAAATAAACCAATGCATATATGATCAGTTAACTTATGACAAAGAAGTCAAGAATATACAATGGGGGAAAAATAGTCTCTTAAATGATATTGAGAACACTGCACAGCCACATGCAAAACAATGAAACTGGATGTCTATTTTATACCAGACACAAAAATTAACTCAAGTTGAATGACTTGAATGTAAGACCTTAAACCATAAAATTCACAGAAAAAACCCACAGGTAGTAAGCTCCTTGACATAGACCTTAGCAATGATTTTTTAAATCTGACACCAAAAGCAATAGCAGCAAAAGCAAAACTAAACAAGTGGGATTACATCAAACTGAAAGGCTCCTGCATAGCAAAGGGAACAATCAACAAATGAAAAGTCAACCTACTGAATGGGAGAAAATATCTGCAAATCATATAAGGGGCTAACATCCAAAATATGTAAGAACTCAACAGCCAAAAAACAAACAAAAAAAAATCCAATTAAAAAATGGGCAGAATATCTGAACATACACTTTTCCAAAGAAGACATACAGATGGGCAACAAGTATATAAAAAGATGCTCCGCATCATTAATTAAAAGGAAAATGCAAATCAAGAGTACAATGAGATATCACCTCACATCTATAAGAATGGCTATTATCAAAGGAAAAATAGTAACAAGTATTGGCAAGGATGTGGAGAAAAGGGAATCCTTGGGCACTGTTGGTAGGAATGTAAACTGATATATCACTATGGAAAACAGTATGGAGGTTCCTCAAAAATTTAAAACTGCCATATAATCCAGCAATCCCACTTCTGGGCATTTGTCCAAAGAAAAGAAAAACACTAATCTAAAAAGATATATCCATCTCCATGTTCACTGTAGCATTATTTACAATGACATAGGTCTTGGCAATGATTTTCCAAGATATAGAAACAATCTAAGAGTTCATCAGTGCATGAATAAATAAAGGAGATATGGTACATACATACAATGGAATATTATTATGCCATTGAAAAAGAATGAAATTTTGTCAGTTGTGACAACATGGATAAACGTTAAGGGCATTACGCTAAGTGAAATCAGTCAAAGACAAATATCGTAAGATCTCTCATATGTGGAATCTAAAAAAATATTCTTTTAATTTAAAAATCTATGCTAATAAATAAAGAGAACAGATTAATGGCTGCCAGAGACAGGAGGTGGGCAGCAGTGGAGAGAAATAAATGAACTGGTTTTTTGTTTGTTTGTTTGTTTAGTTTTAATAAATTAAATTAAAAAAATAAAATCACACCACTGTATTTAGGAAGAAGTGTACTGATGCCTGCAACATACTTTGAATGAATTTAAAAAATAAGATATAAGGAAGGATAGATAGAGGGGTGGACAAGTGAATATTTATATTATAAGCAAATACAATATAGCAAAAATAATATTGTTGTTGTTGTACAGTAGCCCAGTCGTGTCCAACTCTTCATGACCCCATGGTCTGCAGCACGCCAGGTCTCCCTGTCCCTCACCATCTCCTGAAGTTTGCTCAAGTTCATGTCTATTACAAAATGGACAAAATGTTACTTACATTTTCACAACAAAATGTTGGGGAAAAATCATAGGCAACAGAATCAGCTGAAATAGAGACAACAGCAACAACAGCAATAGCTAATTATTGATTGCTGGGTTTACATTAATCCTCCAACAATCTCACTAGATACATATTTGTTTACTAGTTCACATGAACAAACTGATTCTTAGGTTAAATCACTTTATTCAAGGTCATCTAGTTAGTAAATGGTAGAACTTAGATTCTTTCAACCCAGGTCTCTCTGGTTATAAAACATACATCTTATCTATTATGCAGCTTAGGAGGCATCCCCTTGTAAAACTGTAAATACCCCAATGGCAAAAAAAATACATTAAGCTTGCATCCTCTGTTAACACCTTGACATGTATTCAGTGATCTGATCCCCTCTCATTTCATATAGCAAAGATACATACAAAAAGGCAAGTTCTGACAAAAAAGAGACTGGTCCAGAGAAGATGGAGCCAGGCAAGAAAGAACCCAGTTACCAGACTTCAGAGAGAAATTCTGGGCAGCAGGAGCAACAAGGCCTCATCTAGGGACATGCTCCCACAGACAGGAAAGTTTCAAAAGGAGATGAGCAGTCATAAGCAAAGGTGGTCTCTCATCACAGTTCTGCCTAGGACCAGCTTCTAGCAACGCCTTCCTGAGAAAAAGGGAAGCTTGAAAAGACAGAAAAAATAAATTACAGGGAAATTTTAATACCTCTTCCCAAATTTATTTGGCACAACAATATGTCTATGGAATATTAAATTATACTTTGTGAAAAAAGATTTTACAGTCAAATAATTTTAGGAAATGTTGTAGCAGCAAATGTGAACAGTATTTTTAACTACAGGATTTCTCAGAGCCTTTAACATGCTCAACTGCAACATGACTTTCCAAAAGCGAGATAGAATGTGATTATTCTCAGTAAGTTTTTGGAAATGCTGAGTGTGAGAAAGTCAGAAATTAAGATTCACAAACTTATCAAGCCTAACGCAATAAGGAAATGAAAGCTGAAGAAAACAAGCAAAAAGAGTGTTTTACTATTCTGACAACTCTCCATCATTCATGGTAAGTCAAAAATACCTAATTGTATAGCCCTTTTCTCAGACAATGTTCCTGAGACATAAACCAATCAGAAATCTCAAGAATATATGAAAATTAAAAACTAATCATAGAATTAATAAACTATCTACTGCCATGCAATAGATCATGTATAGATAGCAAAGATCATCATTCTTTCCTACATGTGGATTCCCCCAGTGGACTTAGCTCTTTCAAAATGCAGCACAAGACTACAGAGCAGACCCATGGAATGCAGAGAAGAGCATTATGTTCAAGCATGGCACGGCAGATGAGGCAGGGTGACAATGCAAGCTGGGCAGAGGGAGAAGGGGGTGCCGATGTGCAGCAACCAGTGGCCTAAACTCTTGAAGAGAACAGTAACGAGTGTGACTCACATGCTGGCATCAGATCCCCTCTCAGAGCAAGAACACTGGGCCTCTGTCAGGCAAAGAAAAGGCGTCTCCATGAATAGTCATCTATGCAAACAGCTACTGTCACTCCTTAAAAGACACAAGCATGGCTGGAGACCGGCACCAGCTGACAATACTTGGGTTTTGGCAGCCCCACTTACACAGAGAGAACATCATGATCAGAAACTTGGCCTCTGCTGATAGAAATCCCATGTCCAGATAAAGGGCAATCCTGAGCCCACTGTCCTCTGTGAGGTCAGAGCACCCTTGGAATACTGTGTCCAGTTCTGAGCACCACACTCTAATAAGGACAATGACCAACATGAGAAAATTCAGAAGGCAGCAATCAGCATGAGGATTTGAGGACAAATTGGTAATTTGTATCATCTCAATCTTTTATCATTACAAGTAAGGCTATAATAAATATCCTTGGGGCTAAATCTATCCATCTATCTACCCTTGCTTTCTTGAGATAAATTCTTAGAGGAATTACTGGCTTGAAAGAAATAAACATTTTTAAGTCTTTTGCAACATGTCAAAGTACCCTATAGAAAGGAAGTATCAATTTATAATGCTACCAGTATGCTAGATAGAAGGCCTGGAAAATATCACTTTAAATTTGTTTGCCATAGATCGATGGCACTAGTGGTAAAGAATCTGTCTGCCAAAGTAGGAGATATAATCGACATGTTTTGATCCCTGGTTCGGGAAGATACCCACTTCAGTATCATGGCAACCCACTCCAGTATTCATGCCTGGAAAATCCCATGGACAGAGGATCTTGGTGGGCTACAGCCCACAGGGTCACAAAGAGCAGTACATGACTGAAGCAACACTTAACAAGGCTAGATAGAAGGCCTGAAAAATATCACTCAAAATATGTTTGCCACAAATTCCCTGGTGGTCCAGGGGTTAGGACTCAGCACTCTCACTCCTGGGGCCCTGAGTTCCATCCCAGATCAGGGAACTAAAATCCCATAAGCCACACAGTGTGGCCAAACAAAAAATAATTGAAATAAGATAATTTGATTATTTTAGGTGTTTCTAAATTTCCTTTCTAACACGAAGATTCTGTGAGTCTAAGTATTATCCTCTAGCTTAAAAGACACACTGCTTAACATATCTCTATGTACAGCTGACCCTTGAAAAACACAAGTTTAAACTGAGTGGCTCCATTTATAAAGATTTTTCTCAATAAATATACAGTCAGCCCTCCATATCCACAAGTTTGGTATCCATGGATGGAAATTTCCATCTGAGGCTGGCTGAATCTACTGATGGGAAACCCATGGATAAAGAGGCCCACTAACCCTACTTCCTGTTGTTTATTCGCTAAGTTGTGTTCGACTCTTCTGCGACACTATGGACTGTCGCCCACCAGGATCCTCTGTCCATGGGACTTCCCAAGCGAGAATACTGGGGTGGGTTTCCTTCTCCAAAAGATCTTCCTAACCCAGGGACTGAACCCATGGCTCCTGCATCAGCAGGTGGATTCTTTACCAGGGAAGCCCACTGACTGTACTATGCCATTTTATATAAGGGACTTGAGCATCCATGGATTTTTTAGAAACACGGGCTCCTGGTACCAATCCCCTGAAGTTACTATGGATAGTAAGGGAAGATTGTATTCCATTAAGAATTTGGGGGTAGCCAAGAGTGAATAAAGTTTTCCCCAAAACACATATATTAGCAAAACCTTAGCACCATTCCCAGTTTATTCAAAAACTAGTCATTCAAAAGAAGTATTCATAAAATTTTGTTAAACTACTATAAGATGCATAAAATACCTATGTAAATGTTAAGCTGAATCATATGAAACTGTCATGCTTATAAGTCAAACACAAATATTGGCATATTTGGTTCAATCTCATATAATATTTCAGCTTAAGCCTGAAATTTGCAATTATTACCCATATAACTTGGTCTATTAATTATATACTTAGGGAGTGTGATCTAATCAAAGAAAAATTCTCTGCCAACCACTTCTATTCAAAATACTCAGCATTGAGATAGCCCCTGTATTATGAAACCGAAGAATTGATGCTTTTGAACTGTGGTGTTGGAGAACTCTTGAGAGTCCCTTGGACTGCAAGGAGATCCAACCAGTCCATCCTAAAGGAGATCAGTCCTGAGGGTTCATTGAAAGGACTGATGTTGAAGCTGAAACTCCAATACTTTGGCCACCTGATGCGAAGAGCTGACTCATTTGAAAAGACCCTGATGCTAGGAAAGATTGAGGGCAGGAGGAGAAGGGGACAACAGAGGATGAGACGGTTAGATGCCATCACCGACTCTATGGACATGGGTTTGGGTGGGCTCCGGGAGTTGGTGATGGACAGGGATGCCTGGCATGCTGCGGTTCATGAGGTCACAAAGAGTTGGACATGACTGAGCAACTGAATTAATTATACTGTCTTTTTATTTTGTAGACACTAACAAACAATGCTTTCTAAACAATTTCTACATATGACATAGCATTCCTCCTTAGACCATAAATTCACTGATATGGGAACAGCTGGGGCTGAATCTGCTAGTAAAACTATTGACTATTCCTTGAGTTCAGGTGTTTTCCCTATAGTGACCCAGGGAGAAACATAATAACCATCCCCGCTTCACAGAGAAGGAAATAAGCTCAGAGAGGTCTGACTACAGATACACAAATTTAAAATAGTGAATAGGGATTCTGAACCCAGAATCTGGCTACAAACTCTTGGTACAATAATGTCTTCTTGATTGTATATATATATATATATAATATAGTAACAATCATATGCATATAACTAGCATCAATTTCGGAGAAGGCAATGGCAACCCACTCCAGTACTCTTGCCTGGAAAATCCCATGGACGGAGAAGCCTGGTGGGCTACAGTCCGTGGGGTCGCTAAGAGTCGGACACGACTGAGAGACTTCACTTTCACTTTTCACTCTCATGCATTGGAGAAGAAAATGGCAACCCACTCCAGTATTCTTGCCTGGAGAATCCCAGGGACAGAGGAGCCTAATGGGCTGCCGTCTATGGGGTCGCACAGAGTTGGACACGACTGAAGCGACTTGGCGGCAGCAGCAGCATCAATTTAGTGCTTACCATACAGCAGATCCTATTAAATCCTCATAAAGACTCTAATAAACATAGTTACTTTATCCCCATTTCACTGATGAGGAAACCAAAGCAGAGAGAGGTTAAGAAACTTCTGCGAAGTCATACAACCAGAAAGTAACAGAACTGGGATTCAAATGCAGAACACTCTGAAGATACCATGTGTAACCACTACACTACACACACTTGACTCTGAAGTCACAGTATAAGACTCAAGTAACAACAAAAACGGTACCTAAACATACCTACAGCCTCAGGCTTAATTTTTAATATTTTTTTTTATTCTCACATTACAGTTTTCTAAGTGCATTTGTTTTAGGTAAAAACTTAGAGAAAGGATTCTGTGGCAATATAAAATTACAAAAAACTTTTTATTAAGAAATAGTAAAAAGAAAACTGTAAAGCAGTAGAGTAAAATGAGGTTTAAGAAATGGACAGATTTAATTCACTTTCTGTTTCCTAGAACAAATGTGAACAGGAAAAAACATAACAAGAGCATAAGAGGTCCATTTTTAATAATTCTCTTTTAAATAGTGTAGAAATCATGGAGATAGTAGAACACTGTAATGTCCATTCCAAATTGATCAGCTCTTAACCCAAATATAATGCCACGTACACTAGAGAAAGTAAAGATAATGAGTTGTTTAAAAGTGTCCCTTACCTATGAAGATAAACATTTGAATAACAGAAAGAAAAAGAAGGCAAAGAAATGCTTTTAAAGAAGGTAGGTCAAAAAAACCCACAAAACTATCTCTTCTCAGATAGTATGGCCCATCCACATTAGAGAAAGGATTAAGCAGATACATTCAGCTTTTCTAACAGATTTTCTTTCTCTAAGGCTTCAATACCCCTCTCACACTCACTCAGATAATCACATTAGTTTTGTCATTAAAAGCTCCCTTTTCATAGAATGCACCTAAACCGCTTAAACCACCCAGAGAGGTCGAATACATTATCAAACACCAAGACAAACAGAAGAGATTTTCCATCTTATGTCTTATTATTTCACTGTATCTATCTGCATGCTCAGGAGGCTAAGCCAAAAGATTTGGCGAGTTATCAGCTGAAAAATGATTCCAAAATAAACAAACTATAGTATCCTTTACCACTGCTCTTGAAACTGAGAACTGAGAGCTAGCAGTTTTTATGCTGACAGAGCAGTCAAATGACTGAGGGGTTTTCTATTTCCCTTTTCTCCTCTTCCTTGTGTTCTATCAGCCAAGGCCGTGATTATTTCTGCATGAATGTTGCAGCTTCTGTTAACAGTAAACAAAAGCAAATGGAGTCTGAGTGTGCATGGCTCAAAGATAAACTAGAAACAATGATACTTGAGTTGACGTGGAAAATGGCATTCAGACACTCCATGTGGATACTTCAGAACCATACAAGTCTAGGCAGCACTGGAAATCGCCTGCATTTTTTCATAACTATTACATATCATCTCACCATCCTAAGCTTGAGTTACAGACTCAGAAAAGGACCGCTGTTTGTTAGTCCTTTAAAAAGGAGGAAGTGTATCAGAGGGAGGAGGAGTCCTGGTTAAATGGAACTATCCAAGTGAAAGAGCAGTCTCCAACTGGGTAGTGTTCCAGGGATTAGGGGGTTGGGAGAACAGAGACGGGGGTCAAGAAAGGAGAAACAGAATGAACAGTGAAAGAAAGTGATCTGAAACTAAGAGCTGGAGGGAGACATGTACTGGAAAAATTCTGAAATCAGATAGGATAAAATTAGAGATAGATGGAGGCAAAGGAAGTTTCTCAAGCAAGAGGAAAAGAGAGGTTACTTTTGGTGGGATGCAGGCAGGAAAAGAGATTTATAAACATATCATAAACAATCAAGAGTTCCTTAATAAGTCAAAAGAAAGGATAAAGTTGGTAACAAAACAAAAACAAAACAAAAACTGAAGGAAATGACAAAAACAAGTCCTAGATAAAAAAAGTAAAAGGTCATTATGAGGCAAAGGCACAAAGTTACTTTGCCTTAAAAATAAACTTTTAAAAAATATATATGTACACAAAAGATAAAAAAAACTGTGCTAAATCAAAAACACATGACAAAATATTTGAGATATACTCCATTAATTTTGAGTGATTACTTAGGAGAGACAAAAGACAAGACTATATATTTACAGTTAAGATTCAACAGCAAAATGTCTCAAAAGGAACATTAAAGATGCACAGACAAAACCAGTTAGGCTGTTTACTGTTCCAAATCATAAATGAACATTAAAAAGATGTATTCCTCTGGCACTTTTCCTAAGTTGGGTCAGCAAACTACAGGCCCCAGGCCAAAGCCAGCCACGGCCTGTTTTATAAATACTGTTGGAACATGGCCTTCCTCATTCATTTAAATATTGTCTGTGGTCATTTTCTTGCCAAAGCTACAAAGCTGAGTAGCTGTCACAGATACTATACAGCTCACAAAGCCTAAAATATTTACTATCTAGTCCTTTACAGATAAAGTTTGCCAGCCCCTATTCTAAATAACAAAGGAAGTTCCCATATGTTTTTATCATCCGACAACTCATTCTCCAAATGAGCATAAAGATGCAAATATAATTCTCCGTACACAGAATATAAAGTCTGATAGTTGTCACACTGCGGCCACCAATCTACCCAACTCTTCCCTCAAGTCTTCCATTAATGCTACTGCTAAGTTGCTACAGTCGTGTCCGACTCTGTGCAACCCCATAGACAGCAGCCACTAGGCTCCCCCGTCCCTGGGATTCTCCAGGCAAGAACACTGGAGTGGGTTGCCATTTCCTTCTCCAACGCATGAAGGTGAAAAGAGAAAGGGAAGTCACTCAGTTGTGTTCGACTCTTAGCGATCCCATGGACTGCAGCCTACCAGGCTCCTCCATCCATGGGATTTTCCAGGCAAGAGTACTGGAGTGGGGTGCCATTGCCTTCTCCATTAATAGTTGAGTGCAATACGTGAGAAAATCATAGGCTCTGAACAATGGCAGATTCACATTCAAAATCACTTCCACCACCTCTTCGTAGAGCTTAAATTTCCTCTCCATAAAACTGGAATTGTAACTCAACTGTGGGGATTAAATGAGATAGTATATATGAAAGTGCTTTATGAATATAAAATAATGTAGAAAGATAAGACATTATTAGCACCTATACATTCATGGAGACTAATGGTTTCAGATTTAGTTTTTTCTCATTATTTTGATTTAGGTTTTCTTACCATGTAAGAGAGATCTACTCTTTAAAATAATTTTGTAGGGTCAAAATTCAATTTAATTCAAATATACACTTTTACCTCTGGCTTACTGTATGCAAGATATCCACTGGCCATTCTACCTTTTAGATGAAGAAAAATATCTCTTGTAGCAAATGATCTTGGTTCATTTGGGTTACAAAGTTTTAAGCAATGTGTGTATTTAATAATTCAAAAGAACAGCTAAATTAAAATGGCTTTTGAAATCTGGTTCTTATATTACCAATTCTCTATACATTACAGCACTCGTTCTAGCTGTAGAATCTGTTATATTCTCTGAATTTAAAAACCATCAAGTTGGCCAGCCTTTGTTTCTAAAACTACAAGGAGTGTTCTTTACAAAGGAATGCTTAACAAGAATATATACAATAAAGAATTCTGGCATGAAAAGAACTTTAAATTGTATTGTGTCATGTTTCTTTAAATTTTCCAGAGCGTTTTCACATCCAATATTTTATTTGCTCCTCAGCACAATCCTACTGAGAATGTAAGTATCTTATCCTATTCTGCAGAGGAAGACACGGAGGCCTAAGAAGAGGAGAGACTTGCCAAAGACTACACAGCTGGTAGAGGGTAGCTCTGGATAACGATCCAGAGTCAGCGCTCTTTGTACTCCACCTTGCTGTATGTATGCAGCCTTTATGATGTCTCTAGTACTTAGAATACATTTAGCAGTTGACTGAATCATAGCACCATGATAGCAGCTGCCATTTATCAAGCACTGACATGTGAAGAAAACTGAGCACCAAAGAATTGATGCTTTTGAACTGTGGTGTTGGAGAAGACTCTTGAGAGTCCCTTGGGCTGCAAGGAGATCCAACCAGTCCATTCTGAAGGAGATCAGTCCTGGGTGTTCTTTGGAAGGAATGCTGCTAAACCTGAAACTCCAGTACTTTGGCCACCTCATGCGAAGAGTTGACTCATTGGAAAAGACTCTGATGCTGGGAGGGATTGGGGGCAGAAGGGGATGACAGAGGATGAGATGGCTAGATGGCATCACCGACTCGATGGACATGAGTTTGAGTGAACTCCGAGAGTTAGTGATGGACAGGGAGGCCTGGCGTGCTGCAATTCATGGGGTCGCAAAGAGTCGGACACGACTGAGCAACTGAACTGAACTGAACTGACCATGTATTACATATAGCTCTATGTGACTCACATATAACAGAATTGGGCACATAGTAACTATTCCATTAACAGCAACCATTGTTCTTATTTCTAAGAGTTAGTGTTTTAGTTCTAAGAGTTGTAATTCATACAACTCTGTAATCTATGCATTTTACCTCCATTATTTAAATGAGGAAATGGAAGTTCAGAAGAGCTAGGTAACACATCCAAGTCTGAGTAAAACCAGGATTCCTACCTAGGTTTGAGATTTGATTAATTCCAGAGTCCCCTTGTCACTGAGACTTCCTCTGATGCTGAAAGTCAGAGAATGC
>SJXQ01002689.1:47281-70495 GCA_006408695.1 Aepyceros melampus
GTAGAATCATAAGGGATTTGATTTAGGTCATACCTGAATGGTCTAGCGGTTTTCCCTACTTTCTTCAATTTAAGTCTGAATTTGGCAATAAGGAGCTCATGATCTGAGCCACAGTCAGTTCCTGGTCTTGTTTGTGCTGACTGTATAGAGTTTCTCCATCTTTGGCTGCAAAGAATATAATCAATCTGATTTCGGTGTTGACCATCTGGTGATGTCCATGTGTAGAGTCTTCTCTTGTGTTTTTGGAAGAGGGTGTTTGCTATGACCAGTGCATTTTCTTGACAAAACTCTATTAGTCTTTGCCCTGCTTCATTCTGCATTCCGAGGCCAGAGGCGGCGGCTAGGGGGAGCCACCCTGCGTCCGAGGCCAGGGGCGGCAGCCGGGGAGAGCCACCCCACATCCGAGGCCAGAGGTGGCGCCATGAGGCCAGGGGCGGCAGCCGGGAGGAGCAACCCAATGTCCAAGGAGCTGTGGCTGCGCAGGCGAAGGAGGGCCTAGAAGACCTATCCCATGCTGAAGGTCAGGAAGGGCAGTGTTGTGGAGATATCCCTCATCCAAGGTAAGGAGCAGCAGCTGCACTTTGCTGGAGCAGCCGTGAAGAAATACCCCACGCCCAAGGTAAGAGAAACCCAAGTAAGATGGTAGGCGTTGCAAGAGGGAATCAGAGGACAGATACACTGAAACCATACTCACAAAAAACTAGTCAATCTAATCACACTAGGACCACACCCTTGTCTAACTCAATGAAACTAAGCCATGCCCGCGGGGCAACCCAAGCTGGGCAGGTCATGGTGGAGAGGTCTGACAGAATGTGGTCTACTGGAGAAGGGAATGGCAAATCACTTCAGTATTCTTGCCTTGAGAACCCCATAAACAGTATGAAAAGGCAAAATGGTAGGATACTGAAAGATGAACTTCCCAGGTGAGTAGGTGCCCAATATGCTCCTGGAGATCAGTGGAGAAATAACTCCAGAAAGAATGAAGGGATGGAATCAAAGAAAAACAAAACCCAGCTGTGGATGTGACCGGTGATAGAAGCAAGATCTGATGCTGTAAAGAGCAGTACTGCATAGGAATCTGGAATGTCAGGTCCATGAATCAAAGCAAATTGGAAGTGGTCAAACAAGAGATGGCAAGAGTGAACATTGACATTCTAGGAATCAGCAAACTAAAATTGACTAGCATGGGTGAATTTAACTCAGATGACCATTATATCTACTACTGTGGGCAAGAATCCCTCAGAAGAAATGGAGTAGCCATCATGGCAACAAAAGACTCCAAAATGCAGTATTTGGATGCAATCTCAAAAACGACAGAATGATCTCTGGTCATTTCCAAGGCAAACCATCCAATATCATGGTAATCCAAGTCTATGCCCCAACCAGTAATGCTGAACAAGCTGAAGTTGAACAATTCTATGACGACCTATAAGACATTTTAGAACTAACACCCAAAAAAGATGTCCTTTTCATTATAGGGGACTGGAATGCAAAAGCAGGGAGTCAAGAAACACCTGGAGTAAAAGGCAAATTTGGCCTTGGATCAAGACTATAAAAATGGTAATAATATGATTTTTAAAATAATATGATTATTTAAAAATAATACCATTTTTTAAATTGAGGCTTTAAAATTATATATGAAATTACATATGAAAAGGTTTCAAATTGTATATGAAAAGGTTAAATACAAGTTATTAAAATTTCAGGCAATTCAAGTTAAAGCTATCATTTTTCTTACAGTGCAACATATAATTGGAAAATGTTCTAAACTTAAAAGACACACTTACTGAGAAGGAGTCAGCACCAAAAGGCAGGGACTCTCCATAGTACCGATGTTCAGCAAACACCAACATGGCTTTCATTTCCTCAGCTATGTCCCACATGAACCCCTAGAAGGAATTTACAAATTCACAGGGTAAAATTAGGATGTGAAAAAAGTCTTAATTTTTTTGCAACTCATATGGAATGGATGTTAAACTATACCAAAAAGAGTTCACTGAGAAAATATGGACAACTCATATTTGTGCTACAGATAAATGATATAACTGTCCCATTGTTGCACATCCAACTCATACTGTTCAGAATGAAACAATTCAAAATAAGACCACATTGCACAACTACCAATCATTCCAACTCTCATTCTGACACTCTAGCCTCGGAATCAACATTATGTCTAAAATAGCCTTCAAAGTACACTGCATCCCAAAGAATCTGGGAAACACCAGGATAACTAAGTTATCTGCCTACTAACAAATAACTTTTACTTATAACATAAAAGACAACAGTACAATAAACATACTGGATTTCCCTGGGTTTAGTATTAACTGAGTGCTTACAATTCATTAAATACCATTCTAGCACTTGTATGTATCAATTCACTTAATTATCCTAACAATTTAAGAGATAGGAACTTTGATTATTAATCTTATTTACATGAAGATAAATAGTAGCTAACAAAAGCTAGTATTAATCAAGTGCTTCAGTTCAATACAGTTTACTTCAGGCGCTCAGTCATGTCCAACTCTTTGCGACCCCATGAATCGCAGCATGCCAGGCCTCCCTGTCCATCACCAGCTCCCGGAGTTCATGCAGACTCACGTCTATCGAGTCAGTGATGCCATCCAGCCATCTCATCCTCTGTCATCTGCTTCTCCTCCTGCCCCCAATCCCTCCCAGCATCAGAGTCTTATCCAATGAGTCAACTCTTCGCATGAGGAGGCCAAAGGACTGGAGGTTCAGCTTTAGCATCATTCCTTCCAAAGAAATCCCAGGGCTGATCTCTTAGAATGGACTGGTTGGATCTCCTTGCAGTCAAAAGGACTCTCAAGAGTCTTCTCCAACACCACAGTTCAAAAGCTATCAATTCTTCGGCACTCAGCTTTCTTTACAGTCGAACTCTCACATCCATACATGACCAATGGAAAAACCATTGACTAGACGGACCTTTGTTGGCAAAGTAATATCTCTGCTTTTCAATAAGCTATCTAGGTTGGTCATAACTTTTCTTCCACGGAGTAAGCGTCTTTTAATTTCATGGCTGCAGTCACCATCTGCAGTGATTTTGGAGCCCCCCAAAATAAAGTCTGACACTGTTTCCACTGTTTCCCCATCTATTTCCCATGAAGTGATGGGACCAGATGCCACGATCTTAGTTTTCTGAATGCTGAGCTTTAAGCCTACTTTTTCACTCTCCGCTTTCACGTTCATCAAGAGGCTTCTTAGTTCCTCTTCACTTTCTGCCACAAGGGTGGTGTCGTCTGCATATCTGAGGTTATTGATGTTCCTCCTGGTGATCTTGATTCCAGTTTGTCTTCTTCCAGCCCAGCGTTTCTCATGATGTACTCTGCATAGAAGTTAAATAAGCAGGCTGACAATATACAGCCTTGACGTACTCCTTTTCCTATTTGGAACCAGTCTGTTGTTCCATGTCCAGTTCTAACTGTTGCTTCCTGACCTGCATACAGATTTCTCAACAGGCAGGTCAGGTGGTCTGGTATTCCCATCTCAGTCAGAATTTTCCACAGTTTATTGGGATCCACACAGTCAAAGGCTTTGGCATAGTCAACAAAGCAGAAATGGATGTTTCTCTGGAACTCTCTTGCTTTTTCAGTGATCCAGTGGATGTTGGCAATTTGATCTCTGGTTCCTCTGCCTTTTCTAAAACCAGCTTGAACATCTGGAAGTTCATGGTTCACGTATTGCTGAAGCCTGGCTTATAGAATTTTGAGCATTACTTTACAAGCATGTGAGATGAGTGCAATTGTGCGGTAGTTTGAGCATTCTTTGGCATTGCCTTTCTTTGGGATTGGAATGAAACTGACCTTTTCCAGTCCTGTGACCACTGCTGAGTTTTCCAAATTTGCTGGCATATTGAGTGCAGCACTTTCACAGCATCACCTTTCAGGATTTGAAATAGCTCAACTGGAATTCCATCACCTCCACTAGCTTTGTTCATAGTGATACTTTCTAAGGCCCACTTGACTTCACATTCCAAGATGTCTGGCTCTAGCTGAGTGATCACACCATCGTGACTATCTGGGTCGTGAAGATCCTTTTTGTACAGTTTTTCTGTGTGTTCCTGCCACCTCTTCTTCATATCTTCTGCTTCTGTTAGGTCCATACCATTTCTGTCCTTTATCAAGCCCATCTTTGCATGAAATGTTCCCTTGGTATCTCTAATTTTCTTAAAGAGATCTCTAGTCTTTCCCACTCTGTTTTTCCTCTATTTCTTTGCATTGATTGCTGAGAAAGGCTTTCTTAGCTCTTCTTGCTATTCTTTGGAACTCTGCATTCAGATGCTTATATCTGTCCTTTTCTCCTTTGCTTTTTGCTTAATGAGTGCTTACGACTCATTAAAAATCATTCTAAACACTTTACATATATTAATTCACTTAGTTAGCACAACAATCTAAAAGATAGGCACTTTGATAATGTCTACTTTACAGGCAAGGAAACAGTTTCAACAACCTGTGACAGTCACAGAGGGAGAAAGTGGCAGAGCCAACATTCAAGCACATGCCACCTAGCTCCAGAATACAATCATCAAGTGCAAACCTCCTTATTTCGACACATAATGCTGGTCACTAATCAACAGTTGCAATTTTTTCTCTTACCTGAATTTGTGACCTCAGAATCCGTCTTAACAAAGCATTCTAGGTGGCCAACATCAATTAACTAGATTTAGATTTGCTGTTGTTATTTAGTCTTTTCCGACTCCATGGACTGTAGCCCACCAAGCTCCTCTACCCATGGGATTTCCCAGGCAAGAATATAGGAGGGGGTTGCCATTTCCTTCTCCAGGGTATCTTGCAAATTGAGGGACTGAACCCACATTTCCTGCATTGGCAGGCAGATTCTTCACTACTGAGCCACAAGGGTAGTCCCAGATTTAGATTTAGCATAGATTACAACTGCCTATCATTCCTAGCGCACATTATTCCTTTTTAATGAGCTCTTATTCCTATACAAAGACTGAGTGAAAGTGTTAGTCACCCAGTTGGGTCCAACTCTTTATGATCCATGGACTGTAGCCTACCAGGCTCCTCTGTTCATAGAATTCTCCAGGCAAGAATCCTGGAGTGGGTTGCCAATCCCTTCTTCAGCCGATCTACCCAACCAAGGGATCAAACCTGGGTCTTCTGCATTGCAGATAGATTCTCCACCACTGAATCACCTGTGAAGATCCTAACAAAGACTAAGACAAATTTTTTCTTTGTCTTGACCAATAAATGAACAATTAAAAGAGCTGTACGCATGTGAGGATGGAGAGTTTAACCTGTTATTTGTGATGGTTTCAATAACACCATTTTCTCTCTTAACACCTTGCTCTTCCCTACCCCTGCCATGTATCTACAACACTGTACCCCAGCTCAAGATGCCCTCCTCTGCCTGCCCTCTTGATGACTTGCTGATCACGCCCTCCTATCAATACCACTCTCAACAGGTATGGATCTCTATTACTTTATTGCAACGTTTGCTTATCTGTGTCTGACCCTACCAGAGTATGAGTTTCTTAACAGTAAGGATCATCCATCAAAGTAATCAGAAGAGTTGACCTCAGGTTTTGAGAGGAAGCAAATGTATTAATTTAGACACAAGCTACCCTGCATCCAAGGTCAGGAGCAGCAACCATGAGGAGCTACTCCATGTCCAAGTCAGGAGCAGGGGCCATGAGGAGATACCCCACGTCGAAGGTAAGAGAAACCCAAGTAAGACAATAGGCACTGAGGGAGGGCATCAGAGGGCAGACAGACTGAAATCACAATCACAGACAACTAGCCAATCAGACTTGTCTAACTCAATGCCAAGCCATGTGGGGCCACCCAAGATGGACAGGTCATGGTGGAGAGGTCTGACAGAATGTGGTCTACTGGAGAAGGGAATGGCAAACCACTTCAGTATTCTTGCCTTGAGAACCCCATGAACAGTATGAAAAGGCAAAAAGATAGGACACTGAAAGATGAACTTCCCAGATCGGTAGGTGCCCAATACGCTCCTGGAGATCAGTGGAGAAATAACTCCAGAAAGAATGAAGGGATGGAGCCAAAGCAAAAACAACATCCACTTGTGGATGTGACTGGTGATGGAAGCAAGGTCTGATGCTGTAAAGAGCAATACTGCATAGGAACCTGGAATGTTGGGTCCATGAATCAAAGCAAATTGGAAGTGGTCAAACAGGAGATGGCAAGAGTGAACGTCGACATTCTAGGAATCAGCAAACTAAAATTGACTAGATTGGGTGAATTTAACTCAGATGACCATTGTATCTACTACTGTGGGCAAGAATCCCTCAGAAGAAATGGAGTAGCCATCAGAATGAACAAAAGAGTCCAAAACGCAGTACTTGGATGCAATCTCCAAAACGACAGAATGATCTTGGTCATTTCCAAGACAAACCATTGAATATCATGGTAATCCAAGTCTATGCCCCAACCAGTAATGCTGAAGAAGCTGAAGTTGAATGGTTCTATGACGACCTACAAGACCTTTTAGAACTAACACCCAAAAAAGATGTCCTTTTCATTATAGGGGACTGGAAGGCAAAGTAGGAAGTCAAGAAACACCTGGAGTAACAGGCAAACTTGGCCTTGGAGTGCAAAATAAAGCAGGGCAAAGGCTAATACAGTTTTGCCAAGAGAATGCACTGGTCATAGCAAACACCCTCTTCCAACAACACAAGACTTTACACATGGACATCACCAGATGGCCAACATTGAAATCAGATTGATTATATTCTTTGCGGCCAAAGATGGAGAAGCTCTATACAGTCAGCAAAAACAAGACAGGGAGTTGACTGTGGCTCACATCATGAACTCCTTACTGCCAAATTAAGACAAATTGAAGAAAGTGGGAAAACCACTAGGCCATTCAGGTATGATCTAAATCAAATCCCTTATGATTATACAGTGGAAGTGAGAAATAGATTTAAGGGAGTAGATCTGATAGAGTGCCTGATGAACTATGGACAGAGGTTCGTGACATGGTACAGGAGACAGGGATCAAGACCATCCCCATGGAAAATAAATGCAAAAAAGCAAAATGGCTGTCTGAGGAAGCCTTACAAAGAGCTGTGAAAAGACGAGAAACGAAAAGCAAAGGAGAAAAGGAAAGATATAAGCATCTGAATACAGAGTTCCAAAGAATAGCAAGGAGAGATAAGAATGCCTTCCTCAGCAATCAATGCAAAGAAATAGAGGAAAACAATAGAAAGGAGAAAACTACAGATCTCTTCAGGAAAATTACAGATACCAAGGGAACATTTCACACAAAGATGGGCTCGATAAAGGACAGAAATGGTATGGACCTAACAGAAGCAGAAGATATTAAGAAGAGGTGGCAAGAATGCATAGAAGAACTGTACAAAAAAGATCTTCATCACCTTGATAATCACGATGGTATATCACTCACCTAGAGTCAGACATCCTGAAATGTGAAGTCAAGTGGGCCTTAGGAAGCATCTCTATGAACAAAGCTGCTGCTGCTGCTGCTTCTAAGTCACTTCAGTCGTGTCTGACTCTGTGTGATCCCATAGACGGCAGCCCACCAGGCTCCCCCGTCCCTGGGATTATCCAGGCAAGAACATTGGAGTGGGTTGCCATTTCCTTCTCCAATGCATGAAAAGTGAAAAGTGAAAGTGAAGTCGCTCAGTCATGTCTGACTCTTTGCGAACCCATGGACTGCAGCCTACCAGGCTCCTCTGCCCATGGGATTTTCCAGGCAAGAGTACTGGAGTGGGGTGCCACTGCGTTCTCTGATGAACAAAGCTAGTGGAGGTGATGGAATTCCAGTTGAGCTATTTCAAATCCTAAAAGATGATGCTGTGAAAGTGCTGCACTCACTTTGTCAGCAAATTTGGAAAACTCAGCAGTGGCCACAGGACTGGAAAAGGTCAGTTTCATTCCAATCCCAAAGAAAGGCAATGCCAAAGAATGCTCAAACTACGGTACAATTGTACTCATCTCACACACTAGTAAAGGAATGCTCAAAATTTTCCAAACCAGGCTTCAACTTCCAGGTATTCAAGCTGGTTTTAGAAAACGCAGAGGAACCAGAGATCAAATTGCCAACATCCGCTGGATCATCAAAAAAGCAAGAGAGTTTCAGAAAAACGTCTATTCTGCTTTACTGACTATGCCAAAGCCTTTGACTGTATGGATCACAACAAACTGTGGAAAATTCTGAACGAGATGGGAATACCAGACCACCTGACCTGCCTCTTCAGAAATCTATATGCAGGTCAGGAAGCAACAGTTAGAACTGGACATGGAACAACAAACTGGTTCCAAATAGGAAAAGGAGTACATCAAGGCTGTACATTGTCAGCCTGCTTATTTAACTTCTATGCAGAGTACATCATGAGAAACACTGGACTAGAAGAAGCACAAGCTGGAATCAAGATCACCAGGAGAAACACCAAAAACCTCATATATGCAGACACCACCACCCTCAAGGCAGAAAGTGAAGAGGAACTAAAGAGCTTCTTGATGAACGTGAACAAGTAGAGTGACACAGTTAGCTTAAGGCTCAATACTCAGAAAACAAAGATCATGGCATCTCGTCCCATCACTTCATGGCAAATAGATGGCAAATTTATTTTTCGGGGCTCCGAAGTCGCTGCAAATGGTGACTGCACTTCCAATGGTCATGTATGCATGTGAGAGTTGGACTGTGAAGAAAGCTGAGCACCGAGGAACTGATGCTTTTGAACTGTGGTGTTGGAGAAGACTCTCAAGAGTCCCTTGGACTGCAAGGAGATCCAACCAGTCCATTCTGAAGGAGATCAACCCTGGGATTTCTTTGGAAGGAATGATGCTAAAGCTGAAACTCCAGTACTTTGGCCACCTCATGCGAAGAGTTGAGCTAGTGTTGAGGGGCTATGAGAGATGCAACAGTGTCTTTGCCTTAAGAAATCCTGGCTGGAAGGGAAGAGGCTATGGCATGACAGTGGGGTGGAGAGAAAGTAACAGAGGCTTGGAATATGAGGTACTCTGAAAAGTGGTTCCTCTCAACACTGTTGAAGAGATGTGTATAAGAGACAGGCAAGGAGATCCAACCAGTCCATTCTGAAGGAGATCAACCCTGGGATTTCTTTGGAAGGAATGATGCTAAAGCTGAAACTCCAGTACTTTGGCCACCTCATGCGAAGAGTTGACTCATTGGATAAGACTCTGATGCTGGGAGGGATTGGGGGCAGGAGAAGAAAGGGATGACAGAGGATGAGATGGCTGGATGGCATCACTGACTCGATGGACGTGAATCTGAGTGAACTCTGGGAGTTGGTGATGGACAGGGAGCCCTGGTGTGCTGCAATTCATGGGGTGGCAAAGAGTCTGACATGACTGAGCGACCCAACTGAACTGAACTGAACTCCTTGGAAGGAAAGTTATGACAAACCTAGACAGCATATTAAAAAGCAGAGACATTACTTTGTCAACAAAGATCTGTCTAGTCAAGGCTATGGTTTTTCCAGTAGTCATGTATGGATGTGAGAGTTGGACCATAAAGAAAGCTGAGTGCTGAAGAACTGATGCTTTTGAATTGTGGTATTTGTTAAGACCTATTGCCTTGGCATAAAAGAGCAATTGCACTTGGAAGTGAAAGGGAGACAAGGCAGCCTCCGTTGTTTCACAGAATTACAGAGCAGGAATCTGATGGAAAATAAATTCTGATTTTATCTGTCACCTATCTAAGAGAAATAGATATCTAAGATCAGTTCTTAGGGAATTATTTTATTTTAAACTAATATATTTAGACTATTATCATCCTAAGGAATGTTATTTCCTAAGGAAATAATTATAAATATGGAATACAATAACACAACATAATTGGGTTCATATCTTTGCTTTTAATGTAGTTCAGTTTAATATTTACTAAGACCTTCTGAATACCAAGCACCATGTCAGACATTGGCAGGGAGAAAATATGATTCAGTCCCCACCCTAAGGTAGTTCACAGACTAGCTTTCTGGTATAAAGTTGACATTTTCTAGTCTTAGCTCTGGCTAATTAAAAAGGAAAATTTCTTCCTTTCATTTGTCTTAATTAAGTTTTGTTAACAGATTTAAGCATTATTATAAAAGAAGATAGACTATTATAGTCAAGAGAAGTAAGCTAACAGCTACAGTATTTTTTTATCCTCACAAATATGATAAAAATAGTACAACAGGAAAGCTAAAATAAATCTACCTTCATCCATTCCTATTTGAAAATCAAACTTGCATTTTTTTTTCTTATTTGCACTGGCTTTGTTTAGATTTTATTAATTAATTCATTTAACAAATATTTATTGAGTACCTGCTATATGCCTAACACAGTCCTGGATCTAGGATACTACACTGAACAAGCAAACAAAAGTTCCTGCCCTTGTGTTCTCATTCTAGACTGTAATAATAACAATAAACTATATTTATTACATAGTTATGGCATCCCTACTCCCATTTCTCCCATATCCTTGTTCAATTGTGAAATAAGCTGAGATATTTTCTCATCTTCTAAAATTCAGTTGTCCAAAAATAGTATATTTCATTCTTTTCACATGTAATTCTTTAAGGCTGAACAGGCTTATTAGATGTCTGCATTATTCTTTTGTAAACTGCCTATTGACATACTTTTGCTGTTTCTCTATTATTTGTGAGTTTATCCTTTTTTTTTTTTTTAAGAACTTCAGAATTATTTGGTCATATATACTACAAAAGATTTTTTTCCAGTTGATCATAATAAAAAACAAAAATTGAGCAAAAGAGTTTCACAAATCACATACCGTGTTATTGCAAAACCAAATAATGTCCCCTTCATTACCAGTGTAGAAAAGTATTGATCCACCATCTTCCTTCCAGTAGTTATCAGCTATTAGGTACCGCTGTTTAAAAGTTCTATCAATATTAAATCCAAAGTGATCAACCTATGACAAAAAAGAAACAGACAAGACATATTTCAAGGAAAGTAATTAAAAACTAAAAAGTACATATATTATTCTTCCATTCAAATCAAGCTATGCTACAAAAGTTAAAAAATTTCAAACTTCATTTGGTTCCATTAGTAGCAGTAATATTGATATTATTTTGAAATCATTTTCTTCATATTTTAAGATAAAGCAATGTTATTAGTCAAGATTTTCAGTGTAAACTATACAATTATAAAATCAAGTAGCCACTTAAAAACACAACGTTAAAATTAAATTGGAAATAGTAACATGAACTTAGTAATTTTTAAAATACAGACATTCCTTACTACTTGAATTTTCATTATTGAAACTTTCAATATTGAAATTCAAGGACAAGAAAGACCATTGAAGAGGTCTATAACTTTGTCATCCCAATAACAATTGACATTGCAAGGGCCAGGATCTTGGTATCTCATACTACACAAAGGACTATCATTGGCTGAAATTTTAATTAACTGAACATAAAACAAATGGAACATAAAAAGAATAATAATTGTAGCTAATTAAAACATTTGATTCCACGTTTTAATTGATTCATGAAAATTCATTATTCCATAAGGATATCAAAAAAGAAAAGCAAGAAAAATATTTATTCCTCACCATTTAATTATTAAGCCAACTCCTCATTTAGAAGTTGTACATAAAAAAGCAAAGAACTCAACATCTAACTTGACTTTCCAACAGAATTGTATTTCAGGGTACTAAATTGTCCCAAGTGATGAAAAACAGCTCTGTTTTATAAAATGTCAGCTAATGCAGAAGCAATGACAGAATTAGAAAAATGCAAGGGAGTTCCAGAAAAACATCTATTTATGCTTTACTGACTATGCCAAAGCCTTTGACTGTGTGGATCCCAATAAACTGTGGAAAATTCTGAAAGAGATGGGAATACCAGACTACCTAACCTGCCTCTTGAGAAAATCTGTATGCAGGTCAGGAAGCAACAGTTAGAACCGGACATGGAACAACAGACTGGTTCCAAATAGGAAAAGGAGTACATCAAGGCTGTATATTGCAGCCTGCTTATTTAACTTATATGCAGAGTACATCATGAGAAACGCTGGGCTGGAAGAAGCACAAGCTGGAATCAAGATTGCCGGGAGAAATATCAATAACCTCAGATATGCAGATGACACCACCCTTATGGCAGAAAAGTGAAGAGGCGCTAAAAAGCCTCTTGTTGAAAGTGAAAGAGGAGAGTGAAAAAGTTGGCTTAAAGCTCAACATTCAGAAAATGAAGATCATGGCATCTGGTCCCATCACTTCATGGGAAATAGATGGGGAAACAGTAGAAATAGTGTCAGACTTTATTTTGGGGGGCTCCAAAATCACTGCAGATGGTGACTGCAGCCATGAAATTAAAAGACGCTTACTCCTTGGAAGAAAAGTTATGACCAACCTAGGTAGTATATTCAAAAGCAGAGACATTACTTTGCCAACTAAGGTCCGTCTAGTCAAGGCTATGGTTTTTCCTGTGGTCATGTATGGATGTGAGAGTTGGACTGTGAAGAAGGCTGAGCACCGAAGAATTGATGCTTTTGAAGTGTGGTGTTGGAGAAGACTCTTGAGAGTCCCTTGGACTGCAAGGAGATCCAACCAGTCCATTCTGAAGGAGATCAACCCTGGGATTTCTTTGGAAGGAATGATGCTGAAACTGAAGCTCCAGTACTTTGGCCACCTCATGCGAAGAGTTGACTCATTGGAAAAGACCCTGATGCTGGGAGGGATTGGGAGCAGGAGGAGAAGGGGACGACTGAGGATGAGATGGATGGATGGCATCACGGACTCAATGGACGTGAGTCTGAGTGAACTCTGGGAGTTGGTGATGGACAGGGAGGCCTGGCGTGCTGCGATTCATGGGGTCTCAAAGAGTCGGACACGACTGCACGACTGAACTGAACTGAACTGAACTGAGAGCCCTCTTGATCTCTTTCACCTTTCTCCAAAGGTTCTACCCAAGACACTCATTCCCACTCAGGGTAAGACTGATAATGATGATAATCACCATAGCAGAATGTCACTACTATAGGAAACTGATAAGGATGATAACCAGGATAACAGAACAACCTAGAGAGGTGAGATAGGGAGGGAGGTGGGAGGGAGGTTCAAGAGGGAGGGGACATAGGTATACCTATGGCTGATTCGTGTTGATGTATGGCAGAAACCAACACAATATTGTAAACCAACCATCCTTTAATTAAAATAAATAAATTATATATACACACACACACACACACACACATATTTAAAAAGAGAGAGAGATCTGAATGTTGACAGGAATCCTTGTCTCAAGCTATAGGATTAGGCTCAGGTTAGAAATACAGACCTCAAAACTGGTAGAGGAGAATATGGTGGTCAATAAATAAGAGCCTGTATTCCTCTCCTAGAATCAGACTTTGAGTGCCGAAAAGAAGAGCCTGGTTATCACCCAGCTAGGCAAGGAAACAGGGTGCCTGGGATTTGTGAGGCTTGGGGAGGGATATTTGAGCTACAGGGCTGAAAAATCAGATTCTAGAAGGGTGCTGGCTGGATGGTAGAAAGGCAGGTGCGCTGAAGAACAGTCACCAATAGCCAACTTAGCAAATCCCCAGGGTTATCACAATCTTTAAAAAATAAAAAAGGCTGACTAATACAACTGTAAAGCAAAAATTGGTGACTCTTGTAGTTTCCATTCTTCTACCCCCTAAAAGCAGAGTTCTCCTTTTTAAAGCAGAGAGGAAAGCTGGGTGTGACAGTTAAGACTTCTGGGAGAATTGGTGGAGATTGAAGTCAATCAAAAGGAACACTCAGTCCCTAGAATAATGTTCTTTCGAAACATCTAGTGCCAACCACCTATTTTAAGAGGGCTTGATTACCAATACCTCTGAATCACAAATTTAAAAACTTGTAGACTTATCTGTTTATTCATTCAATAATTATAGACCTAGGTTTTAGATGTCTTTTAAGAACTCCTATACCGACCAGTTTTAACTTGTCTCTGTGAATGAACTTTAGAAATTATCCATCAAATTCTGAGTCCCAGGCCGGTCTGTCTCTGCCCCAACTGCCACTTTCCAGCCCAAATTAAATTGCCATCTTTCTGCAGTTTGTCACTTTGCCTCCAGTAAGACAAACCAATGTCTTTATTCACCCAAAATACTGAAGTTATGTGTGTGCCTCTTTCATTAAGGAAACTGTACTTTGTTTTCATTGGGTTCTCTGTGCTCCACACATATCTGGCGCTGTTTTTTTTGAATAAGTAAATGAGTAAATACATTTTTGTGTGAGTTTGTAGTGTTTTTAAAAGGATTTGTGAAATAACACACCAACTGAAGCTGGCAAATATCTTTCACACACTCAAATCTGTAACATCACATGATTATTTCAGTCACTTAATTTAAAATCACTTTTTAAAAAATATAGCAACTCAAATAGCTAAAATACTGCCAAAGTCAACCATTAGAAATGCACTTGCTTCTATATTAAAATTTCCCAATATTGTACACATCACACCTTCCAATCAACTTACAATTGATTTGAAATAAGTATACCCTTAAAAGCCACAGCATGAATATTCCTTTATGCCTAAAAGCAGTGAGTGTCTTGTTAATAAACAAAATCACCTACAACTTGCCTCAAGAGTGAAAGCGAAAGTCACTCAGTCGTGTCCGACTCTTTACGACTATACAGTTCATGGAATTCTCCAGGCCAGAATACTGGAGTGGGTAGCCTTTCCCTTCTCCAGGGGATCTTCCTAGCCCAGAGACTGAACTCAGGTCTCCCACATTGCAGGCGGATTCTTTATCAGCTGAGCCACCAGAGAAGCCCAAGAATACTGGAGTGGGTAGCCTATCCCTTCTGCAGGGGATATTCCCAACCCAGGAATCAAAACAGGGTCTCCTGCATTGCAGCGGATTCTTAACCAACTGAGCTATTAGGGAAGCCATTGATATAAATTGTCACAGCATCTATGTGTAAGCCAAGCTGTGAGGTCCCTGTGCTTTTTCTTGTCCTCTGCCTCCTATCTGCCAAGGGGACACTGCTTATCTTTGGGGACTCAGCTCAAGGGTCACAGCCCTCTATGAAGCCTTTCTTTTTTATATACTTTTTCTCTCTGCCAATAAATTTGGCCAGTACTGCCCTCTGCTCACCCCCCTGAGGTGCCACTGCAGACTTCACTTCATCACATTTGTCTGTGCATGCGTCTGTCCCCGCTGCCCAAGATCCAGCTGTATTTGTCTTTGTAGTTCCTCTTCCTTGTTCAGTACCTGGCAACCTACAAGCTCTCAGTACATGCTCATATATTTGTGTGTTTTCATAATTAAATGGTTTCCCGCTTGTCTGTTCCTTAATTCTAGCCTTTTAATTGATGCTACACTGAAAACGTGAGCCATTAGGACAAAAACGTGATTGTCCAGCAGAGGGAGCCCCACAGCCCTGATAGCAGGGAGTAGCCCGGCCGACTGGGACCTGCAGTCTGGGCTTCAATCTTTCCCACGGCTCCCTTTCCCTTCCTCAGGAAAACTTGCCTAATGGCAAGCCCAGACAATGTCGGAACATAGTTGGAAGTTGGAAGTACGGTGCCAGTCACGGGGGTCCTTCCAAAAAGAGATATGTTCAGTTTGTGAAACAAGCAGATGATGACATCAGCAATGAGCACTAAGGGAGGCACCAACATCCCCAAAAGAATAAAAATTACTGTTGTTCTTGTTGTTGTTACAGACAACATGATGCGAGCACAGATTATGTGTCAGTCACTCTGCTAAGTGTTTTGCCTATGATGTACTCGTCGAAATAACCTTATAAGTTAAACCTCCACTTTTTCACAGATAAGGAATCAAGCTCAGAGAGGTTCACGGAACTTGTTCATTCATCTTGATAGTAAATGATGGAGCCAGGATTCAAAATCCAGTTTGTTTCAGGCAGAGCTCAGCACATATCTATTGTGTTCTGCTGCCTTCTGTAGGGAGATACTGAAAGCCTTAATTCAGGGAAGAAATTGAGATAAGGAAATGTGGTTAAATAGGAAAAAAGAACATAGGTTGGTCTCTGAACAGTTGATGTTTTTAGAAATTTAGTCAATGCACCACCCAAAATTATGTCTCATACCACTCTTTGGGAAACACCGACTTTATTTTTAAAGGGAGGTGGGTTTGTTTCCAGAAGGTTCCTCATTCAGTTCCAAATATATTAATGTAAACTTAAAGTAAAGTCACTCAGTCGTGTCCGACTCTTTGTGACTCCATGGACTGCAGCCCACCAGACTCCTCAGTCCATGAGATTCTCCAAGCAAGAATACTGGAGTGGGTTGCCATTTCCTTCTCCAGGGGATCTTCCCAACCCAGGGATCGAACCCAGGTCTCCCGCATTGGAGGCAGACGCTTTAACCTCTGAGCCACCAGGGAGTGTTTATTGGACTAATGGGTTTCCATGAATACAGCTTTGAGAAGAGAGGACACAGGGCAGATATCAAGATCAAGGGAAGTCTTTAAGATGCCATCAGGGAAAATACTCTGAGTGAACTAGAAAGGCCTATAACAAAATCAGTGTGCTACTCACAAGCTAAACCCAGGCTACCATCTCCTGATACCTGATTCTGCTCAGAGGTCCCCATGCCCAGCTGGTCCAGAATGAAAGATGTTGGAGGGGAAAGTGTCGCTTGTAATTGCCTCTGTGTAAGAATTAGAATATGATATATAACTCAGATGGTAAAGGATCTGTCTGCAATGCAGGAGACCCAAGTTCTACCCCTGGGTCAGGAAAATCCCCTGGAGATGGGAATGGCAACCCACTCCAGTATTCTTGCCTGGAGAATTCCATGGACAGAGGAGCCTGGCAAGTTACAGTCCATGGAATCAAAAAGAGTTGAACATGACTGAGCGACTTAGCACATAAGAGAAAAGAATCCGGAAAAAAAATACTGAGATATATATGTATGTATAACTGAATCACTGTCTGTATACCTGAAACTAACACAACATGATAAATCAACTATACTCCAGTATAAAATAAGTAAAATTTTAAAATAAGAATTAGGGCTTGAAGCTGGTATTCCATTATTGTCTTATGATATTGGGCATCCGTTTCATCTCTAAGAATAGCCATATTGCAGTATGCCTCATCCCAAGAGGTCTGATTCCCATTCAGAAATTATTTCCTCATGGAAGAAAAAGGCAACAAGGAGGACCCCATATGTGCCCAAGCAGAGGCCCCGTGGAGGTAACTTGCGAGATTTGTGCACCCATTCTACCAGACATGTGGCAACTCAGCAGAGTAGAAGGTTGCCAGTTGAAATATCTGCCAACCCAACTGGGGTCACTAATGTTTATGCAGATGGTATAACCTTCTGTCTCAGAGTGATTGGAGATGTGTCACAGGGACACAAATTCTTGCCAAATGCACTCTTCCCAAAAGGAGCCTGAGATAAATGCTCCAAGGCAAACCTTACCTAGCAATGCATATTCCAGGGGCCCCTCAGTCTTTCACTGTGAAAAAGAAGGGAGCCTGATTTGTTGATCTTCAGATCAAGCCCACTGCTGCTGCTCGAAAGGCCAGTCTTAGTAAAGGTATAACAGGCACATCAAATCGGTGACCACATGGATATTATTGGTCAGTGCAAGGCTCTAGTTAAAAGGTAATTCCCTTTGAAACTGATTAAAAACAAAAAACATTTAGGACACAGAGCAAGCACCTGGTGTGGGGCACGGAGGAGGCTGTGGGGGCTGGGAGCCTGGACAGGAGCTAGCAGAGGAGCAGAGCACAAGGCCTGCCCGCTGCCAGCCACTAGGGGGCGAGAGAGGGAAACATTTAGTAAATGATAGTATTGATGGCATTTGAAACGGCAAAAGCCCATGAAGGAGGCCCTCGTGTAACCCATACTGGGGAATGCTGCACTCCCAGTGAAAATTCCAGCCACTAGGGCAGCCCAGTAGGAGAGGGGGGTGTCTCTGGGAACAGACATCTGTTCCCACACCCTGACTTCCCAGGAGTTGGCCTGGTTTGTCAGTAATGAAGGACACACACTGCAAAGCCAGGAAGAGGATGGCTCCTGCTTACAGGAAAGCCAAATTCTCCCTACTCCATAGAAAACTGAACAGGGCTTCGAGACTGGGTCTTCCACCAGCCAAGAGACAGAGTGATAGATTTCACTAAAGTGTTGAAGCAAGCCTTTACCTTTTTTTTTCTTTTCCATTTCCCCCCATTTTATCCATCCTATAAAAAAATCTCCAACCTTGTTAAGCTAACCAGATAATTAATCTGAATTAGCACTAGGGGATTCCTGAATCACAGAACACAAATGCTTAAAATAAGTGAATTGCCTCATTAGCTTAGGAAACGTTTTCTTTAATGGGATGGATAAAACACGGGTGAATGGTAAGAGGAGATGCTTCTAGCTCAGCTCCCAAGAAGACTACCATATCTGACAGACTTGAAGGGGAAAACGAAGACACTAACTAGAGGAATTACAGACAAAAGACGGAGGTTAACAGCTTCAGCTGGGGCCGACAGGTACAAAGAACATGCTCAGGGAACCCTGCCAGAGCACAGGAAGCTTCCATCCTATTCTAGTACAGTAAGACCCCTACATAAAAACAAGTTCTATTCTGAGAGTGCATTCATAAGTCCAATTGGTTTGTAAGTCCAACAGAGTTATCCTAGGTACCCAGCTAACACAATCGGCTATATATTAAGGTACTGTAATAGGTTTATAATACTTTTCACACAAATAATACATAAAAAACAAACACAAAAAATGTCAAGCTGTTACGTTTGGTTCTGGACATCCTGGGCTCGAAACAAACATATTGTACTATTGGACGCTACACAGTAGTGTAAAGTACACAACCACTAATGCCAAAGAAGCTGAAGTTGAACGGTTCTATGAAGACCTACAACACTTTCTCAGAACTAATACCAAAAAATGATGTCCTTTTCATAACAGGGGACTGGAATGCCAAAGTAGGAAGTCAAGAGCTACCTGGAGTAACAGGCAAGTTTGCCTTGAAGTACAAAATGAAGCGGGGCAAAGGTTAATAGAGTTTTGCCAAGAGAACGCACTGGTCATAGCAAACACCCTCTTATAACAACACGAGACGACTCTACACTTGGACTTCACCAGATGGTCAATACCAAAATAAGATTGATTATATTCTTTGCAGCCAAAGATGAAGAAGCTCTATACAGTCAGCCAAAACAGGGCCAGAAGCTGACTGAGGCTCAGATCATTAGCACCTTACTGAAAATTCTGGCTTAAATTGAAGAAAACAGGGAAAGCCACTAGGCCCTTCAGATATTACCTTAATCAAATCGCTTATGATTATACAGTGGAAGTGAGAAGTAGATTCAAGGGATTAGATCTGATAGACAGAGTGCCTGATGAGCTATGGATGGAGGTTCGTAACACTGTAGAGGAGACAGGGATCAAGACCATCCCCAAGAAAAACAATGCAAGAAGAAAAAGTGTTTGTTAGGAGGGCTTATAAATAACTGAGGAAAATAAAAGAGAAGCGAAAGGCAAAGGAGAAAGGGAAAGATATGCCCATCTGAATGCAGAGTTCCAAAGAATAGCGAGGAGAGATAAGAAAGTCTTCCTTAGTGAACAATGCAAAGAAATAGAGGAAAACAACAGAAGGGGAAAGACCAAAGATCTCTTTAAGAAACTTAGAGATACCAAGGGAACATTTCATGCAAAGATGGGCACAATAAAGGACAGAAATGGTATGGACCTAACAGAAGCAGAAAATATTAAGAAGACGTGGCAAGAATACACAGAAGAACTATACCAAACATGTCCTAATGACCCAGACAACCATGATGGTATGGTCACTCATCAAGAGCCAGACATCCCAGAGTGTGAAGTCAAGGGGGCCTTAGAAAGTATTGCTATGAACAAAGCTAGTGGAAGTGATAGACTTCCAGCTGAGCTATTTCAAATCCTAAAAGACGATGCTGTGAAAGTGCTGCACTCAACCTGCCAGCAAATTTAGAAAACTCAGCAGTGGCCACAGGACTGGAAAATGTAGTTTTCATTCCAATCCCAAAGAAGGACAATGCCAAACAATCTTCAAACTACTGCACAATTGTGCTCATTTCACATGTCAGCAAGGTAATGCTCGAAATCCTTCAAGTGAGGGTTCAATGGTACATGAACCTAGAACTTCCAGATGTAAAAGCTGAATTTAGAAAAGACAGAGGAACCAGAGATCAAATTGCTAGTATCCATTGGATCACAGTAAAAGCAAGAGAATTTGAGAAAAACATCTACTTCTGCTTCACTGACTACGCTAAAAACATCTGCTTCTGCTTTATCGACTACACCATTGACTGTGTGGATCACAACAAACTGTGGAAAATTCTGAAAGACATGAGAATCCCAGACCACCACACCTGCCTCCTGAGAAACCTGTATGCAGGTCAAGAAGCAACAGTGAGAACTGGACATGGAACAACAGACAGATTCAAAACTGGGAAAGGAGTACATCAAGGCTGTATATTGTCACCCTGCCTATTTAACTTCTATGCAGAATACATCATGTGAAATGCCAGGCTGGATGAATCACAAGCTGGAATCAAGATTGCCAGGGGGAAGATCAATAGCCTCAGATAGGCAGATGACACCACCGTCATGGCAGAAAGTGAAGAGGAACTAAGAGCTTCTTGATGAAGGTGGAAGAGGAGAGTGAAAAAGCTGGCTTAAAAGTCAACATTCAAAAAACTAAGATCATGGCATCTGGTCCCATCACTTCATGGCAAGTAGATGGGGAAACATGGAAACAGTGACAGACTTTATTTTCTTGGGCTTCGAAATCACTGCGGATGGTGACTGCAGCCATGAAATTAAAAGATGCTTGCTTCTTGGGAGAAAACCATTGACAAATGTACACAGCATATTAAAAAGCAGAGACATTACTTTGCTGACAAAAGTCCGTACAATCAAAGCTATGGTTTTTCCCGTAGTCATGTACAGATGTGAGAGTTGAACATAAAGAAGTCTGAGCATGGAATAATTAATGCTTTTAAACTGTGGTGCTGGAGAAAACTCTGAGAGCCCCTTGGACTGTAAGGAGACCAAACCAGCTAATCCTAAAGGAAATTAACCATGAATATTCTTTGGAAGGACTTATGCTAAAGCTCCAATACTTTGGCCACGTGATACAAAGAGCCGACTCATTGGAAAAGACCCTGTTGCTGGGAAAGAGTGAAGCCAGGAGGAGAAGGGGACGACAGAGGATGAGATGGTTGGATGGCATCATTGACTCAGTGGACACGAATTTTAGCAAACTCTGGGAGATAGTGAAGGACAGGGAAGCCTAGCCTGCCACAGTCCATGGGGTCACAAAGAGTCAGGCACAACTGTGCAACTGAACAAAAACAAAAACACAATCACTAGTAGAGGATGGACACACATCACAATGTACACCAGATATGTGGCGTAATTAGACATGTGAACACACATTCATATCTTTGAAAGTTCGCAACTTAATGGTTTGTAGGTAGGGGACTTGCTGTATTTCTTAGCCCATGACAGGTCCCCTCCCATCACTACAGAAATCCCCCAATGTTGACAGCATTCTAAAATGTTTCCTGGACTTCCCTGGTGGCACAGTGAATAAGTATCCACCTGCCCCTTCCAGTGCAGGGGACATGGGTTTGATCCCTGGCCCAGGAATATTCCACATACTACAAAACAGCTAAGCCGGTGTGCCACAGCTACTGAGCCAGCACACTCTAGGGTCCATAAGCTGCAACTGCTGAGCCTGTGTGGCACAAATCCTGAGGCCCACACACCTAGAGCCTATGCTCCTCAACAAGAGAAGCCACTGCAGTGAGAAGCCCATGCACCACAAGGAAGAGTATGTTCCACTCACCCCCAACCAGAGAAAGCCCACACAAAGCAGCAGAGAGCCAGGGCAGCCAAAATGAATGAACCAATGAGTAAATAAATAAATTTTTAAAAGTCAGTCCCTTTAAAAAATAAAATGGGTCTAGACAAACAAATGTGCACCTGGGAAATATGAAAGAGAACCTGTTTCTAAGTCCCACACCTGTTATTCACCCTGCTTGCACAAACCATCTACAAACCTCAGTTCATGACTCTGGCTCCTCCTTAGCAGGAGCCTGTACTCAACTCATTGGAAACTGGGGTAAATAAGAGCACAGCTAAAATGAGTTACAGTTCCCATTTTCACCTGCCTCCCTCCAAAACACCATCATCTCCAAAAGTATAAATAGAATTTCCCTTTCAGTGTCCCCAACAAAAATAAAATAAAAAGTTTTGTCTGTCCAGCAAGCGTATACAATGTTAATACTTCAACAATAGACTTTTTCAGTTCAGTTCAGTTCAATCGCTCAGTCGTGTCCAGCTCTTTGTAACTCCATGACTTGCAGCACGCCAGGCCTCCCTGTTCATCACCAACTCCCAGAGTTTACCCAAACCCATGTCCATCAAGTTGGTGATGTCATTCAGCCATTTCATCCTCTGTCGTCCCCTTCTCCTCCTGCCCCCAATCCCTCCCAGCATCAGAGTCTTTTCCAATGACTCAACTCTTCACATGAGGTGGCCAAAGTACTGGAATTTGAGCTTCACCATCAATGAACACCCAGGACTGATCTCCTATAGGAGGGACTGGTTGGACCTCCTTGCAATCCAAGGGACTCTCAAGAGTCTTCTCCAACACCACAGTTCAAAAACAGCAATTCTTCGGCACTCAGTTTTCTTTATAGTCCAACTCTCACATCCATACATGACCACAGGAAAAACCATAGCCTTGACTAGATGGACCTTTGTTGGCAAAGTAATGTCTGTGCTTTTTAATATGCTATCTAGGTTGGTCATAGGAGAAGGCAATGGCACCCCACTCCAGTGTTCTTGCCTGGAGAATCCGAGGGACAGGGGAGCCTGGTGGGCTGCCGTCTTGCACAGAGTTGGACACGACTGAAGCGACTTAGCAGCAACAGCAGCTTGGTCGTAACTTTCCTTCCAAGGAGTAAGCGTCTTTTAATTTCATGGCTGCAGTCACCATCTGCAGTGATTTTGGAGCCCCCAAAAATAAAGTCTGACACTGTTTCCACTGTTTCCCCATCTATTTCCCATGAAGTGATGGGACCAGATGCCATGATCTTCGTTTTCTGAATGTTGAGCTTTAAGCCAGCTTTTTCACTCTCCTCTTTCACTTTCATCAAGAGGCTTTTTAGTCCCTCTTCACTTTCTGCCATAAGGGTGGTGTCATCTGCATATCTGAGGTTATTGATATTTCTCCTGGCAATCTTGATTCCAGCTTGTGCTTCTTCCAG
>SJXQ01002689.1:70512-95837 GCA_006408695.1 Aepyceros melampus
CTCTTTCACTTTCACCAAGAGGGTCTTTAGTTCCTCTTCACTTTCTGTCATAAGGGTGGTGTCATCTGCATATCTATGGTTATTGATATTTCTCCTGGCAATCTTGATTCCAGCTTGTGCTTCTTCCAGCCCAGCATTTCTCATGATGTACTCTGCATATAAGTTAAATAAGCAGGGTGACAATATACAGCCTTGACGTACTCCTTTTCCTATTTGGAACCAGTCTGTTGTTCCATGTCCAGTTCTAACTGTTGCTTCCTGACCTGCATACAGGTTTCTCAAGAGGCAGGTCAGGTGGTCTGGTATTTCAATCTCTTTCAGAATTTTCCACAGTTTCTTGTGATCCACACAGTCAAAGGCTTTATATGCAGTTTAATAATAAGAAATCTCTTGCAAAATTTACATATTACAATGGTTTCCTTTGGGGCTGCCTGTGTGTTTTATTCTGACTCTGACGTTCTCATTAGTGATCTACCAAACAGCTTTTTCCAATTCAACGTCCTCTCCCTACCACCTAAAGAAAAAGGGTTTTTCCAAGGGTTTTTAATGCTAAAGACTGAATATGTGCCCGCCTCACTCCGTGAGTGGAGTTTCCCGGATGGACACTTGTTCTCCGTGCAATTTTGTTCCAGGTCTCAGCATGGCCAAGTGTATTATAATATACTTGTATATAAGGCTTAGCTCGTTCACAAGAACATACTTCCTTGTTTCCTTGTTTTCTCTGGTCCACACCATAATTTAATTTGGCAGTGAGGTTATTTCCTTCCTGTTATCAGATGCAGACAGGTAAATGTCCTCACATTTTTTATCTTGTTGTCCTCTGCTCTTTTATTTCTTCATGTTGTTTATATGGATGGCTTAGTCTAACCTCATCCATCAAGAGTAGGTGTGAGCATTGCCTGCCCCATTAAGTGTTCTAGGGCAGTCATGCGCGGATGCTTCCTTCCTGAAATAGTTATGATTTTGTTATACGTGGCTTTCCCTTTTCTCTTTATATCACAATTATAGCTCAATGATGCATGTAGGCCAACTGACTTATCGAGGAATTTCATCTCTGGCAGCAAAGAGGGCATTTACAAATATTTGTTATAAAGATGGGGTATTGATTAGAGAGGGTGAGGTGTCACTGGGTGGAATGATCTCTGAGGTCTCTGATCTTCTTCTGCAACACTGAAAAACCAGGAGACCACAGACAGTGTGACTAGTGAGGAAACTGAGAATCATCCAATGGGTGAAAGGTAGTGTTGCTCATGATGTCTGCCTGGGTGGGAGGCTGGGAGTCCTTGAGACTCAGAGCATGGACTGCCTTCCCAATGCCTCCCACGAGGCCCAGCACATGGTCAGTTGTTGTTCCGTCACTAAGTCGTGTCCAGCTCTTTGTGACCTCATGGACTGCAGCACTCCAGGCTTCCCTCTCCTTCTCTGTCTCTCAGGGTTTGCTCAGACTCATGTCCATTGAGTGAGTGATGTCATCCAACCATCTCACCTTCTGCCAACCTCTTCTCCTCCTGCTCTCAGTCTTTCCCAGCATCAGGGTCTTTTCCAATGAGTTGGCCCTTTGCATCAGGTGGTCAAAGTATTAGAACTTCAGCTTCAGCATCAGTCCTTGCAATGAATATTCAGGACTGATTTCCTTTAGGATTAATCAATCTCCTCGCTGTCCAAGGGATTTTCAAGAGTCTTCCCCAACACCGCAGTTCAAAAGCATCAATTCTTCAGTGCTCAGCTTTCTTTATGGTCCATCTCTACAACCATACACGACTACTGGAAAAACATAGCTTTCACTAGACGGACCTTTGTCAACAAAGTGATGTCTCTGCTTTTTAATATGCTCTCTAGGTTTGTCATATCTTTTCCAGTGGTTAATACATATATTCTGAGAGACTAACTGCAGTTCCATTTGAAACAATTCACTTTGATGTCAGTCAGAACTGTGTATGACTTTTGCTCTCTGCAGTGTAACTTTGTTAAAAAATATATGGAAAATCCATCAATAAGATGCAAAACATGAATTGATGAAGGTGAAAAAAAAAAGCACTGTGTCTCCCTAGGCTGGACTCCAGAAGCTAGGAAAGTCTAAAACACAAAACAAAAACAAAACCTCACCTAATACCTCCCCAGCCCGCGCACACACCTCATACCTTGACCCCACTCAAGATCAGATGAGTCTCTGCAGTGAGGGCCAGGGATCTGGAGTCTAAAAGCATCTCCAGATAACTCATGAACTGAGAGGTCTGTGATGGGGCCCACATCCCAACCTCCAGACCCCAGACCCCCTGAATCGGGAGTATGGAGTCTTAGCCACTGGGCCACCATGGAAGTCCCTCGTGCTGTCCCTTTGCCTGGAATCTCCTCTGCTCATTGCCTTCCTGCCCAGTTCTCTGTACCATGTAGGGCCCACATGCCTACCCCATCCTCTGTCAAGTCATAACTTCTCACCCAAATCATAGTTCTTCATCATGTGCTGAAGTTTTCTTGAAAAACATTCTTTATCATATAAGCAGGATATGTTTGTCCTAAGAAGAAAGAGCTGAGAATATAGCAAATGGTAAAGAAGAGAAGAAAAAAAAAAAATCACCCGTAAACCCAATAAACGGAGAGAGTTGCTGGTAACTTCGGGGTATATTTCCTTCCCATCTTTTTATTCAGTACGCACTCACACATACACTCACAAACATGCACACAGACATTCATGCACACACACACATGCTTATTCCCTTTCTACCTTACATTTTAGTTGCTCACATGCATCTGACTCCATTCAGTGCTAGTTCTCTGGGAACCCGGATGCTGTGTCAACTCATGTTTTATCTCTGTTCCCTAACACAGCATCTTGAACTACTGTGCATGCTAAGTCGCTTCAGTTGTGTCCGACTCTTTGTGACTCCGTGGACTGAAGCCTGCCAGGCTCCTCTGTCCATGGGATTCTCCAGGCAAGAATACTGGAGTGGGTTGCCATGCCCTCCTCCAGGGGATCTTCCTGACCCAGGGATCCAACCCTCGTCTCTTGCATCTCCTGCACTGGCAGGTGGATTCTTTACCACTGGTGCCACCTGGGCCTCTGTCAGTGTGAGCCCAGGAGAACCGCTGGGTGAATTGGTTTGGCCTCAGGATGCAGCAGATCATGAATTAGAGGAGGTGAACCTGCAGTCCTGGGACTTGCTGATGATTTAAAACTCACGTGCAGCCCTCCAGCACCAGCCGCTGCTGGCCCATCAGGCGCTCTGCTGGGTGGCTGGGGAAGTGGATCAAAATCCACAATGATGCCACCAGCGGCTGGGACACGGCCGGATGAGTCAGTGCATTCTACATCCCACGTCAGGCCGATTCGAAAGCAGCTCTATCCTTGCTAGTTCACAGAGGCCCTTTTCTACACTAGAATGACACACTTGATTCTGGCCAATCTTTCTTTTTTCTTTCTGATCAAAAATAGTGTTGGCGTTACACCCAGAGAGGGGGGGATTTTTTTTCCTTCTCTGAGACATCAGCTTTGGCTCTAAAATATTCTTGCTTAGATGAAAATTCAAGAGGTTCTTGAGCTGAGGTTGGAAGTGGAAATGACAGACTCTTTTCCAAAAAAGCGTGGTATTTGGTGGAGGTGGGTGGGAACAAGTCAGGGAGGGGACTGCAGGGGAAAGCAGATCAGAGCACTTGAGAGGGTTTCACGGGAAGAAAGGCAGCAGAAAATGTTCACTGAACATCAGAATCCCGTCACGGCATAAATGGGGAACAAGGGAGGCTGGCGGTGTATCAAGTACCTTCCTTTTGGGGAATGAAATGCAGACACGTCACGGTATAGATGGCAACCGCACCAAGGGAGCAGACAGAGGGGGATAGGCCCACGGGTCTTCTGAGATGTGTGCTTGATGACGGCAGGAGGTTTGTTATTTAGACATCCTTTTTCTTTAAAAATATGTGGCAGAGCAGAAGCTATTTCTAGAATTAAATACCTCCGAGGGAATTTCATGACAAGATCAAGGGAAAAGTCTGCAAAGTTTTGGCTTCGGATGAAAAGCATCTAAAACCAAGTGAAATCAAAGGGAACCTTAAGCTAACACATTATTGATGCGGGTGTTGGGAAGAAAGCTCAGCTGGGGAGGCTCTCTGGGGACCGAAGCCTGGAGAGGAGAACGTGGAAATACTCAGGGCTTGGCCTCTCTCTCCACGCCAGGATCAGACAGGAAATGCAAAGGTTTTGGTGGCTGTCATAGTGCCAAGGGGAAGCTTGGGAGCCCAATGCCCAAGGAGGCTGGAAGCTGGGATGTTAGTGGTGATGGGGGTAAGGGAGATGTCTGTTTTAAGAAAATCCCAAATCTAATTTTCTTTCTCAACTCCGCATTGCTATGGGAGGTAAAGGGACTTAGTAGAAAGAACATGTGGTTGAGGAGCACTTGGTTAGACTCTTGCTGTTGGTGGCAAGTTTCTAATATTTTCCCTAGACTCAGTTTGTTCTTGGAATCCCAAGGGCTTCCCTGGTGTCTGAGTGGTAAAGAAGCTGCCTGCCAGCGCAGGAGATATGGATTTGATCCCTGGGTTGGGAAGACCCGCTGGAGAAGAGAATGAATGGCTACCCATTCCAGTATTCTTGCCTGGGAAATCTCATAGAGGAGCCTGATGGGGGTCAAAGAGCTGGACACCACTGAATGACTAAACAGCAACTATGTGACTCCCATAGTGTCCTCTTGAGAAATCTGTATGCAGGTCAGGAAGCAACAGTTAGAACTGGACATGGAACAACAGACTGGTTCCAAATAGGAAAAGGAGTACGTCAAGGCTGTATATTGTCACCCTGCTTATTTAACTTATATGCAGAGTACATCATGAGAAATGCTGGACTGGAAGAAACACAAGCTGGAATCAAGATTGCTGGGAGAAATATCAATAATCTCAGATATGCAGATGACACCACCCTTATGGCAGAAAGTGAGGAGGAGCTAAAAAGCCTCTTGTTGAAAGTGAAAGAGGAGAGTGGAAAAGTTGGCTTAAAGCTCAACATTCAGAAAACGAAGATCATGGCATCTGGCCCCATCACTTCATGGGAAATAGATGGGGAAACAGTAGAAACAGTGTCAGACTTTGTTTTTTTGGGCTCCAAAATCACTGCAGATGGTGACTGCAGCCATGAAATTAAAAGGCGCTTACTCCTTGGAAGAAAAGTTATGACCAACCTAGATAGTATATTCAAAAGCAGAGACATTACTTTGCCGACTAAGGTCCGTCTAGTCAAGGCTATGGTTTTTCCTGTGGTCATGTATGGATGTGAGAGTTGGACTGTGAAGAAGGCTGAGCGCCAAAGAATTGATGCTTTTGAACTGTGGTGTTGGAGAAGACTCTTGAGAGTCCCTTGGACTGTAAGGAGATCCAACCAGTCCATTCTGAAGGAGATCAACCCTGGGATTTCTTTGGAAGGAATGATGCTAAAACTGAAGCTCCAGTACTTTGGGCACCTTATGCGAAGAGTCGACTCATTGAAAAGACCCTGATGCTGGGAGGGATTGGGGGCAGGAGGAGAAAGGGAAGACCGAGGATGAGATGGCTGGATGGCATCACGGACTCAATGGACGTGAGTCTGAGTGAACTCCAGGAGTTGGTGATGGACAGGGAGGCCTGGCGTGCTGCGATTCATGGGATCGCAAAGAGTCGGACACGACTGCGCGACTGAACTGAACTGATGTGACTCCCAAACTAACCCAGCCTCCTCAAGCGTGACCTCCATAACTTCTGACCCTGCAGGCTCTCCCTCCAGGCTCCCTCCTCCTTGTGCTCTTGAGTTCAGGGTCTGTCCCAGGGGGTGGGGCCTGGACACCAGCAGGGAACACGAGCCACAAAACCTTGGCTTCATGGGGCTCATGTGCTACAGGGCTATGTAGCAGACGAATATCTGAGCATGGGAGCTTTCCAATTGTTCTCACTGCCAACACAGAAGAAGGAAAGGAAGCAGGCAGAATTAACTTTATTAACATTTCCTTTAATGTAATATTCCCCCAAGGATATCATTTCAGCACGACATAATATCATGCTGTTGCTGTTGCTGTTCCGTCGCTAAGTCGTGTCCAACTCTTTGCAACCCCATGGACTGTAGCCCACCAGGTTCTTCTGTCCATGGGATCCTCCAGGCAAGAATACTGGAGTGGTTTGTCATTTCCTTCTCCAGGGGATCGTCCCCACCCAGGGATCGAACCCAAGTCACCTGCATTGAAGGCAGATTCTTTACTGATTGCCACCAGGGAAGCCCCAGGTACCATATGAGAGCTCGCTGTTGTTATTATGTGGTTAGAATCATTGTCAGAGTGGAGCTGATGGTGTGGCTGGAGAGCTCACGGCAGCCCGGGCCACTGCAGTGGTGCCAGTAGTGTCAAGCAGTAACTGACGTGACCTGAGTTGTCCACTCCTGGAGGGGTCCAGCACCCGGCAGGTTGACACTTCTCTCACGGATGTTATCACAATAGAACCCACTGGGCAAGTGACCTAATTAGCCAGGTGTTCTCAGCCTTGCCAGCTCCCCCTGTGCTGAGATCTTCTTTACATTCAGCTTGGGGTGGCCAGCAGCATGCCTGGGTACTCAGAGCAGAGCTGCAGAGACACTGGGAAGCCCTCAGACGTGATGGAGGGAGGGGAAGCCAACCACGGGTGTCCAAGGAGGAAAGGACATCATCAACTCAACCCCAACAATGACACTAACCACACAATAACAGCGGCAAGCTTGTATACGTACTTTGGGCTTCCCTGGTGACTCAGACAGTAAAGAGTGTGCCTGCAATACAGAGGACCCAGATTTGATCGCTGGGTCAGGAAGATCCCCTGGAGAAGGGAATGGCTACCCACTGAAGTATTCTTGCCTGGAGAATCCCATGGACAGAGGAGCCTGGCGGGCTACAGTCTATGGGGTCGCAAAGAATTGGCCACAATCAAGTAACTGCTGCGGGTTTGCCAGGCACCCTTATGGTCTTGCCGAAGGGGATCACCTTGAAGAGCTTCTAGATCCCATTCACTCTCTGAGGACCACTTTAAATACTACCTCCTCCCCAAAGCCTTTCTTCATGTCAGCACGGCCCGGACCTGTCCCATCTCTAGCATCCTGCAGTGCTGAAGGACTCTGCCCTCTCTTAGACACCAAAGCTCCCATCTTGCATTGTTAACTACACGTGTTCTGTATGGCTTGTGCCCTTTCTTTCTGTGGCTTCTCCCAGTGACAATCACAGATTGACTTGTGACAGCCCTGGTGACCTGGTTGGTGAATTCCACTTTGTCCCAGAGAGGGTTCCAGGGCTGTTTCATCACTGTGAATGCCCTGCTGCTGTCATTAAGTTTTCATCTGGCTTCACGCACTGCCTGTCCATCCAGAAGGCATACCCTTTGAGAACTGGGATCTTGTGATCTTGGCCTCCAGCTAGGATGTCTGCCTGGCTGACCTTGGGGCTCAGCGACAGTTACTCTGTAAGGAGCAAGGATCCCCTGGTCCAAATAGCTCCCTCTGGTGCTAGTCATGTGCACAACGTCCTTTACTTTTTTTTCACTGCCATGATCTTGACTTGTATATAGTTACTAATTTGGTAAAAGCTCTTTCCTACACTGGGAGACCTTTTTGGCTCCTCACTCTATCCCAAGACCCAGTTCAATGTGATGCCTAGAACCCAGAAGAGAATTGGGAAAGACTATGGTTTAATAAATGCACTGATGAGTTCACCAGCCTGGGCGTAGCAGGAAAGGCTCAGATGGTGGCAGGGAGTGAGGCTGGAGCTGGGGTGCTCAGCGGCTTTTGGGGGCCTTCTGCTGTAAAGAGAAGCAAGGTTAACTATGGAAGGGCAGGAAGGATAAAGAAAACACATTGGCCTTGCAATCAGGACCCTGAGCATCAGACATGTTCTTGTACTGATGTTTATCTTCTTTGTAACCTTGAGAAAGTCTTGTGAAGGTCAAGGGAGGTGTTCATTGTGAAACTGCTTTATCAACAAGTGGCTTCAGTTCAGTTCAGTTCAGTCACTCAGTCATGTCTGACTCTTTGCGACCCCATGGACTTCAGTAGGATGTTATCCATGCCTCCCTGCCCAAATGTATTGCTTATTCATTTGATTTAGCTAGGCCAATTCTCTCATCTTTTTAAGAAATGTTTTTTTTTTCCTTTGTTGCAAAAAAAGACATTGTTATAACAAAAATATTGGAAAATTCAGTGAGGTACCACCTCACACTGGTCAGAATGGCCATCAGTAAAAAGTCTACAAATAACAAATGCTGGAGAAGGTGTGGAGAAAAGGGAACCCTCCTACCCTGTTGGTGGGATTATAAGTTGGTGCAGTCACTATGGAGAACAGGATGGAGTTCCCTTAAAAAACTAAAAACAGAGCTACCATATGATCCAGCAATCCCATTCCTGGGCATACATCCAGAGAAAACTATAATTCAAAAAGACACCTGCATTCCAATGTTCATAGCAGCACTATTTACAATAGTCAGGACATGGAAGCAACCTGAATATCCATTGACAGAAGAATTGATAAAGAAGATATAGTGTGTGTGAGTGTGTGTGTGTGTATATTATATATATACACAATATAATATATGGTGAAATATTACTCAGCTGTAAAGAATAAAGTAATTCCATTTGCGGCAACATGGATGGACCTAGCGGTTATCATACCAAGTGAAGTAAGTCGGATAGGGAAAGACAAATACCATATGACATCACTTATATGTGGAATCTAATATGTGACACAAACTTAGTTACAAAATAGAAACTGACTCATAGGCATAGAAAACAAACTTAGGGTTACGTGTGTGTGTGCTAAGTCAATTCAGTCCTATCCTCTCTTTGCGACCCTATGGACTGTAGCCCACCAGGCTCCTCTGTCAGATGGGATTCTCCAGACAGGACTACTGGAGAGGGTTGCCATTTCCTCTTCTTTATGGTTCCAAACAAGTTTTAGGATTTTTTTTTTTCTGCAAGAAATTACATTGGAAACTTGATAGGGAATACATTAACTCTACAGTTGGCTTTGGGTAGCAAGGACATTTTAACAATGCTAATTCTTCTGATTCCTTAACATGAGCTATCTTCCCATTTATGTGTGTCTTAATGTCTTATAATTTTTCATTAATGTCATAATTTTCAGTGCACAGATGTTTCACCTCCTTGGTTGAATTTATTCCTAAGTAGTTTATTGCTTTTCGATGCTACCATAATTGAGGTTGTTCGCTTCATTTCTTTTCCAGATAATTCACAGTTAGATATGGAAATGCCACTGATTTCTGCATGCTGATTTTGACTCCTACAACTTTTCTGAATTTATTGGTTAGATCTAACAGATTTTAGGGCTCCCCTGGTGGTTCAGATGGTAAAGGATCTGCATGCAATGTGGGAGACCTGGATTCAATCTCTGAGTTGGGAGATCCCCTGAAGAAGGAAATAGCAACCCACTCCAGTACTCTTGCCTGGAGAGTCCCATGGACAGAGGAGCCTGGTGGGCTACAGTCCATTGCGCCACAAAGAGTTGGACATGATTGAGCAGCTGACACGTACAACAGGTTTTAGGTGAAATCTAAAGAAGATTTTCTATACATAAGTTTTGCCATCAACACACACACTTTTACGTCTTCCGTTCTGATTTGTCTGCCTTTTACTTCTTCTTGCCTGCTTTCTCCAGCTGGGACTGCTAGTGCTGTGTTGAGTAGGACTGGTGGGAGTAGACATCAACATCTTGTTCCTGCTTAGAGGAAGGGCTTTCAACTTTTGACCATTGAGTGTAAAGTTAACTGTGCACTTGTCCTATATGGCAATCCTTATGTTGAGGTATGTTCCTTCCATGCCCGATTTGTTGAGAGGTTTTTTTTTTTTTTTAATCATGAATGGATGTTGAATTTTGTCCAGTACTTTCTGTGCATCTCTTGTGATGATCCTATAAGAGCTATCTTTCATTCTATTCATGTGGTGAATCACGTTATTGATTTGTATAATTTGAACTATCCTTATAAATCCCACGGACAGAAGAGCCTGGTAGGCTATAGTTCATGGGGTCACAAAGAGTTGGACACGACTGAGCGACTTCACTTTTCACTTTGTAACCCAGGCGTGCATCCCACTTGATCATGGTGTATGATCTTTGCGGTGGTGCTGTTGGTTTTGGTTTGCTGGTATTCTGTTGAGAATGTCTATTTTCTTCAAGGATATGATGACAACACAGTTGCTTAAGCATCAGATGACAGAGGTCTGTCCCAGCCCATTGGGGAAGTTGGTGAAACGAGTAAAATATCACCTAAGTTTGTCTAAAGGAGGCCTCTGGATGAGAAAGCTCGTCACTTTTCCTAAATCCTCTTGCCTTGTAGTTACGTGTGGGCAGAAGGGTCTGGAACCTCTGCTGGCTCCTCTCCACGGGGCGCTGCTCCCTAGGCACTTGTTACTGATAGAAGTCACCTCCGCATGGAGCATGGCCCACCTCTCCATCCTCTTTCCTCCAATCTCCTCCCTCCCCCATAGCAGTGATGAGGGATGGCTACCTCTGTGCACAACATCACTGCTCACTTTCATAGTCAGTGTCCCGTCTGACCCTCCCCCATGGGACAGGTGGAAAACAGTCCTGTGTCCACCTGGTGCACCAAGCTCTTAGCTCTTTACTCTAAGTCCCTATTTTCCCTTTGATCATTATGTCCCACCTGCTTTTGAAACTTGGCAGGGAAGGACTGGAACTAAGGGGATCTGGGAGCACGTATTTAACAGAAAACAGGCAGAACATTCTCATTCATGCTGAGTTGAGAGAGCTGTCTTAGGCTGAGTTGCCCAGAAGCAGACCCCAAAAGAGTGATTTGTTTGTTTATGCTCAGGCAAATGATGTATTAAGGAAGTGCTCCAGGAAGACCTAGTGAAGGAGTGATTCACGGACAGGAGAGAGGAGGAAGCCATGGGATTGGTGTGGGACAGAGGTCCAGCCTCAGCCTGGTTCCATGAGAACGTAAACCCAACTCAGAATCAAGCCAGCTGGAGACTGGGAAATGGGCTTCCCCACTTCCTCACCAGGCAGGCATCAGCTGAGGGCTATTTAGGGGTGACTGGGAAACTTCAGGCACTCCTGGCTCTGCCCATAAGAGAAAGTAACTCCAGAAGCCCAATGGTCGGCCTCCTAAGAGTCCCCAGGTGCAGGGAGCTAGGGCAAAGGTGGGGGCAGTGGAGGGGGTTGGGTAGTGCACAAATGTTGGAAGGGGTGTGGGTGGAGCATCTGTAGTGTTGCCTGGGTAACTGCATCCATAACCATGTTTAGCTGTACCACAGTGATGCCTCTGCCTCTAAAACCACTTTGAAGCTTCCTCATTGGCCAAATGGGGATCCTGTTAACTTGCCTGTATCACAGGATGATTGTGAAAACAAAGTGAAAGAAGTCGGGGGCCCAGAACCTTCTTGACAACAATAGAGACATTACACAAAGCCAGGTGCTGTTATCCAGTCATTCTCTCTCAGGATCAGAGGATATATTAGCTTGTGGTCTTTGCCCGTCTGGCCGGCATCAGCACTGACAGCCTTTGGAGAGAGCTTGTTCTGTTGGGAAGAAAGCAGGCACTTTTTTTTTTAATGTTGATACATTTTGCAGCGATGTCTTTAATATATACCAGCTGCTTGAAATACATCTAATTAACCACCAGATCTCATGCTGAGCCTGTGGTTGGCTTTGATGTGCTCATCAGCAAGGAAATATTGGAAGACTAATCATAACAGGACTTAGCTCCTATAAAACACCTTTTATCTTCAAAGTAGTTTACAACCACTAATTATGAGAAGAATGAGGGTGAACAGCAGCCATCTCACAGAGACCCCAAACCACTATCAAGGCCTTTAATGTATCTTATAATAGAGCAAGACAAGTGTGAGCGGGACTGTTGAACATTAGCTGTCCAGACTTGGGAGAGTTGTTTTACAACGGTAGAGACAGCTGTTCCCTGTCTCCCTTGAGGTGGAAAAGGAAATTGGACCTAATTCGAGGGAAGAGGAGGTGCTGTGAGCAGTTGCATAAGGCAGAGCAGGCAGAGTGGTGAGTTGCCCCTCTCAAAGGTGTTCCCGTAAACCTGGCCCTGTAAATGGGCTGGTGGGGCAGGTGTCCTTCCCAGTGGCCTGGGAGGGTGAGATCACGTCATAATGCCCTCTCCCGCTGGGCCTTCAATGGTAGATTTCTGCGCTTCTTGACTGTGTCTTTTCTGTAGTGAGTTCTGTATTTTTTTTTTTTTTTTGTCTATGAGTTTATTTGTTAGAATTGTATCGGGGTGGAGGAAGCCAATTTGGGTTTCATCATGATAAGAACGGGCTTCCCTGGTGGCTCAGTGGTAAGGAATCAGCCTGCCAATGCAGGAGACGTGGGTTCGATCCCTGGGTCAGGAAGATCCCCTGGAGAAGGAAATGGCTACCCACTCCAGTATTGCCTGGGAATCCCATGGACAGAGGAGCCTGGTGGGCTACAGCCCATAGGGTCACAAGAGTCAGACACGACTGAGCGACTAAACAACAACAACAACAGACTGATAAGAATAATAACAGGAACTGATACCCATAAGGTTCTACTCATGCCTTCATTGTACAGGTGAGGATAGAGGGACTCAGAGAGGCTGAGTAGCCTGTTGGTGGCCTTGGATCTGGTGTTCTTACCTTGTAGTAAGAGTCTACTGTGGAAGGTGGGACGACTGTCTGAAGCCCGCTGATAACTGTATGTTTAAGAAGTAAAGAATAATCTGATACGCAACAGGGAAACTCTCCTTTCCAGACTGGCCTGTCTCCTGAGCTAAATATTTTAATCTTGAGCAGTGGGTGGTGAGCAAGCATCATCTTTGTTCATCTATGTTCTGGTCCCGCCAGAGGGTCTGCCCAGGGCTGTGGGGCAAGGACGGGACACAGGCATAAATGATGGGCAGGCCACCTGTGAGACTCTGAAGCTTGGGAAAAACACATTTTCCCAGGTGCTAAGATGGATTTAACTTATATGCAGAGTACATCATGAGAAACGCTGGGCTGGATGAAGCCCAAGCTGGAATCAAGATTGCTGGGAGAAATATCAGTAACCTCAGATATGCAGATGACACCACCCTTATGGCAGAAAGTGAAGAGGAGCTAAAAAGCCTCTTGATGAAGGTGAAAGAGGAGAATGAAAATGTTGGCTTAAAACTCAACATTCAGAAAACTAATGGGACCTGGCATCTGGTCCCATCACTTCATGGCAAATAGATGGGGAAACAATGGAAACAGTAACAGACTTTATTTTTGGGCTCCAAAATCACTGCAGATGGTGATTGCAGCCATGAAATTAAAAGACGCTTGCTCCTTGGAAGAAAAGTTAGGACCAACCTAGACAGCATATTAAAATGCAGAGACATTATTTTGCCAACAAAGGTCCATCTAGTCAAAGCTGTGGTTTTTCCAGTGGTCATGTATGGATGTGAGAGTTGCACTATAAAGAAAGCTGAGCACCGAAGAATTGATGCTTTTGAACTGTGGTGTTGGAGAAGACTCTTGAGAGTCCATCCTAAAGGAAATCAGTCCTGAATATTCTTTGGAAGGACTGATGCTGAAGCTGCAACTCCAATACTTTGGCCACCTGATGTGAAGAGCTGACTCATTTGAAAAAACCCTGATGCTGGGAAAGATTGAAGGTGGGAGGAGAAGGGAATGACAGAGGTGAGATGGTTGGATGGCATCACCAACTCAATGGACATGAATTTGAGCAAGCTCCAGGAGTTGGTGATGGACAGGGAAGCTTGGCATGCTGCAGTCCATGGGGTTGCAAAGAGTAGGAGATGACTGAGGGACTGAACTGAAGGGGGATCTTAAACATACCCTGACCTTTAAGTCTCAGGTTGGGAATACAGTCTACAGAGTCATCAACCATTGTCACCTGTGTAGACAGTGGGGACTCACAGATCACCCTCTCAGGAGACCCTGGGCAGAAACAGTAGCCTCACCATTTTCCCTTCTTTGTGAGAGCTGATGGTTGGTGGGTTGACATCACCCGTGGTGGGGAGATTGACACCATAGCAACAAGCAGAAGCTGCAAATTGAGGCTCTCCCCCACCCTCCCCAGAGAACCAGCAGTGAAATACTGTGGTATCTTTTTTTCTAACCCATTTCCAACACCAAATGTGTGTCCTTGGATTGTCAATTCAATTCTGAGGGCTTGTGAGCCCTTACCCTGTGGGGTCTGTGTTAGTCTCAGAATTGAATTGACAATAAGCCCCACTCAAGACAGATGAATCATAGTGGAGAGTTCTGACAAAACATGGCCCACTAGAGGAGGGAATGGCAAACCAGTCCCGTATTCTTGCTGCGAGAATCCCATGAAGAGTATGAAAAGGCAAAAATACATGACACCAGAAGATGAGCCGCCTGAGCTGACAGGTGTTCAGGATGCTACTGGAGAAGTGCAGGGGGCAGTTAGTAATGGAAAAGACCCTGGCACCGGGGAAGACTGAAGGCAAAGGAGAAGGGGCGGCAGAGGATGAGATGGTTAGGTAGCATCACTGACTCAGTGGACATGAGTTTGAGCAGACTCTGGGAATAGTGAAGGACAGGGGAGGCTGGCGTGCTGCAGTCCCTAGGGTCACACAGAATCAGACAGGGTCACATAGAATCAGACAGCGACAATAAGAGGGAAGGTCAGTCCTGTGAGTCGGTATGGCTGTGACCAGCCTCAATTACAGTGAGATTCAGTCTCAACCAGGGGCTGGTTGAGAAGGGGATGTACAGAGAGCAAGAGAGTGGCCACTGTGGGGGGCCTGACCATACACCCCCATATGTCTGACCCACCACAAATTTTCCAGTCCCCTCCTCAAGTTCATTAACTCTCTAGAAGGGCGCACAGAATTCAGGAAAGGGCCTTACTTATCACCCTTTGTTACAAAGAGTACAACTAGGGAGCAGTCAGATGGAAGAGATGCCCAGGGTAAGGGAAAGATCCTAGGATCCTGCAGGTCCCCCCAGACCCCATCTGTTGGGGCTTCTTTATGTTGGCAGAATTGATTAAATCATTAGCCACAAGTGACTAAGTCAAGCTCCAGCCTCTCTCTCCTTCCTGGAGATGTGGGGTGGTGTTGAGATTCCAACCCACTGTGAATAAAAAATGTCACCTGCCATTTCGGTTAACGACCATATTGCAACCATCAAGTCATCAGCCACAGCAGCGGCTCCCTGCGGTGCACCCTGAGGGGATTCAGGATGGAGAAAAACCAGGATACTGGCCCTAGATAGTTAAGAGACATATCAAAGGGATAATTTCAATGAGCCCATCTCTTGCATCTTCTCAGACAGTAGAAAAGGGCTAAATTCATTAACTTGAAATCTCTGTGTTTGAGTGTGTGTGTGTGTGTGTGTGTGTGATTAGCAGTAATCTTTTAATCTTTGACTGTAAGTTTTATTTTTCCAGCAAGAACTCCTGTGTACCCTGAGTCCTCCCTTGCCCCTTTGAGACAGAGTGATCTGAGAGGCTGTTTTCCAGGGCTGGATTCTTTAGCAGTCTCCTTGTATAAAATATAGTTCTCAACTTTTAGGCCATGCTTTTTTTTTTTCCAGTCGACACTTCTAATCACACGGTTGGTTCATCTGGCCACCAGTCCCCATCCTGAAACCCACCCAAAGTCACTCCTTAGCTTGAACTAAGATGTGGTTGAAAGGGGCTCATTATAAATAACAAAAGACTCTTCTTTCGCTCAGGAAATTCTAAGGGTTTTGGAGCTCTGCACCAGAAACCAGGCACAAAGACCAGATAGATATTTCTCCTGGTACCACCAATACTTGGGCTTCCCTGGTGGCTCAGTGGTAAAGGACCTGCCTACCAATGCGAGAGATGAGGGTTTGATCCCTGTGTTGGGAAGATCCCCTGGAGAAGGAAATGGCAACCCACTCCAGTATTCTTGCCTGGGAAATCCACCGTGGGATTTCCCAGGCAAGAATACTATAGCCTGGTGGGCTACAATCCATGGGGTCACAAAGAGTCAGACACGACTTAGCAACTGAACACACACACACACACACACACACACACACACAGAGCCAATACTTACCCTTCTCAGCCCTCACTCTCCAGGGCCAGTTAGGAGACCAACACACACTTACTGAACACCTGTCATATGCAAAGTACCAGGCTGGGCATTTGTTCATTTAAATGATCATATGTCAGTTCCATACCTACTAGGATTTATTAATAGGGTGTTTGTGGAAGAAATTAGACATATTATGTGCCCTTGAAAATCTAGCCAACTGGACCAAGTACTGTGTTCTAAAAAAGAGTAAGAAAGAGTAAGTACTCAGAGGCCAAGGCAATCCAGACCAGGTGGTCAGGGAAGACTTCTCGGAGGAGGAGGAATTAGAGTTGGGCCCTGGAGGCATGCACAATGCTGAGAGCTGGAGCAGACTGTGAAGGATTCTCACAGGAGGGAGAAAGAACTGAAAACTGCCCTTTGCTGAGTCCTAGAAAACAAACAAACAGAGCCCCAGGTTGCTGGTGTGGTCTTCTCTTACTCTCAGATGTGCTAAGTTTGAGTTTCAGCTTGGCTTGATGGCCCCAGACAGGTCACGCAGGTCATCTCTTGGAGACTGAGATGCTCATTAATGAAAGGGGGGAAGGACAGCCAGTTCTGACAGCTTCAGGTGATGGAGATGGGAGGATGGAAGGGAAAGTTCTTTTGCAACTGAAAAGGATAATTAGCATCATTAGGAGTTTATACATTTTGGATTACCGTATCACATTCCAGGAGTCATCTCACAGATTTTTGAACTAGAAAGAATAATGCTGAAAATGCTCTAGAAATGATCGTAAGAGTTCATTCACACTTACCAACCACTTACTGTGTGCCCGTCATCATTTCCAAGTGTTTTGCATGTTTTTACGTTGCCTGGCCCTCACAGGAAGTAAGTACTGTCACCTGCGTCTTACAGATAGGGAAACTGAGGTTGGACCCATCTGAATTGCAGTGGGTGGCCTGGAGATATTCCCCTTCCCCCATGTTCTAAGTTCCAGATGTTGTTGGTGCCCTGCCTACTTCATGGAAGGGGTAGTGTTGACCATTTCCAAGTCCTCTGGCTACTTCTAGCTGCCCCTTTGTCTGGGGGATTTTCTCTACAGCCACCACACATGGCCCCTGGAGTGCTGGGGGCTGACATCCTCAGGGGCAGCTCCCCATGATTGAGAGGGGTTGACATACAAGGAACCCATTTCCTTGGCCTGGGGTGGATCACTGAGACCTGTGGTCTATCCCCAAGTTCCTGGAAGGATCCAGTAGCCCTTGGCATCCCCCCTGCCCATAGTTGGCTGGAGAAGGTGCCTCTCACAGGCTGCCCTCCCTTTCTACTCCCTGGACAATGTTTCCATCCCTCAGAAACTAGCCCCTTTCACCCACATTCCTGTCTCAGGGTCTTCTAAGACACCACCTCTTAGGACTTGAGTTGTATCCCCAAAAGACACATTGAAGTCTTAACCCCCAGGACCCTGAATTATGACCTGATTTCAAAGTAGCCTGTCTGCGTGTTAAGCCGCTCAGTCGTGTCTGACTCTTTTTGTGACCCCATGGACTGTAGCCCACCAGACTCCTCTGTCCACGGGGTTTCCCAGTCAAGAACACTGGAGTGTGGAGTGGGTTGCCATAACTTCCTCCAGGGGATCTTTCCAACCCAGGGATTGAAGCTGTATCTCCTTCATTGCAGGCATTTTTTTTTTTTTTTTACTGCTGAGCCATTTGGAAGTAGGGTGATTGTAAGGGCGATTAGCGAAGTTGAATGAAGTCATTAGGGTGGGCCCTTAATCAACATGACTGGTTGTGTAAGATAGAAAGATGATAGGAGCAGATGTGGAAGGGAGGCCTTGTGGTGATGGGGGCAGAGATCAGAGGAGAGATGCAGCTAAGAGCCAAGGACTCCAGGCTGGCCGCCAGCTGGGAAGAGGCGGGAGAAGTCTTGCCTGGAGTCTCAGAGTGAAACCGCGAGGTGGTATTTCGGGGTGCTCTGAAGAACTCTGGTCCTTTATGTCTCTTGTTCAGTCGATAAGATCATGTCTGACTCTTTGGGACCGCATGGACTGCAGCACACCAGGCTTCCCTGTCCTTCACTATTTCCTGGAGTTTAACCAGACTCATTTCCATTGAATCAATGATGCCATCCAACCATCTCATCCTCTGCTGCCCCCTTCTCCTCCTGCCCTCAATTTTTCCCAGCATCAGAGTCTTTTCCAATGAGTCAGCTCTTTGTATCTGGTAGTCAGAGTATTGGAGCTTCAGCTCCAGCATCAGTCCTTCCAATGAATATTCAGGGTTGATTTCCTTTAGCATTGACTGGTTTGATCTCCTTGCTGTCCAAGGGACTCTCAAGAGTCTTCACTAGCATCACAGTTTGAAGAATCAATTCTTCCCCCACCTTCCTTATGGTCCAGCTCTCACAGCTGTACATGTCTCTAGGTGGAAAGAATTCAGCAAGAAGTAAATTGATAGATGAGAAGGAACTTACTAGAACAGGACACTTGTGCAGCTTACAAGTGGATGGGTGGCAGAGTACCACACCCAAGAACTTAGTGAGCTATAGTTTTATAATCAAAGGAAAAATAGGGAGGGGAAAAAGACCACTTTCTTCCTCATCCTTGAGTAGCCATCACACTTCCATCAACTCCTCCTCTAGGTTGGGAAGGGGAGTTTTCTTGTCCCAACGTCATCAAACCAGGACTTGAAAAATATTGTTCCAGGTCTCTGTACAATGAGTGACTTTCCACCAAATGTGTGCAGAGAGCATGTCCTAGAGGTTCTTAAATTCTGAGCTCACTGGGCAGGGTGTGGGGCTCGTGCCGCCACTGTTTTATCGTTTGGAGGCATGTCTTCTGCCGCGTGGTTTTATTGCTAAGCAAGCCTGCTTGGTTTTGTGGTTAAGCAAACCTGCTTTCTTGAGAGATCATTAACTTACACAGGGGTTGCCCATATTTTTTCCTACTTACAATCCCCTAGTGAGATTAATTATTTCATCACCAGCTTTGTCTCTATCAAAAGGGAGCACAGCCCACTCTGAGACCCTCGGGATTTGGGCTTCTAGCCTCAGGATTGGCCCTCGGAATATGAGAGAATATGTTCCTGTTGTTTAAGCCACTCAGTTTTTGGTCCTCTCTTGCAAAACGGCCCTAGGAAACTGACACATCTCCCGTCTGATGCCTCCTCAATTATTCCTTCACTTGCTCCCTCCTAGGGGCGGGTAAGAACCAGGCCCCCTGAGCTTTTCACAGCCTCTCTGGCTGTAGCTGCCTTTTGCTCAGCAGCCCTCCGGCACCCCCACAGCTTGACATGACTGGCCCATCTGCCTCCCTGTGATGCTGGCAACATGAAGTTAGTCATTGACAAGTGGGCGGTGGTGGTGGAGGTTTAGTCGCTAATTCGTGTCTGACCCCTGCGATCCCGTGGACTGTAGCCAGCCAGGCTCCACTGTCCACGGGATTCTCCAGGCAAGAGCACCGGATCACTGCTGCATGTAGAATATTCCTCCACGGGAGCCTGGGTAATTAATAGGATCTGATCAGATACTGAAGATGCTGTGGGACTCTTAGTCCTACCTGCAGCAGGAGAGCTTCAAGGAAGGTCAGAGTGACTCTGAAGTCTGCCTCTGGCGTGGTGGAGAGGGGGTACCAGCCTGCTCCATTTCTGAGGAGCCCAGAGTAACAGGGAAGGGGCTCAGAGCCTTCAGAGAGGATTTAGGCTTTGTCTGTGAATGTTCTGATTACAGCCATTACTGAGCTGTGAATCACTTTGAAAGTCTGGGAGATGCTTCTGGAAATATAAGAGGGCTGGATATTTCCATAAGTGTATGAAGGCTTTTATGGAGCCATTCTGGAGGAAGAACGGCCGTCTGCCAGCTCTGATGGAGACAGGCTCTCTCTTCCCTTTGTGATGGTGACACCCTTTGTCCACTGCTTTTGGGCCGTATCCCACCACTTTCCCTCTTATGGAGGCTTCTCTGGTGTCTCAGACAGTTAAGACTCTGCCTGTAGTGGGGGAGCCCAGGTTTGATCCCTGGGTCAGGAAAATCTTCTGGAGAAGGGAATGCAACCTACTTTAATATTCTTGCCTAGAAAATCTCAGGGACAGAAGGGCTCAGAGGGCTGTGGTCCATGGGGTCACATAGAGTTGGACAGGATGAGCAACTAACACACATACCTCTTCCCTCTTACGGAGTTACTGTCTGGTGGCCTGAAGCATCTTGGAGGCAGAAAGCTGTGTTCAGTCCTGGGCCAGAGCGTCACTAGGCTTCCTGCAAATGTGAGGCGGCCCAGCCCAGTGCAGGGCTTCGATTCTATTTGGAAATGAAAGCAGAAGCACTTCTATGGCTTTGTCTTCTCTTCCTCTTGGGAACCCCACAGATACTATGGGAAGATTGCTGGCCAAGTCAGAGGAGAAAGGAGGTGAACTCACGCATCCAACTGGGGCAAGAGTCTGCAGGAGGAACTCTGCCTTGCTCCCCTCCTTCCCATGTTCATTTAGCTCCCACACTGTGTGACTGAGGGTTTTCACAGAGAAAATGCTGAATTTTCAGGCATTTCCAGCTTGCCAGAGTTGAAGGTCAAAGGAGTAGTCAGGATCCTGGGAATAAACCCAGCAGGTGGCACAAGATTTGCAAGTTCTGGGAAGCATGAGAAGGGGCTGGCTGGCCTATATATATTTTTTTTTTAAATAGATCTATTTTCTCCTCTAAGAGTTTTATAGTTTCTTGTCTTACATTTAGATCTTTAATCCATTTTGAGTTTATTTTTGTGTATGGTGTTAGAAAGTGATCTAATTTCATTCTTTTACAAGTGGTTGACCAGTTTTCCCAGCACCACTTGTTAAAAAGATTGTCTTTAATCCACTGTATATTCTTGCCTCCTTTGTCGAAGATAAGCTGTCCATAGGTGTGTGGATTTATCTCTGGGCTTTCTATTTTGTTCCATTGATCTATATTTCTGTCTTTGTGCCAGTACCATACTGTCTTGATGACTGTGGCTTTGTAGTAAAGCCTGAAGTCAGGCAGGTTGATTCCTCCAGTTCCATTCTTCTTTCTCAAGATGGCTTTGGCTATTCGAGGTTTTTTGTGTTTCCATACAAATTGTGAAATTATTTGTTCTAGCTCTGTGAAAAAAGGGCTCCAAAATCACTGCAGATGGTGACTGCAGCCATGAAATTAAAAGGCGCTTACTCCTTGGAAGAAAAGTTATGACCAACCTAGATAGTATATTCAAAAGCAGAGACATTACTTTGCCGACTAAAGTCCATCTAGTCAAGGCTATGGTTTTTCTTGTGGTCATGTATGGATGTGAGAGTTGGACTGTGAAGAAGGCTGAGCGCCAAAGAATTGATGCTTTTGAACTGTGGTGTTGGAGAAGACTCTTGAGAGTCCCTTGGACTGCAAGGAGATCCAACCAGTCCATTCTGAAGGAGATCAACCCTGGGATTTCTTTGGAAGGACTGATGTTGAAGCTGAAACTCCAGTACTTTGGCTACCTCATGCAAAGAGTTGACTCATTGGAAAAGACTCTGATGCTGGGAGGAATTGGAGGCAGAAGGAGAAGGGGACGACAGAGGATGAGATGGCTGGATGGCATCACTGACTCGATGGACGTGAATCTAAGTGAACTCCGGGAGTTGGTGATGGACAGGGAGGCCTGGCGTGCTGCGATTCATGGGGTTGCAAAGAATCGGATACAACTGAGCCACTGAACTGAATTCAACTGAACTCTTCGCATGAGGTGGCCAAAGTACTGGAGTTTCAGCTTCAGCATCATTCCCTCCAAAGAAATCCCAGGGCTGATCTCCTTCAGAATGGACAGCCCTTAGGTTACTACTATTCTCAGCTGAAAGCACCTGGGAGCTTGTATCCCCAGGGGTTAGCTCACAGCCAAGGATAGACTCATGCAGAAACAGGGCAGACTGGAGTTTCCCAGAATGGCCACATCAGTGTTCTACATGTTCTTCCAGAACGTTGTTGCTACCCCACCAAGAGCTGGCGAAACCGAGTGGGCCTTTGTGACTACCTCAGCACAGAATGTGGTGAAAGTGACACTGTATGATTCATGAGGCTAGGCTAGGAAAGGCAGTACTGCTTCCATCTGCCTCTCCCTCTCTAGACACGTGGTCTTGGAACTCAGCCACCATGTTGCACTGAAGCCCAGGCCATGTGGGGACGGTATGGATGGATCTGTTGGTCTCTGCCTGCTAACTGCAGCTGGGATGAATCCCCAGACATGTGGGTGAGTAAGCCTCCAGAGGAGGCCAGGCCACAGCCTCCCAGCTGCTTTAGCTCAACGGAATGAAAAAGAGAGGAGCTATTCCCATCAAGTCCTGCCCCTGAATGTTGTCATTGTTTTAAGCTGCCACACTTGGGGATGGTTTCCTGTGCAGCAAGAAATACTTCATATGACTGAGGGGCCTGGAGGCAAGATGCTACCATAATAGAGCTGCCAGGGACTTCTCTGGCAGTCCAGTGGTTAAGACTTCGTCTTACAATGCAGGGGGTGCAGGTTCTATTGCTGGTTGGAGAGCTTAGATCCCACACACCTCCCAGCCAAAAACATAAACAACAGAAGCAATATTATAACAAATTCAATAAATACTTTAAAAATGGTCCATATTTTTTTAAAAGCCCTTAAAAAAAAAATAAAGCCTCCAAATGCGTCTTTGGGACTGGGTGCGAGACGGAGGCTAAAGGGACCTTAAAGAAATGACCGCTGAAAACCTAAAGGGCTTCAGAGGGACTGTTTGGACAAGGTGGGTGGCCATGGATCCACAACAATATTCCACTTGCCCTTCTAGAATCATGCCACTCCCTAGGAAGAGAAGTGAAAGTGTTAGGCGCTCAGGCGTGTCCGAATCTTTGTGACCCCATAGACTGGAGGGCACCAGGTTCCTCTGTCCACAGAATTCTCCAGGCAAGAATACTGGAGTGAGTTGCCATTTCCTTCTCCAGGGGATCTTCCCAACCCAGGGATCAAATCTGGATTTCTTGCCTGATTTCTTGCATTGCAGGCAAAGAAGAGAAGTGAAAGTGTTAGGCGCTCAGGCGTTCCGACTCTTTGTGACCCCATAGACTGGAGGGCACCAGGTTCCTCTGTCCACAGAATTCTCCAGGCAAGAATACTGGAGTGAGTTGCCATTTCCTTCTCCAGGGGATCTTCCCAACCCAGGGATCAAATCTGATTTCTTGCCTGATTTCTTGCATTGCAGGCAATTCTTTACCATCTGAGCCATCAGGGAATCCACCACCCCCTCACCCTGCCCAAGAAGAAGTGAAGCTTTATTTCTCTTCCCTTTGAAGTTGGGCAGGCTGCAATTTTGCCTAAATGAAGAGAGCAAAATTATTACTGTCATTGTGTTAAGCTACCATGGCGGATGGGCAAGGAAAGATGGAGTCATGGGGCTAATCTACCAGTTACTCTAGACAAACACTTTAAAAACCAAGTATACATTGGTTATTCCTAAATTTAATAAGAAAAAAACCCCCAGCAATACCATGATTTTTATTACTTTTTCATGTTCCTACCTAATTCTAAGCCTTCTCTGGGTAAAAAAAAAAACCTCCAACTCACTAAAGGAGCAATAATTTTATCATTTGAAGGGGATCAGGGTCACCATTCCAAGCAACTAGGTATGACTTTCTTGCCAGGCTAGAGTCAACTATAGACCACATTTTTGGTTGGGGCGTGAGATCTGCAGCAATAGACTCATGAGATTTTTCTCATGACAGTAGCAATAATTGGAGCCCCCTTATATTGTAGTTCAGCTTAAACTTTGCAGTTCCCAGTCCATACCCTCCAAATAGGGTGGTGTCATAGCCTGTGCCCTGAGTGACACCTTCCCTAATTATCAAGTGTGGTTTGAGTTTGCAAACTTCACTCACCCCCAACTCTTACCCCCATTCCTTCCACATGCCATTAGAACTTGTCTATTGACTGCTTAATCCTGTTCTAAATTCTTTATGTGCTCTTCCAATCTGGCAGGGCCACGCCTCTTGAATATATTTAAATCCAATTGGATTCTGAGCATCTCTCCTGTATTTCTCTGTTTCCCTTTGAGAGTATTTCAGTGACAGTCAGAATGAACAAAGATGACCCTTGCAGCATCATTTACAACAGCCTAACAATAGTTCAGCTTAAACTTTGCAGTTCCCAGTCCATACCCTCCAAATAGGGTGGTGTCATAGCCTGTGCCCTGAGTGACACCTTCCCTAATTATCAAGTGTGGTTTGAGTTTGCAAACTTCACTCACCCCCAACTCTTACCCCCATTCCTTCCACATGCCATTAGAACTTGTCTATTGACTGCTTAATCCTGTTCTAAATTCTTTATGTGCTCTTCCAATCTGGCAGGGCCACGCCTCTTGAATATATTTAAATCCAATTGGATTCTGAGCATCTCTCCTGTATTTCTCTGTTTCCCTTTGAGAGTATTTCAGTGACAGTCAGAATGAACAAAGATGACCCTTGCAGCATCATTTACAACAGCCTAACAATTGGAAAAGACTCTGATGCTGGGAGAGATTGGGGGCAGGAGGAGAAGGGGACAACAGAGGATGAGATGGCTGGATGGCATCACTGACTCGATGGACGTGAGTCTGAGTGAACTCCAGGAGTTGGTGATGGACAGGGAGGCCTGGCGTGCTGCGATTCATGGGGTCAGAAAGAGTCGGACATGACTGAGCGACTGAACTGAACTGAACAATTGGAAACAAGTGAAATGCCCAATAAAGAAACTGTTGAGTCTTCAGTTGGGTCACATTTGAGGTAAGACAGCAAGAGAGGAAACATTGCCAGCAGCCTATCCAGGCCTAGGAAAACCTCTAGAACAGGCTGGGGCACCGGAGACCTTGGCCACATGCAGCACTTGGGATCTATAAACCACATACCTCCTTAAACCCAAAGCAGTGCTGACAGCAAGAAGCAAAGTTGTACAGCTGCCAGAGGGTGGAGACAGCCTATGTCTGCTCACTGCAAACACGCCTCCGGGTACACACAGGCACAGGGGACATGGGCAAGGACCTACCTCACATCCGCACCCAGAGCCTGAGATGCAGAAACCTAACAGTTACAATAGGTCTGCGACCTGTGTCTCCCTTGCAGGAAAAGGCCAAATGTACTCATTCAAACCAAGAGTCGGAGGTGGCTCTGGAACATCTATGTCGGAAGGGCTTAGGGAGGAAAATTTGGTTGAAGAGGAAGCTGGCGGATTTGGGTGGAAGCCAGGTCCGCATATCAAGTATGGTGTTTGTAACTGGAGATTACAGCTCACTACTCTCACATTCAGCCCTGGGCACTGTCTCTGTCAGAGACAAGCAGCAGTAAGAGTCCGCTGGAGACTGCCTCTATTAGCGAT